>CM028681.1:27366051-27966051 GCA_016760335.1 Gastrodia elata
TATAGCACGGCACTACCACGCTCCGCAATGGACACAAATCCGATAGCTTGGTGCTACTGCACGCCGCAGCGGTCATCAAATAGAGAGCTCGGTAGTACCGTGCACTGCAACTGGCATTTACTTAACAAATATTTTAAAGAAAACCACTGTAGGGTGCCCAAGCACGATGCAGCGCGCCGTAGCGCATGTCAAAATTCCAACCAGAAATAAGCATTCAATTCAGCATATGGAAGGCCAAAAATTCAAATCCTTGGTCTTCCCAAAGCTGCCTTTACTACAATTGCATTTAATATTTTCATTTTTAAGAGGAATAATGGAAATATTTATTAGCAAATCATTAAGGAATATGGAGTTGAAAGGTTGGACAGAATTTATTTCAAATAGGTGGAGGCTACATTTATAAAAGCAAAGGAAAAAGACTTAAAAAGGCCCCCCTCCTAATTCCCAAATTCAGAAGTTGCTGCAAGAGAGAAAGGAGAACCCTACCCTAGGAAGGAGAAAGCGACCACCAAAGGGAAGCAGGAAAGAAAACTCGAGTATCGGGAAAGTAGGCGAGTTGAAGAGCAAAGCAAAAAATTAGGGGAATGCAAAACACTATTCTTAGTATTCTTCCTTAATCCCATCTTTATTACTTACTGTAAAAACCATGCAAAGGTTCATTTCCTTATCTAATATTTCTTGCATTTCATTTGTGATGGATGGTTAAACCCTCCTTGTGGAGGGTTGGGATAAGTCATGTAATAGATTATGGGATAAAAAAGTGTTTGTACTAAATTTTCAATGAATATCATCATTTTTTTTTTGTTTATATATGAATCTTGTCAGTATGCATGCTGTGTGAATGAATAATTTTGCTTAAATTAAATGATTATTAACGAGAAAAATTCCAGGCTAACTAACCATATTAAGTTTAGGGAAATGCACATAAAGGTTCTTGCTGAGAATATATATATTCACTGTGCGAGGATTCTTGGTATAAACACCTTAAGATTGATATAATAAGTTAAACTTAGTAACTTAACTCTCTTAGAGATTCACAGCTCACCAATTGGCGTAAAGCTAGGAATATGTGCATTAGTGCTTAGAACCCAGTGACAAGCTCTTGAGACTAATAGCACTTTTCTTTGAGCTCAGTCGAGAGGTTGATGCATGTGAGCCAAGAGACGCCAATTACGCTCCATAACTCATCATAAGTTAAAGGAGGAAGAGGAAGAATTATGTGCTTGCAGTTGAATGTGGCATAATCCACTTAGCCCATTAATTTACTTTCTTAGCTAAACTGTGAGGGAAGCACGTGATGCTAATTGAGCGGAATTAAATTATGTGCTCACTGTAATTAGAATTATGAATTCTAAAAATTAGAGGTAAGAAATCAAATTTACTAATATCAATCACATAAGGGTCTATGTGCCGAGATTGAACCTTCTTGAGTTCATCTTCAGCACTTGGCATGATATAGTCAGAATTAGAGAACACTCTAAGGAATGCTATTGGCACTTGATTTTAATTTGCATGTGAACAGTTTCATTAAAAGTTGATAAATTCAACTACTTACACCAATCCCATAACAAATTAAAACATAAAACCCAACTCTCCCTTCTTCTCAAACTAATATTTTTGAAATAAGAATTTTGAATTGTTAATTATTAGCCAATGAAACCACAAAATATCATTTGCCTAAACATTATTAAGAGTAAATATACCTTAGTAACAAAACACTCTGTTCCCTGTGGATGATAAATATCAGAACTTAAATTCCATTATTACTTCAGACCACGTACACTTGCGTGCGAGCGCAGACGTGAACAAAACGTTTGTCAACTAATATTATCATCACTATAATTCTAAACTGACTAATTTAATAATCAAGGAATTTCAAACTATATAATATATTCTCTATTGTAGCAGGTCAAAACTAAGTGGCTTCAAGAGGTGACTCTTAAGTCATACAATTTAGGTGAACTACCACAATTTCATAAGGTTAATCTACATTTCTTAGGTTGATTTACCACAAGGGCATTAGGTCAATCATCTAAGGTTCGTAAGGTTTATCTAAGATCTTACTTCAATAAAGAACAAAAAGGCATCCCTATCTCATAGTTTAACTTATCTAAAGTTATATTATTTAATCTAAATATAATACTATGATTAACGTCCAAAGAATTTAAAACTCCTAATAATTACATCTATAATTTGCAAATGCTAAGGATTGATCTAAAATCAAATTAAGAATGATTTCATGTAATATTATAAGGTTAATCAATAATTAAAGGAATAAAATCAAAGATGATAATCCCTTAACTCCTAATTTTATAATCACACCTTCAAGTCAAGAGATAAACTATTTTTCAAAAGTTGAGTGTTTGATAAATAAAGCACATTTTATTGATTAATTAAAGGTTAATACATGCTAATCTTCTTACTTAAGAGAAAATCAAGAAATCATGAGTTTAGGGTTATGATAAAAAATCACATTAATCATTTTTAGGACTTAATAATCTACCATGCCAAATCAAGTTCAAATGATAAAATCAATAGATGCTAAATTTACTCCTTGTTGTCTAATGAGTGAAAAGTCAACAATTAAATCAAGTTTGATTAACAATAGCTTAGAAATGAAAAAATAAGGTCTTAAGGTAATTAGAGAAAATTAAGAGTTTAGTATGTTAAAATAGAAATGTATGGTTATTACTAGAATCCTTGCTATCTAAGGGTTACAAGGATATGAATTTTGCTAAAATCAACGAATTATTAGGACTAATATACACTAATTAAGCATCAATGTGATTAGCTAATAATTAACCAAATTAACCATGGAAAATTTAATCTTTCATTGCAATTAAGTTCTAAATGACATAATGAAATAATAGAGACTATATGCATGCCATTTGGATAAGTATTTATCTTAATATGCACTAATCACATTCCTAGAATAATTAAGAAAATTAAAATATTCTTGCATTCTGATCAAAATGGTATATAATGTCATAGCATTTGGATAAGTATTAAATGAAATATTTAAAACCCCGACTGCATGCATTATTCCTAAGTTAGAACTTTAGGGAATGTAATTTCATTCAAATATATTTCATTTAAATGGCTATGGACCGGTCGGGTTGACCGAGACCCGATGGGTCATTCCTTAGCAGGATAGTGTCGATCGGTCAAGGCCCAACAACCTGCTATTATCAAACAGTATGGGTTACGGGTTGACCCAGCCCGCATTATTCTACTTCTTCTTTGCAGAGAACCCCTGATGCATGGGCGATTTGAGTTAGGATAATCCATGAAATTCTAGTTACTCCATCTATGGTGCGTTGAATGCACCAAGAAGCCCCATGAGGGGTGGCTCAGACAACCCGTACCTTACTCACCTGAGACCACCATTATGGTTTGTAGTGGGAAGAAACTTCTCCACACATAGATGATGGCTCAGTTCCGTCTTCATCTCAAAATGATCGGTGCTCTAAAAGAAAGCAAAGCCCCAAGGAAACGTGATCTGGGGTAGTCCAGATTGGCAATAGCTTACTATGGCTTGGGCACTATACTCCACTGTACAGGCCCGAGCCCATTGTTGCTCGATCAAGTTTGATCGAATCTGATTGTCAGCAGTAATCAACCTAACATGCAAGAAATTAATAAATGAATTGAATTGAGTCCATATAGCTTGCTCAGTACACTAGGTAGGAGTGTACTTGGTCAGGTAGAATGACTGACTGGCTACATTTGAATGAAGGAATTTCAGGGACTAATGCTAAGGTTGATGGATTCCTTGAGCTTCAGGTTGGTTGCTGTGGACTCAAACACCAAGTCTCACCCACTGACTGCCACGAACTAGAGCTAGAGATGCTGGGTTATAATTGGGAGTAGGTTAGGGAGGCTGGGGATTCAATTGGAGAGCACAGTGAGCAAAGAGCTCACTGTGAAAGAAACTGAGGCTATTCATAGCTTTTGTAGGGAACTCAGGTGCAGCCGAGGGGTCTGTCTTGACTTGAGAGCTCGGGTGGAAGCTCAGCCCTCAGATTACCAATTAGAGTTAGTCAAGATATGAGGCCCGATGAGAGGTACTTAACCAATTTGGGGAGGAAGCTAATGGTCTTCTGATGTGGCCCTGGGAGTGGGATACAGATCCTGGTGCAGGCGTATAAGATTATCTTCCCTTTGGGCATAAACGAACGAGGGAAGATTATCCACAGTGGTGGGAGCTTTGTCTTCCGTCTGATTAAATGGTCGCAAAGGAGGAAGGGTCAAGATTTATCGGATTGTAATAATCTACCAGGGAGACAGTCCTAGCCATCAGATCACATGCAAGATCCAACATCATGGAATGGATCCGAGCTAAGCTCGATCACGGTCGTCTGATTCGCATGATTAGATGGATGAATGGATCTGGATCTGCTATTGCATGACCTAGGCTCCACAACAGATGACCCGCAGTCAGTGCATCAAATCTTGAGTCCCAGTTGACCATTGAGGGTTGATTTGCAAATATTAAATGTTTCAAACCATAAGAAGCAATTTTCCCAATTTAAATTTAATTCAATCATGGTCTAAATGATCTCCAAGAATTCCCAAAATAACACCCCTAGCTAATTTAGTGGTGAGAAATTCTAAAATGAAGTTAGAAATTGATTAAGATAACAATTTAATTTAGCTATTTTCTAGGATCCTAAAATTGGCCAAATTGCTAATTAAACCTATTAAGGGTCGAATGACCCTAATTTTTTAAAGTTAGGTCTTAAGGAGGTTTTAAATTCAATGACATTGATATTAAGTCTTAATTAAGTACAAATTAAGCTGAGTAACAACCTAAGGTTGTTTCACCCTATTCCTCGAGTGCAAAATCGCTTCCACTATGGTGCTCTAGGCTATTCACAACAAAAGAATTAGGGTAGATCAAAAGAAAGTCAGTATAATAAAAAATGGGCACAACCCAAGTTAGTAACTGACATTCATAGCTTTTCGAGACAAGCTGGATACTATTAAAAGTTTGTCAAAAGTTTTTCTTAGATTGTATTTCCGTTGACCAGGCTGACATAGAAGCAGTGTCGTTCATTTGGGAACCTAACTGTGAGAAAGCATTTCAAAAGTTTAAAGATGTACTCTCAGCTACTCCAGTGCTAGTACTAACAAAGCAATGTCTAGATTATCAAGTCTACACTAACACGTCTGTAATCGATTTAGCTTGCATGATAATATAAGAAGGAAATATCATAGCATACGCTTCTCGTCAACTAAAGTCGCATGAGAAGAATTATCCTGTGCATTCTCTCGAACTTGTTGTTATTATCTTTGCTAAAAATCTGGCATCATTATCTATATGGTGTTCCATGTGCCAAAGTTATTGATTATCAAAGAATGAAGTACATCCTTACTCATCGTGAATAGAATTATCATTAGAGAAGATAGTTAGAATTAATCAGCAATTATGATCTAAGTATTCAGTATCACCCTGGTAAGGAAAATGTTGTCATCGGCACTCTTAGCCATCATGAAACACTCTATATTATGATCGTTGAAAGTTTAATAGTAAAATAATTCTACAATCTGTGCATTGAACCAGTATGTGGGGAGATGCCTAATGAGTTGACTAAGCTAAGTTCGATCGAGCCAACCCTTCTCAGAGATGTCTCCATTTTAAAAATAAAGGATGAAGATTACCTAAAACTCAGAGCCAAAATTGAAAAGGGTCATCGCAATGATCTGCAATTGCATTTAAATGTGATATATTAAGGGAATTAACTTTGGATTCCTAAGTTCATGCATCAGGAGATTCTCATTGAAGGCCATAATTTTGTTTATAGAATTTGTTCTAGGAGTACCAAGATATATCAAGACTTAAAGTAGTCATTTTGTTGGTGTGGGGCCCCACCACTTAACCCTGGCAATAATTAAGTGAGGAATGCAAATTCTAATTTGACACCTTATGGAGTTCTCTAATACCACTTGTGGGGCCTCACCCTTTAACCCTGTTAATAATCAAGGCAAAGGGTGGTGTACCACGCTAACAAATCCCTCACTTATCATTAGATTAGGTCTAATACCCAATTCACTAATAAGGGAAGGATGTGCCTTGATAAAGCCAGCAAAATCATTCACAAAGTATATACAATCACTGAGTGCATAATCAAGAAAGCTAAACATACATCCAATCCACCATAATATAAGTAAGATGTAGTTCAAAATTAGCAGTATAGTAAGAAATACAATCATGGGCACCTGTATTATTACAAACACTTAAATAGTTAATGAAATATAAAAAGGACATCTCTTCTACGGATCTTCTGCCCCTGCTGCTCCACCAAATAAGGCTCCTCCTCAGGTGCAAGCTCCTCAAAATGATCATACTCTAATATTGTCAGTTTCACAATGCTAGAGTCCCAGCCAAGAAAAAAAAATCTTGTTAGACATATTGTCTAAGTACATTTTAAGCTATTTATTATTCATGAGTTTATTAATATCACCATTCACTTAAGCTAAGAATAAACAAGCATATAAGAGTGACAAGTATACAAAGGGATTTGATAAGTTATAAATAGAAGCATTTATAACTAAGTAACAAATGAGGTAAAAGATATACCTCAAATCTAAAGCTATAACAAGGTAAGGCATATATGTGTAAGTAAAGTAATAAAAGTACTGAAAGAAAAGACTCATCCTAAACATATTGATGATCATATGAATTATGCAAGTTTAAAAATAAGTAATCTATTTATGATATGTATAAGTAAATAGTAAGGACATCTAGCATCCTATAAGTATACATGTAAGCAGGTAAAGCAAAGCTAACTATAGTAAGAAGTAACAGTAAATAGTAAACAGGTATATAAAGACTATCATATTAGAAGGGTTGGCCAATCGGGTCACAGTAAATTAACATAGCATTTCTAGGCTAGGGCAAAAATTCCCATAGCCTTTCTAGGCTAGGGCTGAAACCGAAACAGAAATAATCGAAGAACTCTGAATTCTGAGGTATTGTATTTAAGTTATGATTAATTCAATGCTAAGGGCTAAATATGTATTTTAGGGCTTAAAGAAGGGTCCAAAACCTAATTTTTCCATTTGATGTCTATATTAGAAAACCCATTGGCTATAGCTTCCCTATACCACATTCTCACTTTAGCTAGCAGTAGATCCAATTTAGACTTCAATTGGTCAAGTTATGACCTAATTAGGGTTAAGGAAGATTAGGGAAAATTAGGGTTTCTTGTGGTGAAAACCCAAATATGCTTTCAGTTTACTATTAATTAGGTTTTTTTATCTAAATGGTATTTTAAATGGCATGGCGCAGACGATGCCATCGAGGGGGATGAAGGTCTCTGAACCGTGCGATTGGACGGTTTGACGGACAGTTCTGTTCGAATCAATCTAATAGCAGAACTAAATAGAAAGGTCGTAGATCTGACTCACTAAGGAAATAAATAATTAATATAATTTAAATAAATTAATAATTAATTTTAATTATTTAAATGACTTCCAAAAATTTCCAAATATTCACCCCTAGCTAATTGAGGGGTGAGGACGCAATGGTAATGTCGAATTTTGGTTTTGACGAGTATTTTATTTACCTAATTTTTGGGTATTTTAAATATATTAAAATATTTGACAAATTTTTGACGACTTCTGATTGCCACCAAAACATCACCCCTAGCTAATTTGGGAGAAATTAGCACAATGGCGAAGTTCGAATTTTAATCTGAGGTCCAAATACTTGGTTCAAATTACAGAGTCCCTAAAATCCCTAGAATCAGGGTTTAATCTGATTGACCCCTGATTTAGATTAGGTCTTGGTGGTGAACTCCAAATGTCTTAATTAGGGCACTAGGATTAAAAATCTAGATTTGGCTTAGTCCTAACTGGCTAGGGTAACAACTTGGGTTGTTATAAACTCCACCACTTAAGAATGATGTCATCCTTGACATCACTCATGTGAAAAGAAACAATGCAGATTCTAAGTAAATGAATTGAAATTACAATGAGCTAGGGAAGTACCTGGGTTCTCAAATAGGTTTGGGTACTTGGATTGTATGTCTAACTCTTTTTCCCAGTAGCTTCATTGTGAGAATAATATCTCCATTGAATCTTGACCATAGGGATAGAGAAGTTTCTTAGTTGCTTCTAATCATGTGCTAAGATAAGGATTGGTTATTCGGCATAGGATAAGTTGGGTTGAATTTCAATTTCTGGAAATTGAAATAAATGAGAGAGATCTCTGAGGCATCTTCTCAATGACGATACGTGGAACATATTGTGCACAATTGCAAAGTCATCAAGAAGATTCAGTTTGTAGGAATCTATTTTGGCTGCTACCTCAAATGGACCAACATAATGGGAACTGAGTTTCCTGGCTATGCCAAACCTGAAGACTCCATTCATTAGACTGATTTTTAGTAGGCAAAATCTCCAACTTTTAATTCTAGAGTATGGTGATGAATGTCGTGGAATTTGTTCTGATGGCCCTAAGCTATATGAATCTGCTGTTGAATTAGCTGAACTTTCTTATAAGCTTCTTTAACTAGTTCAGATCCATACAACTGAACACTGCCTATTTTAGACCAAGCCAATGAAGTGCTACAGTTCTTGTCATACATGGCTTCACATGGAGCCATCTTTATGCTGGTTTAAAAACTATTGTTTTATGTAAACTCCACTAGTAAGAGGTAATCTTCCCAGGATCTTGCAAAATCAAGGATACATAACCTAAGCAAATCTTCAAGAACTTGATTTACTCTTTTTGTCTACCCATCCATTTGTGGATGAAAAGCGGTATTCATTGCTAGGGTTGTCCACAAATCTTGATGTACTGCCTGTCAGAACTTGGAGGTAAATTTATTTGTCTCTGTCAGATACTATTGATTTAGGAATTGCATGCAGTTTGATTATCTCTTAAATATAGAGCTTGGCAAATTTCTCAGTTGAGTCTATTTGAAGAATGGGAATTAAATGAGAAGACATTGTCAATCGATCAACTATGACCCATATAGCATCAGCTCCAGATTTTGAAGGAAGCAATCCCATGACAAAGCCCATCGATATATCCAGCCACTTACATTTAGGAATCTCAAGTGGATGAAGCAGACCATCACGTTTTTCATGCTCTTCCTTAACTATATTGCAAGCGTGGCACTTTGCAACAAAATTGGCAATACTTTTCCTTATTCTAGGCCATTAAAAGGATTACTTCAAATCTTGATACATTTTTGAGCTCTCAGGATGCACCTAATACTCGGAGTTGTGACCTTCAATTAAAATTTCATGATACATTTAGTTAGGGATCCATAAATGATTCTTTAATTATATAGCACCTTTCTGAAAGTTTAACTCGGGACAACGACCACTTTGTATTTCAACCTTAAATTTCAAGGTAGTCTTCATCCTTTGTTTGAGAAATAGAAACATCCGTGTGGAAACTTGGTTCCATATTGCTCATGGAGATCATTTCGCTTAATAAATCTCCAAGCATAGGCTTAATGTTCATCTTGTGGAACTCTTCTTCTTGGGGGCTTACAAAAATGATGGAGTTTAGGGTAGCATGACGGCTAAGGGCATCAGCTACAATATTTGCCTTCCCCATATGGTACTGGATATCTAGGTTATAATCACTTATTAGCTCTAACCATATTCTTTGTTTTCAAATTAACTCTCTCTTAGTGAATATATACTTGAGGCTTTGGTGGTTGTTGAATACGGAACATTGAACCCCATATAAGTAGTGACACCAAATCTTTAAGGCGAACACTATAACTGCTAATTCGAGGTCATGGACGGGGTAGTTTCTTTCATGAGTATTCTGTAATAACCCTAGGTTGTTACCCTACTAATCTATAGTCTAAGAAATCATTAATTTTGATTCCATTACTTTAAGAACATCAAATGAATCTTATCCAAAAAATTTGGAGTCCATTGGACTTCTCTAAGTCCGAAATAATATTTTGATTAGTCAAGTGCCCTAGTTCAGACCTAAAATATTTTGATCTTAAAATTAAATTCTGATTATATTTTTGAATTCCTCACTCCCAAATTAGCTAGGGGTGAAAGTTTGGTACAATTTGGAAACCATTAAGGCCATAATTTATATTTAATTAAAATGTTCCAATTGCATAAAAGGGTTCCTAACATTTCAATTAGCATTTACTCCCTTTAAACTAATAAAATGGCCGGGATACACTGTGCGGACCGCTGGCAATCCACTGCGGAGCTCGGGTCATGCGACAGCGGTGCTTCCGTCATATCCGCCATTATTTCCATTAATCCAATGGCTAGGATTAGATCCTGCAGAACTGCGGTTCTGCCGTTTGATCAATCCGTGAGATCCTACGGTGCGGATTTAATCGAATCTAGCCGTTAGGGTCTGGAAGATCAGGACCGTCGCGTCTTTTCAATCAATCAATCAAACGGTTCCGAACCCTCCCGCAACTGTGGATCTTTATCCCCACTCGCTTGCGCACCCGATAGGGAGATCCCCTGTACTCCCAGCTACCCCACTTGTCCCTCACTCCTGTGTCCATTTCAGCAAGGCCATTAGGATCTCCCCCATCTTGGTAAGGACCCCCGATCGGGAATCGTGACCCGGTCAAGCTTGAATTGGAAATTTGGGATCTCGGCCATAGCCCGACCTCTTGGGTCTTTCCCAGCCCAAGCCAACCCTCCAGAAGCTTCCCAAACCTATACCAAGGCTATAAATAGCCCTTGCATTGCTCCATTTGATCCTTGCTGATAAATAGAGCTCTCTGTAACTTCCACCATTGCTGAACACTTGAGCTTGCATAAGCAATCCCTGGAGCTCCTAAACTGCTGATAGTAGGATCTCCTGGTGTTTAGGATCCTTTGCAGTGTCTAAAACCACAGTTAAAGCGAGTCGAGCCCTCAGTTGATCATCCCGAGCACCCCTGTCAAACTAGGTACCCTCATTTGCCAGTTTCGAGCCAATGAGGCTCAGACCTTCCTTCTTTTGATTTGATTACATGTGTATTATCAAAACAAACTCTATGGAATCAAAATTGAGCCCTGAGCTAGCCCCGACCGATCGAATTGATTGATTGGGCTAAGTCCCTTAAGGAACATCTCGGGTGAGTAAGGTCTTGGCATTCCAGACCATCTCAGGCCCTCAAATAAGGGGGCTTCGATCGATCTCACCTCCTTGAAGGTGTAGGGATCGAGCCCTGGGTCTGGCATGGCCTCTGTGGGGAGAATTGTCTCCCCATAGTAGTTCCATTGTGGGAGCTCTCAGGTGAGTAGGGTCTGACCGATCCAAACCACCTCACAGAGGGCTTTGGGTCCCCTTCGATGCGCCTGACCACAGTGAATGAGTAGCAATCAATGGTGGGTCATGCCGTGGTCGGGATGCGCCACTGATTAGGATTCCCCTAATCGAGTCCCTTCCATCGGGACGGAGGCTCGGGGATGAAGCCCCTGTACAGGTCAGGCAGAACTGTGACCCACGCGGTGTGACAGTCCTGGGTCTTCGGGCCCCGGCCGACCCGCGCCTCTTGTTAACGGGCTGAATCCATTTTAATTATATTCGAATAATTGGAATTATTTTCCTTAAGAAAAATAATTCAATTATTCATATCATAAGAAATCATATTATATATGAAATTGATTATAAAATCTTCAGGGACCTGAATATAAAATAATATTGAACGTCTAATGGTTAGATTTTCCATTTTTGCCTAATTATTACAGATCTTGATTAAGGTTGATTAGCAATTACACTTAATCAATTTGCATGTTTAGGATGCCATTCATTTTCTTATGATGAGTAGAATGAATATGCTAAGTGAATTATTAATTATTTTTCTAATCTCTATATTTTAATTTATGCCCTAATCTTGTTAAACCATGATTAGTGAAAATTAGGATTTGTATATATTGGATCTTAGTAAACTTAATCTCTGATTAATTGTATGGTGAATTAGAACTTATGTCCCAAATTGCATGGAATTCTGACGGTTAGATTTATAATTATGTGCTAATCCTTTTGGATTGATTTAGGTTTGAATATCACTAATTACTTTCTGTTTTCTAAATTTTTTTTGTTAATATGCTTCATAACAGTAAGGTAAATTTATGGAAACCAGGTATGCTAATTTATAATGTATAACTTGAATAATCCAAGAAATTGGAGAACTTAATCATCTTAATTAACTTAAGAAGTTTTAAAACTTTGATCAAGCTATTAAGACTTGATCTAGGTCTAAGATTGCCATGAACAATATATACCTAATTCACCGATTTAACATTTTATCTATAAATAAACACTTGATCTTAATTGGACATGAGTAGGGGTTAAGCCCTTATCTGCTTGATTAAGACCCAAACTCTTAAACCTTAAATAAATGAATATGATTATAAGATATGTGATTGACATTATTCCAATAATGCATCTGATTTGACATTGATGTTAAACATTTGGATTGGTCATGTTAAGGTTAATAATAGACCTATGAGATTGCTTAATCTGAATCGGAACCTTAGATTCTTGATTTTCTTCTACATAAGACTATAAGCATGATATAATTAATAGAACCATATTGATTGAACAAGTGATCTAACTCTATTAATATACTTGATTTAAATCCCATGATCTTAGAATAAGCTATGACCAGATGACTTAACCATCTGATTTGATCAACCTAAGTCTTAATGATAAGTAAAACCTATAGTGTTAGTAATAGATTTAAGAGTGTGAGATCTTGAGTATCTCAACATAAGATCATTTCTCAAATATTTTAAAGACCTAAATTTGAATATACATTGAGAAAGAAGGACTTTTCATAACTCATTGAGGTAGAAGCTTAGATGATCCCTTAACTTTATAAGTCTATCTTAACTCCTCGTGGAAGGAATCACTTAAGATATTAGAATGACACCTTTCCTTATGGTAGAATTTATATTGAGTGATACTTGATCACATTTTTATGGAGCCTTGTACAAGACTTACCTATTTAGCATAAGAATTTATAGTCTTGATAAATCCTTGTTAATTAAATAGAGTTGTGAGAACCCAGATTATTTGTTGGTGTAGTATGGCATACCCATAGTACTGATTTTCTTTAGTAGTATTCAGGATTGGTTGATTCACTCCATTGTGGACTTATGAGCAGGTGCTATCCCGAGGGATTAGACGAATATAGTCCCATTAGAGTAAATCTCTCAAGACTAAGAGTGTATTAAACAAGTACTCATTCCTTAGTTTGATTGAAATACAAATTGCCAACGGGAGATGCCTCCTAGCCAAGATCGCTTCAATAGGTATGGCTCAAACAAACTAAGTAATTAGAATCCCCTTCTTTAAGGCATTGAGTGTGATTGTGAATTAGGCATCTTAATAACTTAGCTTGAGATACAAATCACCAATGGGCGATGCCTCCTATCAAAGATCACTTCGTTAGGGTGGCTTAATCAAACTAAGTGATAAGACACACCTTTCTTACAAATGTGCTAAATATGTGTATACAGTCATCCCACCTAATTATCTTTAATCAAATTTTCAACTTTAACCAATTATCATTCTAGAAGCTAGGAGTCAGAATCCTTTTAGCTGGATTCTGCACAGTGGAGACCTAGAATTTATTATCAGTATTCAAAGTTTTGTGGATTTCTAAATTTTACTTATATAGAATAAAAGCATGGGCATAAACATGAGCATGAGTTTGAGGAATCAGTTCAACAGTGATAGTTTCGTTACATACCATGGCATACCGTTTTGTGGCATATTTGGGTGCATCATTCCAGTGACATATAGTACAGTATTGGACATTATTCGCATCGATTTCTAAGCTTTTGATATTTTCATATACTTTTAGTATTTAGTTTTGATGCAGTTTTATTTTACTTAGTCTTTACAGTTTCAATTACATAGTGCCTTTACTATTATTTCTACAGTCATGTTTACTTTGCTGTGTATTACATTTACTTTTGAACTGCTTAGTTAGTTGCGATGTGTTAGACTTCTTGTCTAACACAGGGTACTTTTGGGATCCAGCAATTTGCTGGATCCTGAGCAACTTTTGGAGAAGAGGCAGGAGGACCTACTGGAGATCTTGGAGGAGTACGTGTAGCCTTAGTGGATTAGCATTCCACCTTTTGCTTACTGCTTATTTCAGTACTTTAAATAGACTTTACTTTTCATCCTTTAAATCAGTTTGTAATAACTCTGGATATATTTTACTTTTCTTTTTTTAGATGAATATTACTACTGCTCTACGATGAATGTATTCTGGATATTTTGCTTTAGCTTCCGCACTCTGTTATACTACTATACTTAGTATTGTGATGTGTTCAGCATACTAGAAATGCTGATATATTGATAATGTATATTGGATTCATATTTATCTTCTTAAATATAATGCACATATTAGTTTAGTACTTAAGACAAGTAATATACTCTTATCTTAAGTATTGACTCTGGATTTCTACTCTCAAGTTTGAGTCAGCAGCCTTCAGTGTGGCTCATTCCTTTAGCCTAATCAGGGAGATGGGTTTTGTAAGCTCATCCTCCCGAGTAGAGCACCGCTCCGCCACTGATTATGATTATACTTGTCCTTTGCACACGGTGACAGGGTGGGGCACTGCAGTTGGTATGAGAGATGTATCATAAAGTGTCAGATAAGGAGTTTGTTCCTGTCTACCTTATGATCTATTCATTGCATCAGGTCAAGATCACAAGTTACTAGTGTTATGAAAAGCAAACATCCAAACATTCATTAAACTACCTCAGAAAGGAAAGGATTGATTATGTCTAGAATAATGACATCCTAGGAATTTAACGTACATAATAACTTGATTTAAACTATGCCTATTCCTAATATCAAAATTGACATCTTACAATTTGAACGAATTTGAAAGTAATGATAAATTATGAATGAAAAACTTATAAGTTAAGTTATTTTAGGGATGGATTACTCGTAACCAGCATTTTGGTTCTACCTTAGGAGGTTTGATGACTACTAGATAGATGACATCCGAGATGGCCAGATCTACGGGAGGGTTGTCGATGGAGTGTCACCTCGAGGAGTGGAGGTGCTAGATAAAATCCTTATCAATTTATCCCTTGGAGGCACCAGTCTTTTAGCACTCACCAAAGAATGGTTAGACCGCGTTACTACGCACTTTGAGAAACAGCCTAGCCAGAGGAGTATCATTTGGAGATCGTTGAGATCCTGCTAAGGGGATCAGCGAGTCGTTGGTGGTATTGGGTATATAGGAGATTAGCTCAAAGGAGCCACATAGTCACATATGATGACTTCTATGCTGCCTTTTGGATAGAATATTGTAACTAGATTTTTGAGATCTTATTATGTCATTTTCTTTCATCTCAGTTATGCATTTTATGGACCCATGTATCTTCTCTTTTGAGAAAGAAATGAATGAATAAATTATTGTAAAATTTTATGTTTCCAAAGTTCATACTTGTAATTGCAATCATGAATCCTGGCTCTCCATCTGCTCCTACTCCAATAAAGAATACGGTCGCGTCATAAGGCGGACCCGAGGAGTCCAACCCTATGGCCAATTTATTGAAGGTCTTAATAAATACCAATGCACATCAGGCGCAAGAGACACATGCTTTTATCCTCTCGGTTAGACCACAATCTGCGTCCCCATCAGGATTCTCATTGTCTTCGCACTATACGGGCGACGGAATCCTACACAGTTTCCTTCGCCTCCGAACCCTTACGTTCAATGGAGCGCTGAATCCTATGGATACACTGAACTGGCTTAAGATGGCTGAGAAGAACTTGGCCAGCATCAAGTGACCTAACTCTGAAGCCATCCTCCTAGTAACTCATCTATTTCAAGAAGAAGTTGAGTACTGGTGGGAGAACGAGCAGATTAACGAATTTGCTGATTATGCAGTAGAGGACATTCCATGGGATATATTCTTGGAAGTGTTCCGTGAAGCATTCATACGGATGTTAGCTCAAGCAATTCTAGAGGATGAACCCCTCCATCTTACACAAGGCAATAATTCAGTGTTCAACTACGAGCAGGAATTTCAGAGATTGTCACGTTTCATTCTAGATCTAGCTAGAACAGAGCATCTAGATGCCACAATTTCCTAAAGGGTCTGAGAGTCTCTATTAAAGCTCACTTAGTATCTCATCAGATCAAGGCTCTGACTGAATGAATCGAGGCTGTCCATCTACAAGAAGGATTCCAAGGTTAATTGGACCGGAAAAGGAAGGCAATAGTAATGCAGCCAAGAAAGGAACATTTTGGCCATCATAAGGTGGCAAAAGTCTATAACATGGAAACCACACAACCCCAACCTCAAAACTTTGAATGCAAACGAATGCATCTGTACGGGAAATGTTACCACTTCGGTGGTGTATGTTTTACTTGTGGTCATAAAGGCCACCGCTATTTTGAATGCAATGAGAAGAACACAATCGACAGAGTGCTCATCAACCACTCCCATCATAAGCAAGCATTCCGTGCACAACCAAGGAACAACCAAGAGCCTGCTCCTGCTATAATGCTGGCTCAAACCTCAAACTCAAAGGCAATTGTACTGGCACAAGGGCCGAATAAGGATCATCAGGGTCAAAGGCTCCAGAATAAACAACCCTTAGCACCTGCCAGGGTATATATGTTAACTCCTGCCTCTGCTCCTGAGGACAAAGATGTGGTGGTGTCAAGTACGCCTTAAATTAATTTTTTTATTTTATTTCGTTCTCACTATTTCAGTAATCAGTCTTTACCATTTAAATATTTTAAATATTTGAGTAGCTATTCTTATTAAGTTGCTGTAATCATAGGTACCTTATCAATAATCGACAAATCTTGTAACATCCTTTTCGATACAGGAGCGAGTCATTTCTTCGTATCAGAAAATTGGGCTAAGACTCTTAAGCTACCAACCTATCGATTAGTTAGCTCGTTGAGGATCGGGTTACCTTTTGGAGCCCATATGCAGTCCCAACAATTTTGCAACATAGATATTCCTATTGGGGAACAAAAATATGGGGCTAAGTTAATTGTATTGCCAATACTAAACTTTGATATAATCCTAGGCATGAATTGGCTAAGCTAGCATGGTGCTTCCATAAATTGCCAAAAAAAGAGAATAACTTTGGGCAGTGGAAGTAATTCAAAATCATTTGTTGGAAGATTTAGCACCCAAGCATCGTTGATCAATGCAATGACAGTGGAAAGGCTAGTCAGGAAGGGATGCGATGCGTATCTCGTAACAATATTGGGAGAGAAGAAAGAAGTCATGCCTATTTCCAAGAACTGTATAGTTTGCAAATTTCCTGATGTTTTCCCCGAAGACCTACCCAGTCTTCCTCTAGTTAGAAAAGTAGAGTTTGTAATTGAATAAATTCCCAGAACTCAACCGCTGTCAAATTTTCCGTATCGTATGGCACCAAAAGAACTTCAAGAATTGAACAAACAACTTCAAGAACTATTGGAGAAAGGCCTCATCTGTCCAAGTTCATCTCCTTGGGGAGCGCCAGTTTTGTTCATAAAGAAGAAAGATGGATCAATGAGAATGTGCATCAATTATAGGGAATTAAATAAGGTAACCATCAAGAATAAGTATCCTCTACCTCATATCGATGATTTATTCGACCAATTATCTGGAGCTAAGGTTTTCTCAAAGATAGATTTGTGATCTGGATATCACCAATTGTGAATTAAAGATCCATATGTGGAGAAAACAACATTTAGAACCCGCTTTGGACATTATGTCCTTTGGCTTAACAAATGCACCATCCATTTTTATGGATCTAATGCAGCACGTATTGAAATAATATTTAGATAAATTCATCATCATCTTCATCGTTGATATTCTGATTTATTCAAAAAGTAAAATGGATCACGAGAACCATCTGCGATTAGTATTAGAAGAGCTCCGAAGTCATGAGCTATATGCTAAGTATTCCAAATGAAAATTTTGGCTTGACTCAGTTGCTTTTCTGGGTCATGTCACCGACTCTCAAGGAATCAGAGTCGATCAAAATAAAGTAAGCACAATTCAAGATTGGTCACAACCAAAATATGTGACTGATACCAGAAGTTTCCTAGGACTAGCAGGTTACTTTAGAAAATTTTTTAAGAGTTTCTCACAAATTGTGTCTCCTCTCACAAAATTGATGCAGAAAGTAGTACCATTTATCTGGAGCCCAGAGTGCGTTTGATGCAGGGCATCAATGAAATCATCATCGACGTGCCAGATCATAACTTAGTTTAATGGTACTATGTTTTATTTTTCTATTTTGAGTCGTATGGGCTTTTGTATTTGTTCCATAAATGGGCCTTCATCCTAGCTCATATATTGTCATATGAGTTTTCTTTTTTGTAAAAGGACACTTTAGTCCTTCATGAGAGAGTTAGTTTATAATTTATTTGGTCATTTATGTGAAAGGATATTTTAGTCCTTCATGAGAGAGTAAGTATATGATTTTTTTGGTCTTTTAGAGGAAATGACACTTTAGTCCTTCATGAGAGGTTGGTTAAGGGTTTTTATGATCATTTTGTATGTATCTTATGGTTATAAATTAGCCACCCTCGCATATATTATGGGATTGCAAGAGATATAAAAAATACTCTCTTCTTCTTTGTGTTATGTGAGCTTCATTCTTAAGAGAAGGACTTCCTGAGGTGTGGTTTGCAATTCTTGGAAGGACTTTCAAGAAAAGAAGGTTCGATCTGCGATGAAGGACTGCTCGTAAAAGTTAATCTTCTTTATCGTAAGCGGCATATTTGGTAATAAGGCTCCCGTAAGATCTTCTTCATTTATTTTTATTCTCGTTCCTCCTACCTTACAAGTGTGCTCGTTTAATCCTAGCTCTCATTACTTGTGAACGCTTACAGCACTTCTCTTTATTCTCAACAAGCGACTCGCATATCTTCAAATAAATTAAATATGCAAGGTTAATTTTGTTAATTAATTGGTGAATTTTATTATATTACATATCATCACCCTCCATCCTATATGAGATTGGTATCAGAGAATTTATCCTCATATATAGTCCTACATTTCTATATTAATTCATAATAATTTTTATTTTAATAAATATTAAAGGTTCGTTAGTTTAATTAAAATTTAGTAGGATTATAATTTATATCATCCTTAGCCACCAAAAAAAAAAAAAAAATAATTATAATAAAGAAACAAAAAAAAAGATAATAATAATAACAAAAAAAAAAATTCTTACTTTTAATTTATTCACATCCGCCTCATTAAAATTATTAAAAAAAAAAAGTTTTTATATTTATCATTATAAATCTAGTTTTTGGTTAATCGACAAGAGATTTACAATTTCGTAGCTAATTATTTCATCATCTACTCGAATAGATATGACTACTCGCAGTGGTCACCCATATCAAAATCAAATGCTCGGTCATAGATGTGAGAATATTATTCTTAATCTACAAGAGCAGTTCAATGATTTAACTTTTTTTTATCAACAATCTTGTAGAGAGTTCAGAGGAAGATTGGAGGCCCTGGAAAATAAAAATAACAACAACACAATTCAAGAACCTAACTCGATACTAGATGCCCCACCAGAAAATAGTGAGCAAAATATACCTCATGACCCGCACACAAATTCTTCTCCACTTACGTTTAGAATACAAAGAAATAGGATGTTTCCACATAATGATTTATTTGAATATCCTGAGGCAGAAGATGTTCCATTTCAAACTCTTTGTAAAGCTAATGCACCTTTGGGTCGATTAGGAGGTTTTAAACAAAACCAAAATCATATACGATTTGAAGAACTTTATCGAGATTATGATCAACTTTACGCCACCACAAGGCGCATTGAACATGACCAAGATATATACATTACGAGAAAGGTTAGAGTAGACCCTCCGACCTTTGATGGGCATCTTGATCCTAAAATTTTTTCTGATTGGCATGTAGAAATGGATCAGTATTTTGATTGGATGGCAATGTCTGGAAATTATCAGGTTAGATTTGCTAATATGAAACTTGTTATTCATGCTAAAACTTACTGGGTAAATCTAGAATGACAACAACAACGATCAGGCCAATTATTTGTAAGATCTTGGGAAGAAATGAAAGAGATGCTCAAGTAAAAATATCTTTCTTCAACATTTCAAGACCAGCTTTTAGATGAACTCATAACTCTTAGGCAAGGATCTATGAGTATTGCAGATTATATGACTTGCCTTGATGAGTTATTAATTCGCTGTGATATTATTGAAGATTCTAGAGCAACTATAGCTAGGTTTCGAGTTGGGTTAAGACCTGACATTCATCAAGAGATGTTGACTCGAGAGGTGTAAACACCTGAAGAAGCATTTCAAAGAGCCCTCCAAATAGAACAATACTTAAGGCCAATTTCTCAACGCAAATTTAACAATGTGCAAGGTGCACCTCTTAAGCCAAATCAACCACCACCATCTGTTCCTAAAGTACCAAATGATCAAAGAGTAAAACCCATATCTGGAAAATCAAATGCTAAATCAAACTTCACATGCTTTACTTGTGGAAAGACGGGACATTATGCAAATAATTGTCCACATGGAAAT
Organism: Gastrodia elata; assembly: GCA_016760335.1. Classification (NCBI taxonomy): domain Eukaryota; kingdom Viridiplantae; phylum Streptophyta; class Magnoliopsida; order Asparagales; family Orchidaceae; genus Gastrodia; species Gastrodia elata. The sequence goes on from CM028681.1 coordinate 27,386,560, forward strand.
CTTCATGTAGATTCCATCGATCTAGAAGTACAAGATGATCAACAAGATAATGATGTTGAGTGTGATTCATGTGAAGATGCTAGTGATGTTGATGAAGCTATAATTAATCCACATTTAGCAGTAGTTTATTGTGTCTTAACTACCCCCCCAAACCAGTACAGATTGGAAACGAACAAATATCTTTCACACTTACTTTAAAAGTGGAGAAAAGTCTTGTAAACTTATAATTGATAGTGGTAGCTACATGAATGTGGTCTCAACTAGTGCATTAGTAAGAATGAAACTAAGCCCGGAGCCTCATCCACAACCATATAAGGTTGCATGGGTAGATAAGACTAGTATCTCTATTACCCAAAGATGTCTTGTTCCCCTCAACTTAGCAACCTATTCTGATCGCATTTGGTGTGATGTTCTCCCTATGGACGTTGCAAATGTACTTTTAGGGAGACCTTGGCTATATGACTTAGATGTTACTCACTTTGGACGGGCTAATACTTACGTCTTTATGTTTGGTGGATATAAAATTATCTTAAACCCGGCAAAGCCAAAGGAACTTTTGATTGAGAATCCAAGAGACTCTTCTTCACCAATAGAGAAGTGACCTTTAACTATAATTAGTAAGCAAGAGTTTGAGCATTCTAGTGAAAATAATATTGTCTATGCTCTTATTGTTATGGAATCTTTAAAAGGGAATGAAAATTCAACCCAATCCTATGAAGTCACTCAACTCTTGACTGAATTTCATGACGTATGTCCTGAAGAACTTCTTAGTGAACTACCCCCATTGAGAAAGATACAACATGCTATCGATTTGGTACCTGGATCTACCTTGCCCAACTTGCCACACTATCGAATGAATCCAATTGAGCATGCTGAACTTAAGCACTAAGTTGATGATTTATTACACAAAGGATTCATTCGTGAGAGCTTGCCCCTTGTGCTGTTCCAGCACTTCTTACACCTAAGAAAGATGGAACTTGGCACATGTGTATTGATAGTAGGGCAATTAATAACATCACCATTAAGTATCGATTTCCTATTCCAAGGTTGGATGACATGCTTGATATGATGACTGGCTCTGTAATATTTTCAAGATTGATCTTCGAAGTGGATATCACCAAATTAGAATGCGTGATGGTGATGAATGGAAAACTACTTTTAAAACATAAAATGACCTTTATGAATGGTTAGTTATGCCTTTTGGTTTAACTAATGCTCCTAGTACATTTATGCGCATCATGACACATATACTTCAACCTTATATTGGGGTCTTTTTAGTTGTGTATTTTGATGATATTTTAATATTTAGCAGGACCCAAGAAAAACATCTAAGTCATTTAACAAAAGAATTTGAAACACTTCATCGAGAAAAATTTTATATTTATATGAAGAAATGCTCTTTCATGACTTCATCTGTCATATTTTTAGGATTTGTTGTTTCAAACCATGAAGTCTCAGCTGATCCTGAAAAGATAAAAGTAATTAAAGAATGGCCTACACAAGATCCATTCATGATGTTAGGAGTTTTCATGGGCTGGCCACATTTTATAGAAGGTTTATTCGTGGATTTAGTACCATCATGGCACCTATCACACAATGCCTAAAGAAAGGTAATTTTAAATGGACTCCTGCAGCAACTAAGGCTTTTACTAAAATAAAAGAGCGTCTCACTAGTCCACCAATATTGAAGTTGGCAGACTTTGAAAAAGTTTTTGAAGTTTCATGTGATGCTTCTGGGGTAGGAATAGGTGGAGTTCTTAACAAGAAGGCCAACCGATAACCTTTTTTAGTGAGAAGTTAAATGATGCCCACCAAAAATATTCCACGTATGATCGTGAGTTTTATGCAGTTGTTCAAACTCTACGATACTGGTGACATTATCTTTTATCTCATGAATTTGTTCTCTACTCTGATCATGAAGCCCTTAAATACTTAAACTCTCAAAAAAAGTTAAGTGCTCGTCATGCTAAATGGGTTCAATATTTACAGGAATACACTTTTGTTTTAAAGCATAAGGCCGGTATTGAGAATAAAGTCGCATATGCTTTGAGTCGCATGTTTCTCCTTTTACATACAATGAAAGAAAAAGTAACTGGGTTTGATAAAATAATTTCTGATTACTCTGCATGCAAAGCTTTTAGTCAAACTTATTCTTCATTATCTGAAAAGGGACGAGTTATTGATTCAAATTACCAATTTCAAGATGGATATCTTTTTTATGGCACTCGTCTTTGCATTCTTAATTCATCTCTTCGTATTTTTCTCATTGACGAGCTACATGCAGGAGGAATTGCAGGACATTTTGGGCGTGACAAAACTATTGCAATAATTCAAGATCGATTTTATTGGCCTAGTCTAAAGAGAGATGTTGCTCGTATAGTTTCTCGATGTCGTGTATGCCAACTTGCAAAGGGAAAGCAGAATAATTTTGGACTCTATACTCCTCTTCCTATTCCTCATAAACCTTGGGAAGACAAAAGTATGGATTTTATACTAGGATTACCTCGCACAACACGACACTATGACTCTATTCTTGTAGTCGTTGATCGATTTTCTAAGATGGCACACTTTATTCCATGCTATAAAACTTCTGATGCATCTCATGTTGCAACATTATTTTTTTGTGAAGTAGTCAAGTTACATGGTTTACCTAAAACAATTGTCTCTGATCGAGATGTACACTTTATGAGTTATTTTTGGAAGACTCTTTGGAAGAAACTAGGCACAAAACTTCATTTTTTGATAGCATATCATCCACAGACAGATGGACAAACAGAAGTGGTAAATAGAAGCTTAGGAGATCTACTTAGATGCTTAATCTCAGACCATTTTGCTAGCTGGGATCTTATATTACCCACTACTGAGTTTGCTTATAATAGTTCAATTAATAGATCTACTGGTAAAAGTCCTTTTCAAATTGTAACTGATTATGAGCCACAAAAACTAATCGACTTAATTGATCTTCCCATAACATATAGAGCTAGTGAGTTTACATCATCATTTGCTCAAAGCATGCATGATCTCCACCAAGAAATTGAACATAAATTAACCATTACATACAATAAGTATAAAATTAATGCAGATAAGCGAAGAAAATTTGTTGAATTTCAAGATGGTGACAAGGTGCTAATAAGGATGAGATCTGAGAGATTTCCAATAGGAACATTCAAAAAGTTGATTGCTAGGCCAGCAGGACCTCTTAAGAGATTAAGGAAAGTCAATGAAAATGCTTATGAAGTTGATCTTCTGAATGATGCTGGAATATCTCCAGTTTTCAATGTGGCAGACTTTACATTGTACCATGATTATGCTTCTTCCGATATATTGGATGCTTCTACTTGTATTACTAACTTGCAGGAACCACAAAACAAAGAACCAGTATTACCATTGCCACTACCGACTCGTCGCCTCCGTTCTCATCATCCGTCCTAAATACTTGATGATCAAATAATTGCTAGTACTAATGGTGGGGTTCAAAGATATCTCGTTCGATGGAAAGGCCTTTCACCTTTAGAAGACTCTTGGTTGACGCATGAAGAACTACATCAACTTGATTCAGATCTACTTCAAGAATATATAGAGCTTCATTCACCAGAGGTGAATCCTTCAAAGCCGAGGAGTGCTGATGCAGGGCATCAACAAAATCATCATCGACGTGCCAGATCATAAATTAGTTTAATGGTACTATGTTTTATTTTTCTATTTTGAATCCTATGGGCTTTTATATTTGTTCCATAAATGGGCCTTCATCCTAGCGCATATATTGTCATGTGAGTTTTTTTTTTGTAAAAGGACACTTTAGTCCTTCATAAGAGAGTTGGTTTATGGTTTATTTGGTCATTTGTGTGAAAGGACATTTTAGTCCTTCATGAGAGAGTAAGTATATAGTTTTTTTGGTCTTTTAGAGGAAAGGACACTTTAGTCCTTCATGAGAGGTTGGTTAAGGGTTTTTATGGTCATTTGGTATGTATCTTATGGCTATAAATTGGCCACCCTCACATGTATTATGGGATTGAAAGTGATATAAAAAATACTCTCTTCTTCTTTGTGTTATGTGAGCTTCATTCTTAAGAGAAGGACTTCTTGAGGTGTGGTTTGCAATTCTTGGAGAAGGACATCCAAGAAAACATGGTTCGATCTGCGGCGAAGGACTGCTCGTAGAAGTTAATCTTCTTTATCATAAGTAGCATATTTGGTAATAAGGCTCCCGTAAGATCTTCTTCATTTATTTTTATTCTCTTTCCTCCTACCTTACAAGTGTGCTCATTTAATCCTAGCTCTCATTACTTGTGAATGCTTACAGCACTTCTCTTTATTCTCAACAAGCGACTCACATATCTTCTAATAACTTAAATATGCAAGGTTAATTTCGTTAATTAATTGGTGGATTTGATTATATTACACATCATCACCATCCATCCTACATCAGCGTGAAAGCATTCTAATCATTAAAAGATGCTCTTTCCTCTGCACCAGTTTTAGATTTAACTAAAGAAGGCCTCAACTACCAAGTCTATACTGATGCATCTAGCATGGGTTTAGGGTGTGTGTTGATGCAGGAAAGAAAAGTTATAGCCTATGCATCTCATCAGTTAAAACCAAATGAAAAGAAATATCCTGTCCATTATCTCGAACTAGCAGCCGTAGTTTTTGCTCTGAAGATCTGGCATCATTATCTTTTTGGTGTTTAGTGTTCCATATTTACCGATCATCAGAGCTTAAAGTGAATCTTCACCTAGCGTGAGCTAACTGCTGACAACGAAGATGGCTTGAGCTAATAAGTGATTATGATTTAAGCATCCAATATCATCCAAAAAAAGTGAATGTCATTGCAGATGCACTCAGTCATCATGCTACTCTGTCTTCCATAATCCTATCTAGTTCTCTAGAAGAAGAATTCTGAAAGCTCGAAATTAGGCTAGTACATGGTGCTATGCTAAGCACACTAATATCCATGAGTTCAGTTGAACCCAAATTTCATCATGATGTCTCCATCTCCCAAACTAAGGATAAAGACTATTTGAAGTTTAAAGATGACATTGAAAGTGGTTTTTGCTTTGATTTTTAGATTCGAGGCAATGTAATCTATCAAGGGGATTTCCTATGGATTCCCAAATCCATGCATCAAGAGATTTTAGTGGAAGGTCACAATTTTGGTTACCAAGTACATCATGGCAGTACCAAGATGTATCAAGATCTGAAGAAATCATTTTGGTGGCCTGGAATGAAGAAGAGTGTGGCTGAATTCATAGCAAAGTGTCATGCTTGTAACTTAGTCAAAGCCGAGTACTAAAAGCCTGGAGGGCTTCTTCATCCTCTAGCAATTTTGGAATGGAAGTAGTTTGATATTTATATGGATTTTGTTATGGGTTTACCTAAATCAAGGTCTGGTGCTAATTCAATCTGGGTCATTGTCAATCAACTGACCAAATCAGCATATTTTATCCCTATGCATCAAATTGATTATGTGGAGAAATTAGCAAAGTTATATATCAAGGAAATTATCAGACTCCATGGAATTCCTAGATCTATCATATCTGATCGAGATAGCCATTTCACTTCTAAATTCTGGCAAGCAGTGCATCAAGACTTGGGAACTACTCTAGTCATGAGCACCACTTTTCATCCCCAAACAGATGGGCAAACATAAAGAGTCAATCAAGCCTATAAGATCTTCTTTGTCTCTGTATTCTGGATTTTGGAGGCTTCTGGGAATATCACAATCATCTCGTGGAGTTCGCATACAACAACAGTTTTTAGGTGAGTATTGGCATGGCTCCATATGAAGCTCTATATGGAAGGAAATGCAGTACTACATTAGCATGGTCTGAAACAGGCAGTGTTCAGCTGTATTGTTCTGATTTAGTTGAAGAAATGAACCGCAAGATTCAACTGATCTAGCAAAGAATCCAAGCCGCTCAAGATCGCCAAAATAAGTATCATGATGCTCATCATCGTACTCTGGAATTTTACATTAGAAATTTTGTGTATCTTAAAGTCAATCCAATGAAAGGCGTATATCGTTTCGGTGTAGCCGGGAAGCTAAGTCCCCGCTATGTCGAACCATTTGAAATATTAGAAAAGATTGGTTCTGTAGCGTATCGATTGAAGCTTCCTGAAGATTTTTCTGCAGAGATGTCTTCGCAATCTATCTCACTTGATTCAACTTCCAGTGGTATCTCTCCAGCCAGATCTTTCATATGCAGAAGAGCCAATTAAGATCTTAGCTCGGGATCAAAAGCAGCTGAGGAATCGCTCAATCCCAATGGTAAAGGTTCAGTGGATGAATCGCTCTTTAGAAGAATCTACTTAGGAGAAAGAGGCAGATATGAGAAGAAAGTATCCCAGTCTCTTTGAAAATCTAGGTACTCATTAACTTTCTAAATTTTATTTTATTCTTCAAATTTCTTCATGTTTGTCTTCTCTCTTGAGATGATGTCGAGGACGACATCATTCTTAAGTGGGAGAGTCTGTAACAACCCTAGGTTGTTACCCTGCTAATCTATAGTCTAAGAAATCATTAATTTTGATTCCATTACTTTAAGAACATCAAATGAATCCTATCCTAAAAATTTGGAGTTCATTGGACTTCTCTAAGTTCGTTATGATATTTTGATCAGTCTAGATTCCATAGTTAAGCCTAAAATATTTTGATCTCAAAATTAAATTCTAATTACATTTTTGAATTCCTCACCCCCAAATTAGCTAGGGGTGAAATTTTGGTGCAATTTGGAAATCATTTAGGCCATAATTCATATTTAATTAAAATAGTCCAATTGCATAAAAGGGTTCCTAACATTTCAAATTTGCATTTCTACCCTTTAAACTAATAAAACGGCCAGGAACCGCTGTGCGGACCGTGGGCGATCCACTGCGGAGCCTGGGTCGTGCGACAGTGATGCTTCCGTCATATCTGCCATTCGTTCCATTAATCCAACGGCTAGGATTAGATCCCGCAAAACTGCGGATCTATCATTTGATTAATCTGTGAGATCCTACGGCGCAGATTTAATCCAATCCGGTCGTTAGGATCCAGAAGATCAGGACCATCACGTCTTTTCGATCGATCAATTAGACAGCTCCGGACCCTCCCGCAATTGTGGATCTTCATCCCCACTCGCTCGCGCACCCGATAAGGAGATCCCCAGTACTGCTAACTGCCTCGCTTGTCCCCCACTCCTGCATCCACCTCAGCAAGGCCGTTAGGATCTCCCCCATCTTGGCAATGACTCCCGATCGAGCCTCGTGACCTAGCCGAGCTCGAATTGGAAATTCGAGAGTTCGGCCATAGCCTGACCTCTCGGGTCTTTCCCAGCCCAAGCCAACCCTCTATAAGCTTCCTAATCCTTTGTCAAGGCTATAAATAGCCCTTGCATTGCTCTATCTGATCTTTGTTGATCAATTCAGCTCTCTATAACTTCCTCCATTATCGAACACTCGAGCTTGCATAGGCAATCCATGGAGCTCCCGAACCGCTGATAGTAGGCTCTCCTGGTGTTTAAGTTCCTTTGCAGTGTCTGGAACCTCAGCTAAACCCAGCCGAGCCCTCAGTCGATTGTCCCGAGCACCCCATCAAACCAAGTACCCCCATTTGCCAGTTTTGCTCCAATGAGGCTCGGACCTTCCTCCTTTTGATTTGATTTCATGCGCATTGTCAAAATAAACTCATTGGTATCAAAATTGAGCCATAAGCTAGCCCCAACTGATCGAATCGATCGATCGGGCTAAGTCCCTTAAGGAACATCATGGGTGAGTAAGGTCCCAGCATTCTAGACCATCTCAGGTCCTCGGACTAGAGGGCTTTGATCCGTCTCACCTCCCTGAAGATGTAAGGATCGAGCCCTGGATCTGGCATGACCTTTGTGGGGAGAATTGTCTCCCCATAGTAGTTTTAGAGTCTGGCCAATCCAGACCACCTCTCAGAGGGCTCCGGGTCCCCTATCGATGCGCCTGACCACAGTGAATGAGTAGCGATCGATGGTGGGTCATGCTGTGGTCGGGAAGCGCTGGAATTGGCTGATTAGGGTTCTCCTAATCGGGTCCCTTCCATCATGATGGAGGCTCGAGGAGGAAGCCCCTATGTGGGTTGGGCCGACCCGTGACCTGTGCGGTGCGACAGTCCTAAGTCTTCGGGCCCCGACCGACCCACGCCTTTTGTTAACGGGCCGAACCCATTTTAATTATATTCGAATAATTGGAAAATTTTTCCTTAAGGAAAATAATTTAATTGATTAACTTTTACTCCACTGGTCCAAACCCTATGATATTATATATGAAATTGATCAGAAAATCCTCAGGGACATGAATATAAAATAATATTGAACATCTAATAGTTAGATTTTCCATTTTTGCCTAATTATTGCATATCTTGATTAGGTTTGATTAGCAATTACACTTATATAAATTGCATGTTTAGGGTGCCATTAGTTTGCTTATGATGAGTAGAATGAATGTGCTAAGTGAATTATTTTTCTAATCTCTATATTTTAATTTATGCCCTAATCTTGTTAGACCATGATTAATAAAAATTAGGATTTGTATATATTGGATCTTAGTAAACCTAGTCTCTGATTAATTGGACGGTAAATTAGAACTTATGTGCCAAATTGCATAGAATTCTGATGGTTAGATTTACAATTATGTGTTAATCCTTTTGGATTGATTTAGGGTTTGATTAGCACTAATTAATTTCTATTTCTGAAATTTTTCTATTAATATGCTTCATAACAGTAAGGTAAATGTATGGAAACTAGGTATGCTAATTTATGATGTATAACTTGAATAATCCAAAAAATTGGAGAACTTAATCATCTTAATTAACTTAAGAAGTCTTAAAACTTTGATCAAGCTATTAAGACTTGATCTAGGTCTAAGATTTCCACCAATAATACATACCTAATTCATTGATTTAACATTTGATCTATAAATAAACACTTGATCCTAATTGGACATGATTAGGGGTTAAACCCTAATCTGCTTGATTAAGATCCAAACCCTTAAACCTTAAATAAATGAATATGTTTATAAGTTAATGTGATTGACATTATTCCAATATTGTATCTGATTTGACATTAATCTTAAATATTTGGATTAAACATGCTAAGGTTAATAATAGACCTATGAGATTGCTTAATCTAAATCGGAACCTTAGATCCTTGATTTTCTCCTATATAAAACTATTAGTATGATAAGATTAATGGAACCATATTGATTGAACAAGTGATCTAACTCTATTAATATTCTTGATTTAAATCCCATGATCTTAGAATAAGCTATGACCAGATGACTTAATCATCTGATCTGATCATCCTAAGTCTAAATGATAAGTAAAACCTAAAGTGTTAGTAGTAGAGTTAAGATTATGAGATCTTAAGTATCTCAACACAAGATCATTTTTCAAATATTTTAAAGACCTAAATTTGAATATATATTGAGGTAGGAGGACTTTGCATAACTCATTGAGGTAGAAGCTTAGATGATCCCTTAACTTTAGAAGTCTATCATAACTCCTCGTGGTAGGAATCACTTAAGATATTAGAATAACACCTTTCCTTATGGTAGAATTTATATTGAGTGATACTTGATCATATTTTCATGGAGCCTTGTACAGGACTTACCTATTTAGCATAAGAATTTATAGTCTTGATAAATCCTTATTAATTAAATAAAGTTGTGTGAACTTAGATTATTGGTTGGTGTAGTATGGCTTACCCATTGTACTGGTTTTCTTCAATAGTATTCAGGATTTATTGATTCACTCCATTGTGGACTTATGAGCAGGTGTTATCCCAAGGGATTAGATAAATATAGTCCTATTAGTGTAAATCTCCCAAGACTAAGAGTATATTAAATATGTACTCATTCCTTAGTTTGATTGAATTACAAATCGCTAACGGGCGATGCCTCCTACCGAAGACCGCTTCAATAGGTATGGCTCAAACAAACTAAGTAATTAGAATCCCCTTCTTTAAGACACTGAGTGTGATTGTGAGTTAAGTATCTTAATAACTTTGCTTGAGATACAAATCGCCAACGGGCGATGCCTTCTATCGAAGATCGCTTCGTTAGGGTGGCTTAATCAAACTAAGTGATAAGACGCACCTTTCTTATAAATGTGCTAAATATGTGTATACAGTTATCCCACCTAATTATCTTTAAGTAAATCTTCAACTTTAACCAATTATCATTCTAAAAGCTAGGAGTCAGAATCCTTTTAGCTGGATTCTGCACAGTGGAGACTTAGAATTTATTATCGGTATTCAAAGTTTTGTGGATTTCTAAATTTTAGTCATATAGTATAAAAGCATGGGCATAAACATGAGCATGAGTTTGAGGAATCAGTTCAGCAGTGATGCATGAGTACATATGATAAATTATTGATTACGGAATGTTGCATACATTGACTGGGGAATTTCAGGATGCATCAGCATCACCGTACTGTCTTCCAACTAGGTGTTTGTATACATTGGATCGTGCGACACATAGCCTTTCAGTGATAGTTCCATTACCTACCATGGCATACCGTTTTGTGGCATATTTTGGTGCATCATTCCAGTGACATATAGTACAACATTGGACATTGTTTGCATTGATTTCTGAGCTTTTGATATGTTCATTTATTTTTAGTATTCTGTTTTGATATAGTTTTACTTTGCTTAGTCTTTATAGTTTCAATTACATAATGCCTTTACTATTATTTCTACAGTCGTGTTTACTTTGCTGTCTATTGCATTTACTTTTGAACTACTTAGTTAGTTGCGATGTGTTAGACTTCTTGTCTAACATGGGGTACGTTTGGGATCCAAGCAATTTGCTAGATCCTGAGCAGCTTGTGGAGACAGGGCAGGAGGACCTACTGGAGATCTCGGAGGAGTACGTGTAGCGTTAGTGGATTAGCATTCCACCTTTTGCTTACTGCTTATTTCAGTACTTTAAATAGACTTTACTTTTCATCCTTTAAATCAGTTTGTAATAACTCTGGATGTATTTTACTTTTCTTTTCTGAGATAAATATTACTACTACTCTATGATGAATGTATTATGAATGTTTTGCTTTAGCTTCTGCACTCTGTTATACTACTATATTTAATATTGTGATGTGTTCAACATACTCGAAATGCTGATATATTGATAACATATATTGGATTTATATTTATCTTTTCAAATCTAATGTACATATTAGTCTAATACTTAAGACAAGTAATATACTCTTATCTTAAGTATCGACTCTCGATTCTACTCTCGGGTTCAAGTCAGCAGCCTTTAGTGTGGCTCAGTCCTTTAGCCTATTCGGGGAGATGGGTTTTTGTAAGCTCATCCTCCCGAGTAGTGCACCGCTCCACCGTTGATTATTATTATACTTGTCCTTTGCGCACAACGATGGGGCGGGGCGCTACATCTTCGATTAGCAGGAAGCTTAGGCAATGACCTTCCCCTTTTGCATTAACACAACACCCAAGCTTATCCCAGAAGCATTGGTGTAGACTTGGTAGTTTAACCCTTCCTTTAAAAGAACTAAAGCTGGAGCAGAGGAATGTACATCTTTCAGTACTTGAAATGCTTCTTCACAGGTGGGTGACTATTCAAATGGCATGATTTTCTGGGTTAACTTAATCAGCGGAGAGGTTATTTGGGAGAAGCCCTTCACAAACTTTCTTTTATAACTAGCTAAGCCCAGGAAACTTTTGATGTCAGTTACTGACATAGGCTGAATCCATTCTTGGATAGCACTGTCTTTGTTTTGATCAACTCTAATGCCCTGGGCATCTACCACATGGCCTTAGAAAGGATACTGAATTGAGCCAAAAATTGCATTTTGAGTACTTAACATAAAGTTGATGACTACGCAGCTCCTTCAACACTGCCCTCAAATGATCTTCATGATTCTTCTTGTTCTTGGAATATATAAGGATGTCGTTGATGAAAACGATAATGAGTTTGTTGAGGTAGGGTTTAAGGATGCGTTGTATTAGGTCCATAAATATTGATCGCACATTCATCAACCCAAAAGACATTACTAGGAACTCATAATGTCCATATCGAGTCCTGAATTTTGTCTTCTCGATATCATAGTCCTTAACTTATAGTTGATGGTATCTTGATTGCAGATCAATCTTTGATACCTTGGCTCCTGACAATTGATCGAAAAAGTCATCTATGCGAGGAAACAACTAGTTATTCCTGATGTGACTTTATTCAGCTCACGATAGTCAATACACATATGCATCGAACCATATTTTTTCTTCACAAATAATACTAGTGGTCCCCATCGAGATGAACTAGGTCGGATATGACCTTTCTATAGTAGCTCCTGCAACTGTTTATTCAACTATTGAAGTTCCTTGGGTACAATACGATAAGGGGCTTTGGATATAGGTTGGGTTCCTGGAATTGTATCTATTGCGAATTCTACCTCCCAAGTGGGTGGAAGACTGGGTAGATCCTTAAGGAAAATGTCGAGGAACTTGCAGACGATAGGGTTTTTGGTTCTGGGAATGTTGTCTTTCTTCTCTCCTAGCATTGTTACTAGGAAAGCGCTACAACCTTTCTTCACTAGCCTCTTGGCTTCCATGGCGTTAATTAAAGAAGCTCGTGTACTAAAGTTATCAACGAACAATTTGGGTTTACTACAACTGCCTAAGATGATTTTTTTCTTTTGGCAGTTGATGGTGGCATCATGTTAGCTTATCCAATTCATACCCAAATTTGTGTCAAAATTTGTTATTGGTAGAAATACGAGTTTGGCTTCAAATTCCTTATCTCCAATAGGAATTTGTATCTTGTAGTACTCGCGAGTTAGCATATGAGCACTAGATCATAACCCAATGCTTAAAGAATTTGCTAAATGATACAGTGGCAAGTTGAAGGACTTCATCCAATTTTCAGAAATAAAAGAGTGACTAGCTCCGGTGTCAATTAGTATGTTGTAAGGTTTTCATTTACACATATTGAACCTATTTATAGATACAATGATTTACTAACTACATTAAGAAAGTAGTTTAACAACCCTAGGTTGTTACCCTAGCTTAAAACTAGATTAATTAAGCTAAACCAATGTTTAATTTTAATTCCATTGGATTCAATGGGTCATTTAAACCTAAACTTAGAAGTTTGAAATCAATTGGAGCTAGTTTGAAGAATTTGGTATTTTTGGCTATTTTTAAGCCCTGAAAAATATCTATATTATTTGGATCTCTAAATTGAAATCTGATTTCATTTTTGAATTTCTCATACCCAAATTAGCTAAGGGTGAATTTTTGAGAATTTTTGGAGCTAGTTTAGTCCTAAATTGAATTTGGGAAATTTTAGAATAATTAAGAATTAATTTAAATAGTTTAATTAATTAAAATTAAATTTTATTTAATTTTTATTTCTGTGGGATTTGCTGTCGGGACCGCGGCAGATCCGCTGCGGGGTCCCGACAGCGGCGCGCGCGTTTCGGCCACTTGTTGCGTAAGCACGCATCTCAGCGGCTTAATCCAATGGCTCTTATCTCGCGCGCCGTGATCTGATCCCATCCGCCCGATCAGCATCTCAGATCGGACGCTCGAGATCCTCTTCGCATTTCTAAATTTCAAACCCTCGCATCAGACCGTCTAAACCCAACGGCTTCGGCATCAGACGGCGGAGGCGAACCCTACCACTATGGACCTTCATCCCCGCAGAGATTCTGTCCCGATCGAGAGGATTCGCGGAAATTCGCCACGTAATCCTATCTGCCACTCCCCTCGCCAGGTCAGCTGGGCCGTTAGCTTCCTCCCGAAAGTGGTCGAGCCTAGCAAGGCGACCCCGGAGGGCTAGACCCTCCCAATTTAGGGAACCAAGGAAAGCCTCGGGCGGAGCCAATTCCCAAGCTCGAGCCCTGGCCTCCGTTCCTAAAACCCCATGGCAGCTATAAATACCTCTGGGACTTCACAGTGAGTCCCTTTGCTCACTGTGAATCCCCAATTCCCCAGCTGAAGGCCTGCTGGAGCTCCCGTCCCCTCGGCGAATTCCCGACAATTTTTGAAGGCCAGAACCACTGATTTAGGGACCGTCTGGAGTTCAGACCCCCTGTGCAACCCTCGTCTAGCCTCAGGAAAGCTCAGGAGCACCTCAATTCCCCTCGGCTAAGCCCGCAGCTCGACTTCATGTACAGCCTTTTCCCCATTAAAATTCCTTAAGCTCGATTTCGTTCCTGCCTTCTGAATGAGCTCTGGATGCCGTCTAAGATACCTTAGCCACCTAGGGAACCCTCCGTGATTGTCGCCTGGGGCAAACCTAGCTTGAGTCAATCGTATCGATCGACTGAGCTAGCCAGCGAGCCAATGGCTGAGTTCGAGTAAGGATCCAGTGATTGGCTGCACCTCGAGTTATGATAGGTTAGGGTTTTGATGCGTCTAGTCCCCCTGAACGTGTAGGGATTAAAATCCAGGCGAATTGAGGTCCCGGTGAGGAGAATTTCTCCCTCATAGGCGACCTGAGATGCCTCGCAGGAGGACGTCTCGGGTGAGTAAGACCCCATCTATCCAGAGGGATCCAGATGGGGGTTCTTGGTCCAATCGATGCGTCTTGCCTCAGTGAACGTGTAGGGATCGATTTGAGCCACTGTCGTCGCTGGAGCGCCAAGAATTTCAGCTTTGAAATTCGATGGGCTCGGGACCTGTCGAGAGGTTGAAGACGAAGTCGCGGGTTCTCGGCCGGGTCGACCCGTGACCCGCGCGGTTCTGATTTTGGGCCGCGCCTAATTATTAATTATTGGATATCATTTTTAATGGTTGCGATTTTAATTAATTAAACCCTATAGTTTTAATTTAAATAAACATTCTGAATAAATTAATTAAATAACTTTAGCTATACAGATCCAAATGGTATGATCCAATATACCATTTGAATCAGAAAAATTCAAGGAATCTGAATATAAAATAAAATTTCAGATCCAATAGTTGTATTTAAAAATATTTGCCAAACCTTCTCTATTTTTAATTAAATTATATAAAATCATTTAGTTTTCCATTTTATGAGTTTAAGAGCTCTGATTGCTCCTTGTACCCTAAGGAACAATTCTAGACCCTTAAAATTAATTTTGGATAATTAATTTTCTTAATCACTCCCTAATCACCCTAATCAAGGATTAGTGAATTAAATTTTAGTTAAGCCTCTAATTTGGGTGGGGATGGTTCCTAATATCATATTAGATCTAGTATAACTCTAAGTATAAGGTTAGATTGCCCTAAAGTACCTTAATCTTACTAATCACCCTATGTAGTTTAATTAAGTGATTAGTGCTAATTAAGACCATTTAGGTCATCAAAACCTAAAGTAAAGGTGTTTCCCACTTCATTTAGTCATATGAAATTCTTTAAAATAGATTAGAACAAATTTGGACAACAAAACCCTAAAATCCCAATTTTTGCCTTAAGAGAGGCATTTTGGTCATTTTAACCAAAATGTGATTTAGTGTTCTTTAAGGATTGAAAATTTCAGCAAGCCACTATAACATAGATTGGAAATGTTCTCTGAAATCCTAGAATAATAATAATCACCAATCCATAAGGTCTCATTAATTCCTTAATTAAGATACTTAAATCTAAGCATTCCTTATAAAGATCATTGGACCTTAACTTAATTAAGTCTAATAATTGAAATGGTCAGTTACCATATTATTAAGTTCAGTTAAGATAATATTAGAGTTAAGTGTTAAAAGAAAAAGGGAACTAGAAATGTCTAAGTAGAATCTTAGCTTAAGTTCTAAAGTGATCAAAACTCAAACCCTTAGATCTTAAGTAGCCTAAGAAGGTCAAAATGGGTTTAATGTTAATCTAATACTTGGAGTTGTCAGTTCTTAATATTAATAAGCTCCTTATAGTTAATTATGAAATTAGATGCTAAAGAAAATCACAAATGGAAACCCTTAAGTCAAAACTCTAATTAAAAGTCTAAAGTGATCAAACTTCAGATCTTTAGATCTTAGATCTTAGACTTAGATCTTCAAGTTGAATCAAACTACCTCCAATTGAAAATCTTTAATGATTTATTGTTTAATCTCTTGAAACCTTCCATGTAGGGTATAGGATGATTCAATTAATAAGATAATGGAGTTATCTTAAAGATTGAATATAGATCTTAGATTCTCAAGTTCTTAACTGATTATTTTATCTTATAATCAGCAGAATAGCATTTCGCTAGGATCTTAGTTCCTGAATCTTTCAACTTATAGGATTTTTTACCTTTAGGATTAAGTGAGAAACCTAGATCCTATTTAGAATAGCACCTTAGATTTGAAATTTGAACCCTCATAGGGTTTAAGTTCTAAATTCTTAAATCTTAATTTATTTGATCAAGATTTGGGTAAGAGAGTAAAATATTCATAAAACTAGGTTATTGATTTGCTTATTTAAACCATTTAGTCGTCACATGATTTTTGGATTAGAACTCGTTAAGTTCTAATTTTTGACTTTAAGGATGTAAATCTGAGATTTTACTCGATAGCTGGATATTGGAGATCCTAAGCTCGTACCTTCTCATAGTAATTAGATTTGGAAATTAGACAGCAACAGATATCATATAAGTCTAGATTGAGTCTCTTGCTTACTTTAATTAGATTGCTTTGCATACCTTGGATTTTGAGCTTTAGCCCTTGAGCATAATAGGAAAACATAGGATGATGTATCCTAGGCTAGTATAGAATTTACATATCATTCAGTTTTGTTTTGTCATAGTTAGTAGAATATGACCTAGTTTAGTCTGCCTCTTCAGTAGTAGTATTGTATAGATTGGACTCAGACCTAGTATATTTGGATGGCTAGGCTGTGGATTGACTGATTAATTGATATTGGAGGCCCTGTATGGCCTATTGGCTAGTATGGCAGTACTAGAACTTAGGCATATTACTACATTACCTGTATTGTATTGTTTTGGTTTTCAGGTTTGTTTTGCCACATGCTTCAGTGGCCTTATTTTTCAGTATTTGCTCGCTTTGCCACATTACTCAGTGGCTTTACTTATCATATATTGCTTTGCTTTTTGCCACATGTCTCAGTGGCCTTTCTTTTCATCTTAATCTGCATGTTGTATGTATACTTTTATGGCTCAGATATATGTATGAATGGCATGTTTAGGATGCTAGAATTTTATTGAATTCAGTACTTGTGTTCTTTTATACTCAACATGTTTTACTTTGATCATAATCATGTTAGGATCATGTTTATTCAGTAGCTGCAATTATTTTACTTTTAGCCTTACCTTGCTTATTTAGTGTTTTGTATGTTGCATGCTATAAATAGATAGTTCATAGTATTCCAGTTCTTTCATAGCTTGTCGCACCCTTTACTGCTTGCATGCGTAGTTAAATTAAATGAGATATCTTTTAATATTTAGTTCATTTAAATAGCCTAAAATGTACTTAGACAATTGTCTAACTGTAACCTTTTTATTTTGTTGGCTGGGGCCCTGGCATTTGTGATACCGACAAATGCCAGATTCAGACGTGTTTGTGGGCAGTGTCGCTGAGGAGGAGCCAATTCAGGAGGAGGACCTTCCAGCCACTGTCTAGTTAGCTTTGTCTTATTATTCCAGTGAGGACGAGAGTCTTTCATTTTCAGTTTGTAATAATTAAACTTTCTGGATGTACTTTACTTTCTGCATTGTGATGAGTTACTATATTGCATTTTCTTTTCCTACTATGTATGCTTGTGGATGTTACCCTATTTTTATAATGCTTCTGCCATTTTGATATTTATATTGATGAATGTTATAGCACTTGGTGACAAGTCCCTGCCTTAAGGCAAGTTGGGTTCGCCTAACTTTACTTAAGTTGGGGATTTGTCACAGTTGGAGCACTGTACTTCCTTATTGTTAGTACGAGGGCTCCACAGTTGGTATCAGAGATCATCATAAGGTGTCAGAATGGGATCTATGATTCCTTTCTACCTAATGGATCGTTCTTCAGAAATACACGCATCAATATAAGTGACATCCATAACATTGTAGTGCCAGTAACTCTATTCACAATGAAAGAGGAGAATACTCCCAACCTAATAAATTTATTAAATTAGGGTCTAACACAAATATGGTAAAATTCTGCTCCTAGAGTCAGATGGGATCTGAGGAGTCCAATATAGACTACTATCAGCATATCTTCTGGAGTGCTTGGGACAGTAGCTTCAAATGGAGGCAGGAAAGCAACTGGCAAATCGAAGGAGTTTCATCAAGAGAAATTTTGGTCCTGGAAAAGCTTCTATGACAAACTGTATATCGAGGGCTCAACTTTCCAGTGTATGCGCAAGAATGGCTGAGCCGAGTAGAGTCCCTTTTGGAGCACATAGAGTGTCCCAAGTCACTCTATGTAAATATGGTGACTGACCTGATGGTGGACTATGCCGGAGTATGGTGGTACGAGACTATGGCAAAGCTCGAGAAGAAGCGTAATAGGAAGCGGCGAGAAGTCACCTTTGAGGATTTTTGTGTAGCCTTTAGGGCTGAGTACATTGATAAAGTCTAAATAATAGTTGGATTAAATGTTATTTTAATTTCAGGCAAACTTCATTTGATTTACAGTTTGGCATTGTAATTTCAAAATTTTATAATTAATGAGAAATTTTGATTTCCTTCCTTAGAGTATATTATGAGTTGTTCTTTTCTTAATTAAAACAAGAATGGATTTTGGATCACCACCCACTGTTACTCCAATCGAGAACACTGTGGCCTCCATTGGTTCTAACGACGAGGTGGCTCATCTGCGAGCCATGGTGGCAACTCTCCTAGAAAATCAAGCTCAACAGGCACTGGTCATGCAGAAGTTGTTGAATGATCGCATAACTCCAGCAACTGTCGCTGCTCCAACAGTCCATGCTCCACAAGTTGTTTCATCTTCACACCATACAGCAGATAATCTCCTCCATAATTTCCTAAGGTTAAGGCCTCCAACCTTTGGCGGGAACTTGTCCCCAATGGATACGGCCGATTGGCTGAAGGTTGTAGAAAAGGATCTAGTTGGTCTGAAAATTCCAAACTCTGAAGCCGTTCGTCTCACCACTCATCTGTTTCACGCCGAGGCGGAATATTTGTGGGAAAGAGTCAAGAACACCCATGTTTGTTGATTATAAATTAGACGACATTCCTTGGGATGCATTTGTTGAAGCCTTCAAGACTGAGTTCATCCCCCCGTCCGCACAAAACATGATTACAGATACGATCATGAGGTTGACGCAAGGAAGTCGCTTAGTGGCGGAATACGAGAGAGAGTTCCGTAGATTAATCTGTTTTGCACCAGAAGTCACCCACTCTGAGTCAGCGAAGTGTCATCGCTTCCTTTGTGGACTCAGAAGTTCGTTGAAGAATCAGATAGTGCCACTCTGTCTAACTAGTTTCTTCAAACTAGTGGAAATGACTAAGGTTATTGAACATCACCAATCCGAAGAAGATCATAAGCGAAAGGCGCAAACCAATCTGAACCAGCGAGGAAATTTCAAAAGGCACGGGTCTAACCCCGCGAAGTATATCAGCTGGAAGCTGCACCTACAACTGAACAAATTCAAAACTGCGCCAAACCACATCCATATGGCAAGTGTTATCACTTTGGCCAGAGGTGTTTCAATTGTGGGCGCACAGGCCATCGATTTTATCAGTGCGACCACACAGAAACAATAGACGGAGTTCAAATGAAGCCGTATCATAAGAAGCAGGTGTTTCGAGCAACTCCACTGAATCGAAAAGAACCAAATCTGGCCATAATGCCAGCCCCTGCTCCTGAAGTGGCTCACACCCAGCCATTAGCACCCAATTCTCAGAATTTCCATCGACGGCAAAATAATAATCGTCCTGCTGGACCTGCCCGAGTGTATGCCTAAAATCCTATGGAAGCCGTGGAAGATAACAACGTGGTTTCAGGTACACACTCTTAGACCTCTCTTATTACATTGCCTTTCTGTATGTTAAATCTTTTCAAGCTATTAATGCAAAACTATGTAATTTAGGCACACTTTATTTCAATAACCAACCTTGTAACATATTGTTCGATACGGGTGCCTGTCACTCATTCATCTCAGAACAATATGCTAATAATCTTAAACTCCACACATGCAACCTAGCGCAAAGATTGAGTGTTGGACTTCCATCAGGAATCCAACTAAGTGCTTAGAAATTTTGCAATATCAAAGTCCCGATAAACGATCAAGAATTTCAGGCTAAGCTAATCGTTCTACCGATAGTAAACTTTGACATCATCTTCGGGATGAATTGGCTTAGTGACAATAATTCTGTGATTAACTGCCATAAATAGAGTCACTCTCCACTCTCAGGGTAAGCCTGAAACATTTGTAGGAAAAACTAGCATGCAGTTATCAATAAATGCCATTAAAGCAGAACAGTTGATTGTCAAAGGTTGTAGCGCCTACTTAGTCACCATGATGGGCGAAACAAAGGAAAATATCTCCCTTGCTGATTGTAAGATAGTCAAAGAATTCACCGATGTATTCCCAGAAGATTTGTCTGGTGTACCTCCTTCCTGAGAAGTGGAATTCTCCATTGAATTTATTCCTGGTACACAGCCAATATCCAAAGCACCTTATAGAATGGCACCTAAAGAGCTTCAAGAACTCAATGAGAAGTTGCAAGAGCTCCTGAATAAAGGTTTTATTAGGCCAAGCATGTCTCCTTGGGGAGCGCCGGTTTTATTTGTGAAGAAGAAGGATGGATCTATGCGTATGTGTATAGACTATCGCGAACTAAACAAGGTCACCATAAAGAACAAATATCCACTGCTAGAATTGACGATCTGTTCGATCAATTATCCGGAGCCATGATATTTTCTAAAATCAATCTAAGGTCTGGATACATCAGTTGCGAGTAAAAGAAGACGACGTAGGGAAGACTGCGTTCCAGTACTCGTTATGGACACTTTGAGTTTTTGGTGATGTCGTTCGGACTCACCAATGCACCATCAATCTTTATGGATTTAATGCAGCGCTTGCTAAAACCGTATCTGGATAAGTTTGTGATCGTCTTTATTGACGATATCCTCATTTACTCCAAAACTCTGAAAGACCATGAAGAACATCTAAGGCTAGTGTTGGAAACCTTACGTGAGCATCAGCTTTATGCCAAGTTCTCCAAGTGCGAGTTCTGGCTTAACTCCATTGCATTTTTGGGGCACGTAGTCGATGCTCAGGGAATTCGAGTAGAATAGAGCAAAGTAAAAGCTATTCAGGATTGGGTTCAACCTAAGTCTGTCACTGATATTAAAAGTTTCCTGGGATTAGCAGGATACTACAGGAAGTTCGTTAAGGGCTTTTCCCAGATTGCTTCATCGTTGACTAAACTAACCCAAAAGGCTGTCCCATTTATTTGGAGCCCAGAATGTGAGAAAGTGTTTCAAACCCTTAAGGATGCTCTATCTACCGCTCCAGTTCTTGTTTTACCAAAAGAAGGTTTGAACTATCAGGTGTATACTGATGCCTCTGGAATCGGTCTAGGTTGTGTTTTGATGCAAGAGGGTAAGGTAATTGCTTATGCCTCTTGTCAACTAAAACCCCACGAGAGAAATTATCCAGTTCATGACCTTGAACTTGCAGCCGTAATTTTCGCCTTGAAAATATGGCGGTACTACTTATACGGAGTGCAGTGTTCAATTTTCACCGATTATCAAAGTCTGAAATACATCTTCACCCAGAGAGAATTGAATTACCATCAGAGAAGATGGTTGGAACTCATTAGCGATTATGATCTCAGCATTCAATATCATCCGGGAAAGGCTAATGTAGTGGCAGATGCTCTTAGTCGTCGTACTACTCTAACCTCTACGATTGCCACTAATTTCTTAGAACTTGAATTTTGTAAGCTCGAGATTTCTCCAGTTAATGTCAATATGCTGAGTTCGCTATTAGCAAATATTAACGTGGAACCCACTTTCCACCGAGATTTCTCCATCTCGCAAACCAAAGATGATGAGTATCTGAAATTTAAAGCAGATATCGAAGGTGGTCATCGTCAGGATTTGCAGTTGCAGAATGGTGTAGTTTATCAGAGCAATCGATTGTGGATACCTAAATCTATGCATCAAGAGGTTTTAGTCGAAGGCCATAATTCTGGGTATCATATTCACCCAGGCAGTACTAAGATGTATCAAGATTTGAAGCAATCATTTTGGTGGCCAGGCATGAAGAAAGATGTAGCTGACTTTGTGGCCAAATGCCATGCCTGTAATCTAGTAAAGGCCGAACACCAAAGACTTGGTGGTCTTCTGCATCCGCTCAATATTTCTGAATGGAAATGGTTCGATATATCTATGGACTTCATCATGGGATTGCCGCGTGCCAAATTTGGTGTCGACGCAATATGGGTTATTGTTGATCGATTAACTAAATCAACACATTTCTTTCCTATTCGTCAAACTGATTCAGTAGAGAAGTTGGCAAAGCTCTACATCAAGTAGATTGTCAGATTGCATGGAATTCCAAAGTCAATTGTATCTGATAGAGACAGCAGATTTACTTCCAAGTTTTGGCAAGCTGTTCATCAAGATCTATGTACGACTCTAGCCATGAGTACAACTTTTCATCCTCAGACGGATGGTGAAACTGAGAGAGTAAATCAAGTTCTAGAAGATTTGCTTAGACTCTGAATCCTTGATTTTGCTGGTTCCTGGGAAGATCACATCCCATTAGTGGAATTTGCCTACAACAACAGCTTTCAAGCCAATATTAAGATGGCTCCATACGAAGCTTTATATGGTAGAAAATGCAGTACCCCACTAGCCTGGTCTGAAATAGGAAGTGTTCAACTATTTGGTTCAGAATTGGTAGAAGAAACCAGTAGCAAGATCAAGTTAATTCAGCAGAGATTCGTTCAGCTCAAGATCGTCAGAGTAAGTATCATGACTCTCACCACCATCTCTTAGAATTCAATGTGGGAGATTCTACTTATCTGAAGGTCAGCCTAATGAAGGGTGTTTTCAGATTTGGTGTAGCTGGGAAACTCAGTCCCCGCTATGTAGGACCTTTCAAAATATTGGCCAAGGTAGGTTCATCTACTTATCGACTAAGCCTTCCTGATGGCTTTGCTGCTGTTCACAACGTGTTTCATTTATCCTCATTAAGAAGATGTCTTCGAGACCCTTCTCATCTCGTTCAACTCCCAGCAGTAGAAATTCAACCTGATCTTTCTTATGTCGAAGAACCTATCAGAATTTTAGCTCGTGATCAGAAACAGCTGAGGAATCGTTCAATTCCTATGGTCAAAATTCAGTGGAAGAATCGATCGTTGGAAGAATCTACTTGGGAAAAAGAGGTGGATATGCGCAAAAAATATCCCCAACTCTTTGTAAACTCAGGTACTATTCATTTCTTTTCCTTCAATTGTATCTAAACTCGTATTATCGCAGCAGGATATTTCTTCACTTAGGTGATGTCGGGGATGAAAATGTTCTTAAGTGGGGGAGTCTATAACAACCCTAGGTTGTTACCCTAGCTTAAAACTAGATTAATTAAGCTAAACCAATATTTGATTTTGATTCCATTAGATTCAATGGGTCATTTAAACCTAAACATAGATGTTTGAAATCAATTGGAGCTAATTTAGAGAATTTGGTATTTTTGGTTATTTTTAAGCCCTGAAAAATACCTAAATTATTTTGATCTCCAAATTGAAATCTAATTTTATTTTTGAATTCTTCATACCCAAATTAGCTAAGGGTGAATTTTTGAGAATTTTTGGAGCTAGTTTAGTCCTAAATTGAATTTGGGAAATTTTAGAATAATTAAGAATTAATTTAAATAGTTTAATTAATTAAAATTAAATTTTATTTAATTTTTATTTCTGTGGGATTTGCTGTCGGGACCGCGGCAGATCCGCTGCGGGGTCCCGACAGCAGCGCGCGCGTTTCGGCCACTTGTTGCGTAAGCACGCATCTCAGCGCGCTTAATCCAATGGCTCTTATCTCGCGCGCCATGATCTGATCCCATCCGCTCGATCGGCATCTCAGATCAGATGCTCGAGATCCTCTCTGCATTTCTAAATTTCAAACCCACGCATCAGACCGTGTAAACCCAACGGCTTCGGCATCAGACGGCGGAGGCGAACCCTACCACTGTGGCCTTTGTCCCCGCAGAGATTCCGTCCTGACCGAGAGGATTCGCAGAAATTTGCCACGTAATCCTGTCTGCCACTCCCCTCGCCAGGTCGGCTAGGCCATTAGCTTCCTCCCGTAAGTGGCTGAGCCTAGCAAGGCGACCCCGGAGAGCTAGACCCTCCCAATTTAGGGAACCAGGGAGAAGCCTCGGGCCAAGCTAATTCCCAAGCCCGAGCCCTGGCCTCCGTTCCTAGAACCCTGTGGTAGCTTTAAATACCTCTGGGACTTCACAGTGAGTCCCTTTGCTCACTGTGAATCCCCAATTCCCTAGCAGAAGGCCTGCTGGAGCTCCCGTCCCCTTGGCGAATTCCCGGCGATTTTTGAAGACTATAACCGCTGATTGAGGGCCCGTCTGGAGTTCAGACCCCCTGTGCAACCCTCGTCTAGCCTCAGGGAAGCTCAGGAGCACCTCAATTCCCCTTGGCTTAGCTCGTAGCTTGACTTCAGGTACAACCTTTTTCCCATTAAAATTCCTTAAGCTCGATTTCGTTCCTGCCTTCTGAATGAGCTCTGGATGCCGTCTAGGATACCTTAGCCACCTAGGGAACCCTCCGTGATTGTCGCCTGGAGCTAAGCTAGCTCGAGTCGATCGTATCGATCAACTGAGCTAGCCAGTGAGCTAATGGCTGAGTCCGAGTAAGGACCCAGCGATTGGCTGCGCCTCGGGTTATGATAGGTTGGGGTTTCGACGCGTCTAGTCCCCCTGAGCATGTAGGGATTAAAATCCCGGTGAATCGAGGTCCCTGTGAGGAGAATTTTCCCCTCACAGGCGACCTGAGATGCCTCGCAGGAGGACTTCTCAGGTGAGTAAGACCCCATCGATCCAGGAGAGTGTGTTAGGCTTGGGACTCGTATACTCTTGCAGACGTGTTTGACTCCTCAGTTGTTTCTAACAGTTGTCCATAGAAACAAAAGTAAAATAACTAAAATATGTTGCATAAGTATTGTCTGCCTCTTTAGTCATGCAGTATGTTCAGTATGTTTACACATTGAGATGTATATATATATGGGCCAGTTTGGCCAGGATTTTTGATATGGCAGTCAGTATACAAAGTTTGATGTGCAGTTTTAGTATTCGACTATGTTTTGAAATTTCTTATTCAGGTCAGCTATTTCCTTGTACAACTTATATACAGTAGGATGTTAGATTTTGTTGTTATTTATATGTATCACTGCTGAGATTTATTATTGTAATTTGCATATTTCATTTGATCACTAGCATGTATTAGGATGTAGCATTTTCTTTCAGCATATGTTTAGTTACTTATAGTATATGCCTTATTTTGGTTACCTCGCTTTTGAGGCATGTCTTAGCCTCCTTTGTTTAAGTTATAAATGTTATTTATAGCTTTTCCTCTTTCTTATTGTATTGCCAGTCGCTCCTTTATATATTGTTGCTTAGGAAAATTGTGTAAAGTGGTGATATTATAAAACATATAGAAATTGTATCAGCCTAAAATGTACTTAGACAATTTGTCTAATCAGATTTTCTCTTTTTTGGCTGGGGCCCTACATTGTGAAATCGACAATGGCAGGCATAGAGCAGTAGAAGATCCAGTACCCGAGGAGGAGCTATTTATAGAGGAGGAGCAGCAGCTCGAACCAGAGCATATCTGGTCTTTAGACTTATTGTGAGGATGAGTGCCCTTTTGCATTTCCTTTTATTTGAACTTTAAATGTTGTAATAATACAGATACTCTTGACTATGCATTTGAATTTGTATACTTATATTCTGAGTCATATTTTGCACTTATGTTACATTGTGATGCTTGGATGTTATTTATTGCTTCCGCACTCTGTACGTTATAGTGACTGTTAGATTGATTTTGTGTTAATCCTTCCCTAATTAGGTGGATTGTGGAGTCTATCCTAATCCAATGGTAAGTGAGGGGTTAGCCAGAGTGACACTCCACCTTTAACCTAATCCTTGGTGGATTAAGATTGCGAGAAAATAAGGACTAGCTAGGTCATAATATGATTAAATCAATGTCGATTATGAGTTAAATAATAAATTATTATGACCTAATTAATAATTTTAGACATTCTATACTAAGATTTGATCAAGATCTACTAAATTAGGGATTATGATTTTAATACTACGAGATTAGAGTTAAGCACATAATCCAAAGGTAAAGTCTAAGGATCTAAGGTTTCAGTTCTAAGTGAACTAATGATTGAGGTAAATTCGATTAAGTAAAGTCAAGCTTACTAGGATGATTCTCCTATTCTTAATCTAGTATTGAAAGATAAAATAATCAATAATGAAATCATAAAAATCTAGAAACTAATAAAAATCAAGGATTCATTCATTGAATAACCCCGTTATTCAATGAATGAAATCTAATCTAATATTTAATTTTATTCTAAAGGAACAGATTCTAATGTGAAGTGAGGATTCCTAATGATAAGACTTAGAGAATTTTTTGCATATTTTATTTAATTAGAGAGGTTAGGGATGGATTTTAGCTAAGTAGGGCATATTAACTTTACTTAAGGATTTTTAAGCCTAAAATTGAGATGTTTACAAATTATTTTAATTAAGAGATTTATGACTTAAATTGATCCTAAATTAGTTTTATTATTGATTTTGTTGATTTAAAAGGTATTTTAAGGGTTAATGATACTTAACCTAAATTTTGGGCAAAATGATAATTTTCCCCTACTTAAGGGTTCAAAAAGCTACTTTTTGATTTAGGGCTCCAAATTGAGATTTCTTACTTCCAAATGATTCCTTACTATCTAACATGAAGATAAACAATAAGTATATTAAATTTGGATAAAAAATAGTTCTATAGGTTTAAATTAGGGTTTTTGACATAAGGGGCCTTTTAGTAAATTGCACTTAATGAAATCAAAATTTTTAGGCAATTTATTATTGTTTGTTATTCAAGGATTCCATAGAGTTCAACAACTACTAAATTCTAAGGTCTAATGAATTAGTTATAGTCATTTCAATTT
This sequence comes from Gastrodia elata, assembly GCA_016760335.1. Lineage (NCBI taxonomy): Eukaryota > Viridiplantae > Streptophyta > Magnoliopsida > Asparagales > Orchidaceae > Gastrodia > Gastrodia elata. Next base: position 27,413,624 of record CM028681.1, read on the forward strand.
CTAAAAGAAATTTGGTAACTTTTTAAGTTAAGAGGGGTCAAAATACTAACTTTTCCATTTGGTGTCTAAATTTAGCAACTCAGTGACTATAAATTTTTTATATCACACTGAGTACTTTAATTGGGAGTAGACCCAAATTAGATTTTAATTGGTCAAGTTATGATCTAATTAGGTTTAGGGGTATTTTGGTAATTCTATGGTTAAGAACCTAAATATTATTTTAGATTATTGTTAGCACTAAAAGTTTAAGCTAGTTAGCACTTTAAATTTTCTGATTTGGAGTCCAAATGATTAAGTTATGGTCATTTCAATATATCTGGACGCTACGGCGGGCTGTGGCGCTCTAAAGCGTGCTGTAGCGCCTTCTGGCCAAAAGCCAGTTGCTATAGCGCGCTGTAGTGTGCTACGGTGGACCTTAATTTCATCGAGGCAAGAACCGTAACGAGCCAACTTTCTGGCTAGATTATATTCAACCTAGAGCACTTCACGTGCGGTGCCATATACCGATGGAAAGATATTTCCAAGACCTTTCAATTGATACCCAAATAAACACCAAAAGATTAAGTTATCAATGCAAACAGTGGGGTTAAAAGTACTAGGTATGTAGAAATGAAGAAAAACATAACATCTTCATCTTCCTAAAATCACAACCTTAATGAGCTCTAATGAACTCCATATCTTAAATACACATTTTTAAGGATGCAAACTAAGTAAGAGTAAAATAAAGTAGCCATTGAATATATTCAATGGGGGAAAGGGAGTACCTTGGCTTTGATAATGGCAGATTCTCTAAGGGAGGCTTGAAAGCTTAAGATATACTTTCTTCTTCTTCTTCAACTGCTTGCAAGAAGAGGAAAAGGCTGAGGTTTCTTCCAGTAGCAAGTACAGCAATGTATGGAAGAGATGAGCTTAGCTTGGTAAGGGAGATAGGGGGGACATGGGGCTAAGAGCTAAGGCATTTTTAATAGAGGAGAAGCATGGCTCATCAATGAGCCTTCCCATCAAACATGGGGGAAAAAGGAAATGATAGCAGCTTACTTAAGTGTATGGCATGGAGATGAAGCAACTGGGAAGGAGGGAATGGATAGCATAGGGATCAGCTAAGAGGGAAATAGAATTTATTTTTGCTTTGAATTAATTTAAGTAATTAATTCTTTAAAATAAAGAAAATAAAGAAAAATTCAAATTTTATAAATGTGCTCCAAAAAATTCCAAAATTTTACCCTTAACTATTTTGAGGGTGAGGATCTCAACGATGAAGTTGGATTTTAATTCTGATGAGTATTTAATTTTCTTATTTTTCGGGGTATTTAAATATTATTAAAATATTCGTCAAAATTTTGACGACTTCCGATTAACTCAAAAACATCACCCCTAGCTTGAGGGCAATCAATGCAATGACGAAGTCCAATTTTTGATCTGAGGTCAATTTAGGTAGGACAATTTTCATAATTTTTGGATTTCCCAAAAAACAAGACTTGATCTATTTGACTCTTGATTTGGCACAAGTCTTAGTGGATGACTCATAATGACTTGATTAACACTTAGGATCAAGATTATGATGAATAGTAGTCTTAATTGACAAGGATAACTACTTGATGTGTTACAGGCTCGATCTAGCCTTGATCCTCCATGAACAGTTGCATTCCATAGTGCCATACAGTTGAGCCTAGGTCGAGTAGACCCCCGACAATCTTTGAGGGCCCAGTCATTGGGGATAGATCCATTTGAATCGCCAGGGTCAGTGATGGTGTAGGCATCATAACACCCCTCCAAGGTAGCCTATGTCGGGATAATTGAGCCCACACAGTAAACCCTATAAGCTGAGCTTCAATCGAGTATGGTTCCATCGATCTGCACCACCATCCATGGGGCTAATTATTTAGGTTAGTGGTTCGTCCTATGGGATGGCCGGAGTAGCCAAGAAATGGCAGCATAAGTCCACTCCAATTTGAGTGATTCGCGAGATGAAGCACAATCATGGGTTAAGCTTACCCGTGACCCGCACTATTTCGACCAACGGATTCCATCCAAGGTCTGTTAGGTTTCGTGAGCCCGTGCGTTAAACCCATAGAATATTCTTGAAACATTCCCTTTTTAAAAATAACATTTAATTAATTAAATTGGAACTTTATGAATTTATTTTATATTGTAATTTTGAAATAATTCAGTGAATATAAATCTAAATCTAACAAACTTATATATCATTTTAATCAAAAAAATACAAAGAACCTAAATATAAAATAAAATTCTACTTTGTGTAGGTCATTCTACTAATCACCCTATAATTAGGTTAAAACTTTATTAATAAATATTAAGATAAATATTTATCCAAGTTAAGTGTTTAAGGTATTAATTTATTGTTTAGACAGAAGCAGTCTATTATAATAGAGAGATATCAAATTGGAACTGTAATTCTCAAAGTCAGCCTTAAGACCCTTAAAATAAAATTATTTAATTAAGAAGTCAAAATACTTAAAATTACAAATTAAGATCCTTAATTATTTCCTTAACCTTTAAATAATAAAATGTTTAGAACCTTTTTAACTTAAATCATAATTAACCATTAAGTAATTAAGGCTTTAACCCTAAGAGCTTAAGGTGTGAATTTAAGGTCCAAATTCCCTTCCTTGGCCCATAGATTAGTGTTTGTAGTGATTTATATCAGTTTGAGTCGATTTTGACTTAATAATTGTCCCTTTAGGTCAAACCCTAGCTTTGACCCTAAATTCTGTAGTTTGAACTTTAACAGCTTAAATGTGGTTTAGAGATTCATATTCTCTTCATCAAGCATTAAGTCAGTAGTGGTAGTAGTTTTAAATTTTACTTAGACTAATTAGACTTAATAGAACTTACTTTAAGTCAACCCTAGATTATTTCAGAGTTTGAGTAGATTAAACACTATATATTTTGAATATGGATTTAAAATCCATATTTCCATTCTAAGCTCTTAAAATCAATAATGGTAATGCTTGTAATTCATATTCAAACTAAGCATACTCAATGAGAGTTCATTAGGTCAAACCTTAGTCAAGTCTAGATTTGAGTAGCTTAAACTCTATAAGCATAGCAAGCCTAAGTTAAGAGACTTAAACTCTATGGTTAGAGTTTAATCTCTTAACTCCTAACCCTGATAGATTATATCAAGATTGGTTTGTAGTGAAGAAAATATAATTTAGAATGATTGATTTTGATAATTAAACTCCATTAGAAGAACTTGTCTGATATGAATTAGAACTTTATTTGAGTTATAATGCTTTAATCATAGGACCATGAATCTGAGATTGAATTGGATAGTTAGATATTGGAGATCCTGATATTGTATCTTCTTAGAATATTTAGAGCGAGTAAATTAGAAAATACCGGATATCACATATGTTTGTAATAGAATTCTTGTTTATTCCTTAACTTTTGTTGATTTATCATTGCATTTGAGCCATTTTTTCCTTGAACATGTCAAACAAGATAAATTTGATACATAAAATGAAAACTTAATATAACTAGAAAAACATTTGCATTGGGGTCATATCTAGATAGGTGATTGTGTATACACATTATGGCCCTAGGTAGGTTGTAAGGAAAATAAGGATAATTAACACATAATCATTAGGGAGAGCTGTGCCTAATTGGGGAACCCACTTTAGTCTTGCATATGTGCTTGATTTTTCAGCTACTTTTATATGTGCCCACAAAATTAAAATAAAATAACTAAAATAAACATTTCATTTATCTTTGTATTTCTACCTCTTCAATTCAGTATAGTACAGTTCAGCTCTAGCTATGAGTTGCTAGATCATATATGCATAATATGCTTTAGTTACATTTCCTGTGGCTTTAATAGTTGATTCTTCTAATATGGCAGTTATGTGTGCATACTAAGAAGTTGAAGAATATGAATCACTACTTATATTTACATCTCACTCAACACTTTTACTTTGTGATCATATTCATGTTAAGATATTCATTTTCAGTCATAGCATAGTTACTGTGGTTGTATATGTATTATTGTCTAATCTTGTTACAGTCATTGAATCTGAGGTATGTGTCTTATTTACTTCATTTTGATAAGTTATAAATTCATTATTTATTTCTTTTCTTTTTATTGCTTGCTTTATTGCACCTATATTAGTGTGAAAGTTAAGTAAATATGATATCCTAAAAGATATAGAAATCATAAAATTTACAACATAAAATATACCTAAACAATTGTCTAATTAAGAGTTTCTTTTTTTTGCTAGGATGTGAAACTGACATGTCATATTTAGAGTTGTTTGCGGAGCCTTCTTCTAGTGAGGAGCATGAGCGAGAGGATGATTTTACAGCAGTTATTTATCCTTAGCTTGATTTTATTTTTGGAGAAAGTGATTTTACATTTCTTTGCAAGTACTTTTATTAAACTTTGGTTTGTAATAATTCAATATATATATATATATATATATATATATATATATATATATATATATATATATATGTTTTCTTACTGCATCTTCTATTCTAAGATGAATGCATTTTTATTCATTTTTTATTGTTTGGATGTATTGTATGGATATTATTTTCTTCACTTCTGCATTCTATTATACTACACTTAGTATGTGTTGATTTGTTTCTCTTATAATTCCATGCTTAATGATGAATAATTAAGATATAAATCCATTTTTATGTAGGGAATTATTATAATTAGAACTCGTGTTATTATTACTTGTGATTAATAATTTAAGGCACTATAAGTTGGTATTTGAGTGAGGACCATTACTTAGTTGGGTTAATTTTTACTTGACTATGGTTAGGAATGGGCACCATAGTTTGTATCAAAGATGGCCATCCTATCGTAAACAGAGAGTCTGAGTTATAATCTAATAATGACAGGATGGGGCATCACAATTAGTAATCTAAATTACTAAGTGTATAATTATGTGACATCCATACCTTAGTACACCCTTAATTTCTCAAAATTGAAATAAAGAGGAAAATATCTATGAAAGAAACCCTAGAGCTAGAAGAAAACCTTGATAAAAACTCTAAATAAGATAACACTTAGAAACACTAAACTCAAATAAATAAGTAAAGTGAGCAAGTAACATGAAAGTCATTACTAATAGTTAAACTTATGAAAGCTTAGACTATATAGATTCATGGCATTTGATCTTCTAGAACTCAAATACTAGACTAAGAGATTCAATGACATTTGGGAAAAAGGCTTCTATTATGGGAAAAGAAATGAAAGGATCGTAGATGGAGTATCTCCCAATTGAGTATTAGTACTAGATAAGATCCTGAGATACCCAGTATTCAGAGGAATCTATTTTCCCATGTTAGATAAGGAATGGATTTACTATGCAACCACAGTCTTTGAAATCATTCAATGTCCTGACAACATGTGGATCCCCAAACCCATCGTGGTCATTTTAACACTAATATTAATATGATTACGGTAGAGTGGTCACTGCGTGACAGATCCCCAATTATAGTCAGATTAGGTTTTCTCCATAATCTGCTAATAACTGCAAAATTTTTCACATGTTTCTATAATTCATTCATCAAACATGCATACTTAAATAACAGAGTACAAAAGTAAATATACAATATCTATATCCATAAGGCATAAATAAAAAAACATAGTTAAGCTTAGAGTAAAAGTGTATAAAAAGTAAATACATCAAGATTCTAAATTATTAAAATACTGAATATAGCTTAATTGAAATGATACACTCATCCTCATAAATAAAAAATAAGAATTATCTAAGCCTCAGCAATAGCAGGAAGATCCTCCTCCTAGTTAAGCTCCTCACCTGAAAGTTATCTCCATGAACAACTCTAAATCTAACATGATGGTTTTTATATGCCAGGGCCCCAGCTAAGAAAAAAAAAAATTCCATTAGACAATTATCTAAGTATATTTTTAGCTGATTTAATGAATTCTATATTTTTAAGATATCACAATTAAACTTTAACAACAACAAAAATTTAAGGAACAATAAGCTACAAAGAAATAGGAAAGTTATAAATAATATATTTATAACTTATCAAAAACAAAATATGTATGAAACATACATCAAAACATCAAACTAGAAGATACAATAAGCTTAGGGCATATATATATATATATATATATATATATATATATATATATATAATGTAAAGTAACTGAAAGAAATCCTGACATGCTCATGATCATTTTGATATATGCTAATTAAACAGAAAGTAAAACTAAGCTATGATACATAATAGTAGACCAAGTCTAACATTTAATCAATACTAGCATTATATATATATATATATATATATATATATATATAGGTAACATTAAAAGACTGTATAAGTATTGAAACAGAAGTAAAAGTGTGCAGAAACGAGAAATCACTTGTAAAAACTGCCATAATCAAAAGCTTAACTAATAAAGCCATTGTAACTGTACTAGAATTATATTTTAATTGCAAGTCACCAAATTGAGTTTCATTTTAGTTAGATGTGTGCCTATATTAGTCCTGCAATAACATAAACTAGCTAAATATAGTAACTGAATAGGAAGTCTCATCTGTATCATATAGACCACTAATAAATAGATGTGAGTCGAACTATAGAATCAGACTTGTATCATCCAAACTATCTCATGGTTAGATTTGAGTCAATTCTATTTCAACAAATAGAACTACATAGGAAAACTAATTAGAACACACTCCACCGAATTAATATTCGAGTTATTGAACTCATTGATTATTAATGACATAGTTTTTTTCATTTCAAAACTAGTATAGAATATTCATCAAATATTCCATGTTCAATTAAATATGCCAAAAATATTAGGCTCTAGTACAAGGTAAGTAGAGCAACAAATTCAAAGTAAGCAGGACTCTACTAAAACACATGTTATGTCTGTTGCTATCTAATTTATCTATTCAATATATTTTGGGATAATATAAGTTCAGGATCTTCAATATCCTATTATCGAGTAAAATCTCAGATTCACAACCTTAAAATTAAATATTAGAGCTTAACAAAGTTCTAATTTAAAATTAGATGATATCACCTACTGAAGTTAAATAATTAATCAATCAACTTAATTAATGTAATTTATTAACCCATAACTAATCTTGATCAAAATAATCAAGATTGAAGGATTTATAGTCAAACACCAAAATTGGGGTTTAAGCTTTAAACCCAAGGTGCTAACATCTAAGGATCTAAGATTTCTCATGATTCTCATTCTAATGATTGAGAATTTTAAAGGAATTATTATAATGATTTAAGATGTAGAATCACTAATATTAAGGATAGGCTATAATTATTCTAAAATCAAAAGACATAATCAAACTTATAACTTTTAATATTAAATAAGATTCAATCTATTGAGTAATTACATTACTCAATCTATATAGTAATTACATTACTCAATAGAATTGAATTCATTAAAAGCTAGAAATGAAAATCAAAGGATTACAATACTCAAGAATTTCTAAAAATTTTACTTATGAATATACTTAATAATTTACTTAGGAAGATATTTAGAAAAAGTTTAATGAATATCTAAATTGATTATGCATGATTTATTAAGTGTTGATTAACATTTATGGAGGTACTGTAACGCCCCGTCTCGTCGCCGCGTGCAAAGGACAAGTGTAATACATAATTTGGCGGTGGAGCGGTGCGCTACTCGGAATGGTGGGCCATACAAGCAAACCCATCATCCTGAACGGGCTAGATAGACGGAGCCATACTGAAGGCCGCTGACTAAAATCCTTAGAGTAGGATCGAGAGCCAATATCAAAGATAAGACTGAAATACTTATCTTAGGTATTATACTATTACGTACATGAGGTTCAAGGAAATGGGGAAGAACCCATGTACGTTACAAAAATATATCAGCATTTCCAGTATACTGATCGCATCACAATACTAAGTATAGCAGTATAACAGAGTGCGGAAGCTAAAAGCAAAACATTCAGAATACATTCATCTCAAGTAGTAGTAAATATCTATCTCAGAAAAGAAAAGTAAAAGTACATCCAGAGTTTATTACAAACCATTTAAATGCAGAAATATAAAGAGTCTATCTAAAATACTAAAAAGAGCTAGTAGGTAAAAGTAGATGCTCGGTCCGCTAAAACTCCAAATGCTCCTCTTGGGTCTCTGGTACGTCATCCTGACCTGTCTCCAAAAACTGCTCAGGATCTAGCAAATTACTGGATCCCAAAAGTACCCCGTGTTAGATAAGAAGTCTGACACATCAAAACTAGCTATGCAAAGCTAAACTAAATATAATAAAGTATACAAGTAAAGTAAAGCCGTAACAGAGCTGAAGAAAAATATGTAAGCGAGAAAAACTGTAAGTACTGAGTAAACAAAATAGTAACATGGCTATGAAATGTGAAGCTATCACCAAATAAAGCTGAAAGTAAAACAACCATTATGCTGAAAGGATGCTATAAGCCGCACTATATGCCACTGAAACAATGCACACGGATATGCTACACCACGGTATATCACAAAACTATCACTGAAGATTTATGAGTAGTACGGTCCAATATAAGCACGACAGTTAGGAAGTCAGTATGGTGATGCAAATGCACCCTAACATTTCTCAGTCTGTATTTATAACATTCTGTATCTCATACTGTATCACTGATACCCATGTGTCACAACAGAAGGAACGAGTCCAATACATGTTTATGCTTATGCTTATGCCATTGTGTTGAATGAATATAAATCCCGAAATCCATGAACAATATAGTAAGGAAACAATAATGAATCATAAGTCTCCACCGTGCAGAATCCTGCTAAGAGGATTCTGACTCCAAATCTCTAAAGCGAGGATTGGTTAAAGTTGCTTATTTAATTAAAGATCACTAGGCGGGGTGATTGTATACACATTAAATATGTTACAAGAATAGAATTCTTATTACTTAGTTTGATTAAGCCACCCTAACAAAGCGATCTTCCTTATGAGGCACCATCCGATGATGGTCTTGTATCTCAAGCTAAGTATTAAGTCACTAAACTCATAATCATACATAGTGTTTTAAGAAAGGCGGATCCCATTACTTAATTTATTTGAGCTATACCTATTGAAGCGATCTTCGCTAGGAGGCATTGCCCGATGGCAACTTGTCTTTCAATTAAACTAAGGAATGGGTACCCATTTAATACACTCTTAGAATCGATCGATTTACTATAAGCGAGATTATATCCGCCTAAGCCCGCAGGATAGCAACAAAGATGAATCTCACTTAGAGTGACTCAACCAATCCCGGATATTACTGGGGACCAGTAATATGGGTATACTATACTACACCACCCAATGATCAGGGGTCAATCAAGTCTAATTAATAGAACAAGGATTTATCAAAACTACAAGTCCTGAACTAATAGGCAAGTCCTATACAAGATTTCACAAATCAAATGTGATCAAAGATCACTTAATATGGATTCTACCACAAGGAGAAGTATCTTTTTTAATATCTTAATGGATTACTACCACAAGGAGGATAGATCAATCTCTGAGGTGATGTAATCTTCTATACTTCTATCTCAATGAGTCATACAAGGCTTCCTACCTCATGATATTAGAGATACTCAAGATCATCTTTTAAATAATTCAAGATCATCTTATGAAGAGATACTCAAGATCTTCTTTTTAGATGTTGATATTAAGTTCTTAGGTTCTATTTTTATGATTAGATTTAGAATGCTTAGATTAGATGATTAAGTCATTTGATCACACTTAAACTAAGATTATGGGATCCAAATCAAACATATTGTTAAGGATTTGATCACTTGCTTAATCAATATAGCATGAATGATCTTTTATGCAGATTTATTACTTAAGAGAAAATCAGGGATCTTAAGGTTTGATTCAGATGGTGAAATCATAAAGGATTGTTATAAACTTTAATTTGTCTAATTCAAATATTTAGAATCAATAATAAATCAACTGTATTATTGGAAAATGTTCAATTCATAGTCTTGAAATCAAATCAAATAAGTTAGAGTTCTTAAGGATTTAGATTCTCCTTAAGTAGATTAGGGTTTGATCCCTTCTCATGCCTTAAGCAAAATCAAGAATATATTTAAAGATTCAACGTCAAATCAGTGGATTAATTATGTATTATTAGTGGCAATCTCAGATCTAGATCAAGTCTTAGAAGCTTGATCCAAATCTTAAGATTTCTTAAGTTAATTAAGATATTTAAGATTCTAAATCTTTGAATTCATTCAAGTATACTTAATAAGTTTATAAAGATGAATTCATTACATTTAACTTATAGTTATAAGTCATATTGATAATCAAAGTTTTAAAACAAAGGTTACTTAGTGCTAATCAAACCCTAATTCCAACCAAAAAGGATTAGCACATAAGTAAAAATCTAACTTTTCAAATCACATGATATTTGGCATGCAAGTTCTAATTAATCATACAAGAAATCAGAGCCTGAGTTTGCAAAGATCCAATGAGTATAAACCTTAATATTTACAAATCATGTTTTAACAAAATTAGGGCATAACTAAAATTACAGAGCTCAGAAAACTAATCTACTTAGCACATGCATTTTAGTCATCACAAGTGAACTAATGGCACCCTAAACATACAATTTGGATAAGTAAAATTACTAATTTGTCCTAATTAAGATCCACTGGAATTATGAAATAATTAAATATCTAACCATCAGATGTATGCTTTTATTTTATATTTAGGTTCCTGGGATTTTTCTGATCATTTTCATATATGATATTATAGGATTTGGACCAGTGGATTGAAAGTTATTCAAATAATACATTCTGTATTTTTATTTAATCAAAATCCTATAATTTGATTATTGGAATTATTTTCCTTAAATAATTCCGATAATTCTAATTTAATTAAACGGCTCGGCCCGTTAACCAAACTGTGCGGGTCGACCAGGGCCCGGGGAAACCCGGCACTGTCGCACAGCGCGGGTCGTGGGTCAACCCGACCCGCACAACGCCTTCGTCCCCGCTCCGTCGTCCCGAGCCAGGGACCGATTAGGGAAACCCTAATCGCCAAATTTTGGCGCATCCAGCCCACGGCTCGACCAGCACTCGATCGCTACTCGATCACCGTGGTTAGATGCGTCGATTGGGACTCGAAGCCCCTTGTGAGACGGTCTAGATCAGCCATACCTTGTTCACCCGAGGTCCCCTCCATTGGAGCTACTGTGGGAGATAATTCTCCCCACAGAGGCCATGCCAGACCCCGGGCTCGATCCCTACACCATTAGGGTGGTGAGGCAGATCGAAGCCACCTGGTCTGAGGGTTTGGGATGGTCTGGATCGCTGGTTCCTTACTCGATCGAGGCGATCCTTAAGCGGTTTAATCCGGCTGGTCGATTTGATCGATCGGAGCTAGCCTAGATCTTAATCTCCATACCCTTGGGTTCGAGATGACAATACGGACTCAGACGCATCAAAAGGAGCAAGGTTCGAGCCTCATTGGCTCGAATCCAGAAAGGGGGATACCTGGATTCGCCAAGGTAGCTTGCAGACGACGTAGAGGGAATTGATGGCTGGCTGAGCTTCCTTAGGCTTCTCTGAGAGTTCCTGAACTCCAGGAGACTCTCCTATCAGCGGTACGTAAGCTCCTGGATCACCTACGCAAGCTCGGGAGTTCGATAATGGCGGCGAATTGCAGAGGCTTCAATTGATCAGCAAGGATCAATTGGAGCGAAGCGAGGGCTATTTATAGCCTTGGCTGAGCTTAGGGAAGTTTCTGGAGCTACTGGCTCGGGCTGGGAGGCCCGAGAGGTCGGGCCTTGGCCGAGCTCTCGAATTTCTAATTCGAGCTCGGCCGGGTCACGAGGCCCGACTGGGATCCCTGGTCCGTTAAGGGAAACTCAGCAATGGCCTGCTGAGCTGGAGGCGCGAGTGGGGGACTAGGGGCAGCTGGCAGTACGGGAAATTCCCTTGTCGGGTGCGCAAGGGAGTGGGGACGACGATCCACAGTGCCGGGTGCCTTGGATGCCGTCTGATCTTTTGATCGAATGGCGCTACGGCTGGGATCGCCCGGATCCTAACGGCCGATCACGGGGATGATCCTGGCCGTAGGATCTATGGGGCTGGATCCAATGATGGATCCGCGGTTCCGCGGGATCGAGTCCTGGCCGTTGGTTGGAAAGGCGGAACGGCTGGATTCACGGGGCACCGCTGTCACGTAACCCGGGCTCCGCAGCGGATCGCCCGCGGTCCGCACAACGGATCCCAGCCGTTTATTTAGTTTTTAAGGATATAAATGCAATTATGAATTAATAGAATCCCCTATATACAATTGAACCATTTTAATTTAAATTGAATTATGGCCCAAATGAATTCCAAATTGCACCAAATTTTCACCCTTAGCTAATTTGGGGGTGAGGAATTCAAAAATCCAATCAGAATTTAATTCTGAGATAGAAATATTTTGGGTATAGACTAAGGCATCTAGACTGATCAAATTATCCTTTTAGACCTAGAGAAGTCCAATGGACTTCAAATTTTCTAAATAGGCTTAGTTTGAGGTTCTATAAGCAATGATACTAAAAAATTGATTAAGCAACCTATATTTTGCATGATAACAACCTAGGGTTGTTACAGGTAGTAATGTGGATTCTATACCTACATTAAGAATCCTAATAATTCAATTGATTAGACTTAGGGAAAACTAAGGTTTAACCTTTAAATAAAATTCTACAAGCTTAAATGATCTTAACTTGGTTTTAAACATTTATCTTACTGATTATAAGAAAGTGAATAGATTTCTAAGGCTTAATGGCACTTAAATTAACACTTGGTCAAAATGACTAAAAATACCCCTCCTTAAGGATCAAAAATGAGATTTAGAGTTCTAAGACTCCAAATTAAATCTACTCAATTTTAATAAGTTCTTTACTACCTAAGAAGAGGATAGATACTTTAAACATTTAATTTGGACTTAAATTACTTAATGAGCAATAATCAAGATTTGGGTCATTAAAAGATGATTAATCAAATTAATCTATAAAAATAGTTCAAAGATTACCAATGGTTTCTTTATCACTCAATAAGTCCATAGATACTAAGTTTCTTAAAATCAGAGCTTATTTGAGTTAATTCTTTGCTAATCAAGGTTTGGGGTGATTAAAAAGTGATTAGTAAAATTAAATCTCAAAAAATATTTTAAATCACATAATTAAGTTATACTCTATCTAAGGAAGATTTAGAGACCTTATTCATGTATTTTGGTTAGGAAATGAGATTAATATTCACTAATCAAATTTCTAGGATAATTATGCTAAATTAGAAAATCTAATTATAAAAACTAAAATTTTATTATAATTTATTATTCCTTATATATTTCTAATCAATATGGTGTATTGGATCATACTATTTGGATCTAAAATGATCATTTTATTTCAAAAATACATTTGGAATGATTTTATTAATTAAATCATAGGTTTTAAGATTTATCAAATTAATTTTCTTGAGATTTTTAATTCCAGAGAAATTGGTTATTTAGATAACCCATATGAAAATGCGTGGGTCAGGGGCCAACTCGACCCATTACTGTGCATCCTCTTTACGATGGATCCCCTGACAAATGGGATTAGGGTTAGCTTCATCGACTGAATTTGAGACTTTCTGACCCTACCGCAGCTTGATTTTTATTCCAAAGCATTCCTTGTGGTATGGCCCTTCAATTGCATGGCGAAGCCCTATGGGATATGGATTGGATCATCAAGAGTTAGCTAGCCCCAAATCGGTCCTTTGTGGGATATAAGGTTTATTGTGGGGAGTAAATTCTCCCCATATAAACCATCAAATGGATGGCTCTTGATCTCTACACATTCCCCATGTGGAGACAAAGCCAAGCTCTAAGGTGGCTAGGCTCGGGAGAAGTTGGGCTGATGGGTCCTTACTCAAGCCTAGTATTGTTCAGTACTGTGTTGGCCTAATAAGTAGAGGACAATCAATTGATCGAACCCCAGCTAGCTGTACCAGTATCAATCAACTAGGATCAATACGAGATAGCCTCCCATGCTAATTGGCGACCCAAACATGTGTTTATTCCCAGTGAAGGACCAAACAACCATTATTGGGTGACAACCCTATTTAGCCAGTGCGCTGCACTGTTTGGACAACTGTTGGCCAGAGGATGGATCCTAGAATTTCCTAATTGATCCTAATCGCAAGCACACCATCACAATAGTGAAATGGAATGGAATTAACAAGCAATGAGTTCACACATCTCAATGTAGGGAGAGAGAAGTACCTGGTTGGACGGGTTCGAGGAGATGACTTGCTGAATGGGGGCTGACTAGGGTCTTAAAGATGTCCTAAGAGCTTCAGAGGCATACTAAGCTTTGATTGGGGGTCTAAACACCAGACCACACCCACTAATTAACTGGAGAAGTGTCAAGAAGGGAAACTGGAGGGATCTAAGCATACTAAGCCCCTCATGAGTTTGTTCGCCTACTGGATGGGTAAAGAGAGAAACACCGTGAGCAAAGAGCTCAATGTAGCAAACTCAAGGCTATTTATAGCCCTAAGAGACTGATCGGACACCTAGGTTGACCTCTCATGGATGGCCAAATTGAAAGAAGGTTGGGTATGGCCTGATAGGAGAAGAGCTAGAATTCACTAGGCCAATATGCCATTGCACCCAGCGGAGGTGGGGGACAAGAGGGATCTTCCATATAGCTAGCGTGGATGAATTGTCAATTTCCTAGGGGAACCATTCACGTGAGAGTGATTGGGGATGACTGTATGCAGTGTAGGATCTTCAATTTCCATCTGATCATGACATCAAATAGAGGAGATGGCTTAGATTTGCTGATCCTTAATGGCTAAAGGCGGGAGCTCTCTCAATCATTGGATCGCATATGTGATCCGATGGCTGATGAAGGACCTGAGCAAGAACATGCATGCATCGTAGGATCTAGGGCAGAGAGAGGTTTTGACAGCCCAAATTCAGTTCACGAATTAGAAGTTAGTAGAATGTTGAATTTAATTTTAAAAAATTAAATTTAATTAATTTAAATTTCTTAAATGAATTTTAATTCCAATTTAAAGATAAATAACTTCTAAAAATTCTCAAAAATTCACCTCTAGTTAATTTGAGTGTGAGGAATTCAAAATTGCAATTAGACTTTAATTTGGAGATCAATATAATTTAGCTGATTTTCTGGATCCTAAAATTGGCAAAATAGCCAATAAACCCAATTGAGTTCGATTGACTCTAAATTTTTAGGGTTATGTTATAATGACTAGTTGAGCCTAATGGAATGAAAATTTAAGGCTTTGTTTGGCCTAGATTAACTAGGGTAATAATCTAGGATTGTTACACAATATTTGCCTTCAAAACCTAGTGTCAATCCTACAAGATGGAGCATGAAACTGGTGAACCACTGCCAACTAGAGACTTAAAAGGATATACAGAAGAGAGCATCATTCAGTCACCTATAATAATTTCTGCATTGCCGTTGCCACTGAATATTTAGGATGATTTTAGTCACTCATTTTATAGTAGTTTCTTTTCATCATCCTTCAGCTCTATGATTGTATCTTTCCTTTCTCATGATTATCTATAGTAGTATGAGCAATTTTCATATTTAGTCTTTTATATGGCACCTTTATATGATTATACTAAAAGATTAAAGTTGAAGCTGGTTGAAAAGAACTCACCATCATCAAGTGCCTCAATTATGAAGTAATCTACCTCACAACACATTTGTTTTAAGAAGAGGTTGAATATTTGTGGGATAACAATGAGAGCTCCCACTTTGCTGATTTTGACATCAACTTTATTCTGTGGGATTTCTTCATGGAAGTATTCAAAGCCGATTTCATTCCACCGTTAACCCAGAACTTCCTTGAAGACACTATGATGAGGATGAAGTAAGGTGGTCATTCATATCTGAATACAAGATAGAGTTTTGTAAATTAACTCGCATTGCTTCAGATCTTATGAGAACTGAGGTAGCTCGTTGCAACAGATTTTAGAGTGGTCTTAGACTCTCGATTAAGTATCACGTTGCTCCCCTCTATATTACCAACTTATCTTAACCTGTGGAAACTTCTAGGATGGTAGAGCACAACCAATCTCATAAATACCTGAAAATAAATTTTCTATACAGCTTCCAACTGCCAAGACACATTCAAGAAACATAGGCTGCAATCTGCCAAGGCTTATTAGTTGGAAGTAGATTTGTCAATTGAACATATCCAAGGTTGTAACAAACCTCATCCATATGGTAAGTGCTACCATTTTGGGCGATATTGTCTTAGTGTTACAGGCAAGGCTGTAACTAACAAGTGCCTTATGCTTATTAGTTTCTCCCAATATTTTCTATGCTTATTTATGAATGTAATACAACCTCTCTTTCTTATCATTTATAGCTTCAACACTTTTGCTATTGGATATACTACAAATACATATTGTAGTTAAATTTTAAGCTAGGAGATGATTGTTTAAGCAATTAAATATAGACTTGGGCTTAATTTCTTTCTTTTTTTTCAAAATTTCTTGGGAGTAGGTCAAGATTTGATTCAAGTTTGGTTGAGTCAGGTCGGACTTGAACTCAAAATTTTTGAGTTGAGCTCGACTCGAACTCGAATTGAGTTGGAGTCGAGCCAATTCCCACTCAAAAATTTTTGAGTTCGTGCTGACTCGAATTTGATTTGAGTTAGCTTGAAGGTAAACATTAAGATATATAAATAATTCTATAATATAAATTCAATAATTCAAGAAAAAATAAGATTAAATATAACTAACAAATAAGAATTATATTGCTTAAAAACTATAATTTATGAGAACTTTTATCAGCAACAAAAGTTCTTGAAACAAAATAACATCATAAATGAAGAAACAACAATAGCAACAATTTTGGGCTCAATTTCCCAATTTATGAATTCCAAATTCACAAATATTACAAATTTACATAATAAAAATTTATGCCAATACAATGTACAATGTTTATATATTAATTGATGAATCTATTACACTAAAAAAATTAATAGCTTAAATACAAAAAACAAAAATCTATTGCATTCACAAATGCCAATCCATCCCACAACCAGAAATCACAAAAAAACTACATATTCAAACTATCACATTCAAATTGTACCGAAAACAAATTGCAATTTACATAAGTATAGCTAGTGACCAACTTCAATATCTTAAAGCTAAAGTTAAATATGGAAGAAACAACAGAATTGAGTCAATTCTAGCTCAAACTTTCTATTGTTATTTAATCCAACAAGTCAGCACAAAAAAGATCAAATATTTAGATAAAAAAAGGTTTAATTGAAACAACAACAAAAAAATATAAAATCAAACAGTACTTAGCTTAAATACCTATGAATGATATGACTTAAGTCTTGATGGCTCATTTGCTTTTACAAGAGGGACTTAGGTTAATATATCATTCTAAGACCTGATAGCGTATAACATTAGTAATCATTTATTAAAGACCCATTATAGCCACCTCAAATGATTTCCCAAATAAAAAAACAAAAACAAAAAATTGAGTTCAAAATACTTTGAAAAATAAAAACTTTTTAAAGTTCAAAAAATTTAGATATGCAAGAACTTGAAAAAATCTTAATTTAAAAAGCAACATCACTTCATTAAATCAGTACCATTTTTAATAGTAAAATCGATAAAGCAGTAACGTAGAAGCAACAACAACCATGTAGTTTGAGGTTTCATACTTTCAATTTTTTGTGTCATATCTATTTAAGTTGTGAGCATGTGAACCATTTTTTAGGGTTGAAGGCTTGAAGCTCTAAGTTAAAGCTGTGATCCTATGTATTTAGAGTTTTCTTAGGGTTTTTTTAGAATTTAAGCAATAGAAGCAACAACAAAAGAAGAAGCAATAACAACTCAAGCAAAGTCATATCATAAGAAACACCAGCTCCCAGCAACCCAGAAGCTGTAGTAACCCCAACAAAGCATAGCTAACAGTTGCCCTAGCAAAAACAGAACCAACAATAGCCCCAACAATAGCGGAAGCAACAACAACAACATTCGCAGTAAGAGATGTTGCAACAACCTCATAACCAATAAAGGCAACATCAGTTCCAATACTAATTGTGAGGACCTGATATCATGTTAGTGAGAGCTAAACCACCACTAGGTTCTCTGAGACACATGAACCTATTGATAAATTTAAGAGAAATGGTAAGATAAAAATAAAGCATTTAAAAATTCAAAATTTATCCATTCTTGCTAAAGAATACTAAACAAGATCAGAGTTTGAAGCCTAAAAACAATCACAATTTTAATAGATCTAATGCTATAAATTGCAAGTTTACAAACCTTATACAAACAATCCTTATAAAATTTAAGAAAATTCTAAGAAAATCTTAACTAAATTAGGCACAGTTGAAAGACCACTGGCAGAGAAATCTTAAATAAATAAATTTTAACAATTAAACAGCTCACAAAACCTCTGCAGTACTATCGATTTGAACAGAGATAGATCATGTTTCAAATGAAGAACTAGAGATAACTCGCAGAAGGTTAGGACTTGGGAGCGACGAGAGAAAATTCAAAGAAGTGAGTCTATAAATCTAATATAATAACATAATTGAGATTTTAGGGCTTCTAGCGATTTTATCCTCATGAGACTTTAGTGGACACTTCAAAATTTGAAACCCTGAATCCAAATCTTTAATTTAAGAGATTAACTTTGATTCTCGTGCTAAAAAAAAATTTGAGAGCTTCGGCTCGAGAGCCAATGGATTTACAACGTTTTTACCATTGTCGTGGCTAGCGGCTTATGCTGTTGTGCATGTAATTTATATATATGTATATTTCATGTGACTCGAATTCAATTTAAATCAAATCAAGCCCACTGGAGCACAACTCGAATTGGGTTCGAGTCGACCCATTGAACTTGAGAATCAACTCAAAAATTTTAAGTCAATTTCAATTCGACTCAAACTTCGAGCAAGCTTCGGTTAAATTGTCAGTCATAGTTGGGTGATTTTAAATTTGCAAGAATATCAGATTAAGAAAATGTTTTATAATTGAGACGAGGTGACTCAAGATTACGGCTAACAATTTGACCTGAAACTCAAAATTCGAACTCGAGACATTTTAACTCGACTCGAGTTAGAGTCATACGTCTTGACTCGAATTCGACTAGAACTCTAACCGAACTCAACAAATTCGAGTTGTTTGAGTCTGTGCTGACTCGACTCAAACTCAAATCAAAGCCAGCCAAATTCAGGGCTCACCTCACCTCTTGGGAACTGATTAGCCCCTTGGCTCTCCTCCTAAGCTCGTTAATAAGACAAACTCAAGCCAAGCTCAGCTTGAAGAAATCTCATGAAATATTTTATTAAAAGGAGACGAATGAAAACATTTTACATATTGCAATCTCATTCTAGTTGCTCGATATATCGACTACAGCAATCTGCATCAAAATTCCCAAGTAACAAAAAGGCCAAGCAGAAAGTTGGTAAACAGAGGTAACAAAAGAAGCATAAATATCTATGAACATGATTTATTTCATTAAAAAGAAAAGAACGATCTGGACATATCTATCAAAAACAGTAATCCAAATCAAAATGCCAATAGCCCAAAATAGAGATACAAATGCGCAATATTTGTCTATGATAAATATGTACAGGCATCGCAATCGCTTCAAAGCGACTGCAGAGGTAATGCGCAGGAATGGTTCGAATATTTGTGGTTCCCTAAAAAAGTAGAACTTGCGTTGTTTTCTTTTTTCAAGGCATAATAAGCATTGAGCACTAAAAATTATATAGACAATTTATGTACACTCATGATGCTTCCCAGACTTTGTAATCTCTTCCCTCAGCGGCCAAGCCCCAGTTTTTGCCGTTACGGGGGGGTTCGTAATTTCCCGGCCCAATTTTGACACAAATTTTCTCATCAATTTCGGCCGCATATACATCCCTCTCTGCCTTCATAATCTTAACCTGAGTTAAGAAAAACAGAAACGAACCAAAAGCACCACCGGTTGGTAAGGTTCGACCAGTGCAATGATTAAAATGAAGTTAGCTTAAATGGCCCACCATTAGCTCATTTTAAGCACTCATCTTAAACCCAGAATAAAGTGAATTTACAATTTGAATTACCATGCTCCTGCAGTGGATTCCCCATCTCCGCCTAATAAAGATTAGTTTGGAGATTTGTTGCTGATTATGAGAAAAAATATGATCATAGAAGACAACGGGTGTGCCAGGATGTGTCAAGATGTAGGCGTACCCTTGCATTTCCTTGCCTGATGGAAATCTCCAATGACCCTGAATAGTCAGAAAGCTTTACTTTTGAAGAAAAAACAACAGGTTACACAGCACTAGCTATTTAATCAGTGAATTGGAAATAATTTAAATATGGATCCGATTATCGCAATTTCCCTTTACAGAAATCACTGCAAGTAATTTGACAGTTATATCAAATTCTATTATACTGCATAACTAAATTAGAAATAGACAATATATATTACCTGAGTAGAACCAGTATCATGATTCTCTATGAATGTCACTGCACGAGATGGCCACCAACCAAGCACCCCAGGTGGCTTTCCCTTTCCATCAGAAAGGCGCCAATACTCACATTTCTCCAAAGCCTATTACAAGGCATATCACTTGTCAAGCTTTCATGTCATATATAGATGAGTAGCTGTCTATCTAAATACTAATTGGAAGGTTTAAACATGAAAACTCCATAATAAGGTAAGAAAATCCTTTAGATATGAGCGCTTGCCAAACTTTCACCTCACGAAGATAAAGATAAGAGTCCTAAGGCAAATTTCTAAACTTTAAATATCCTTCGATCTAGATTATAAAAAAATTTTACTATCTAGATGTATATTAAACAAAATGGGAGCATTCCCTGAGAATTCCCCTAGGCAACAGACTGAAATGAAACTTGGTAAAAAATTCCAGTAGGCTTAGTCTAATCAGTGCATGAGACTATTGTGAATTATGGTACTTGGAAAAATGTTGATAAGAGTAAACTTATCCCTGCAGTAGAATGAAGTTGATTCAAGATCATGATGGGAGCAACAAAACTATAGTACGACGGTCCTCCAATGTTCAATAAATATGAACAAGCTAGATGAAACTAAGCACAAAAGAAAGGCTTATAAGGAAACAATGGTATATTTCATTAAGAATTTAAAGTTCAAAGTTTTAAGCAAATAATAAATGATTATTTATTTTATGATTCATTTAACTTTTTCTGCTTGGTAATGCGCAAGAGAATATTATTGCTTGACAAATTGCTCTCTTTCAGAAATCATGGTATGAAATTAGAAGTTTTGAAAACCAAGAAAAAAAGAGCAGTAATTAAATTGAATACTGTCAATTTCAATATATTGAATTTAGTTTTACATTTTAAAAGTGCTTAAAATAGTCCAATAACTTGAGTTTATTCCGTCAGCTTTTTATGTTCTGTTTCTTTGTTGGATAGAATAAAGAGTGATCTAATTTTATTATGAAATAATAAAGCAATTAGCATCCAATAAAACTTAAAATTACTAATACAAATTTATAGAACTTATCATCTATTAAAATTTAATTAAACACTTCACTTATTTTAAGAAAAATAAATATGTATTATTTCTAATTAAAAGAACTGTTTACTAATATGAAAATATTACAAAGAAAATAAAATAATAATTTTGTATAGTTAGAATGTGAAACGTATTATTGAGTTGATAAATAACCTAATATTGCTCATTTTGATCCATCTTAAATACTAATATTTCATTAAAAAATTTAAATGCTGTTATTTCATATAAAGTTCTTAGCAAAGTTAACCTCAAGAACAAAATGCACTCAAAATTGATAGTCAGAGAACTATTTTTAAAAATTACACAAAAATTATGGGGACTCATCAAGAACGTTCAGTTTTGGAGTGTTAAGCCAACAAAATATAATAAAAGTGGTATGATGAGGCTAGCTAATTTTTGAATTTCACAACTCAAAGAGAAGCTTAAGAAAATCTTACTGAGTGAAGAATTCCTTTAGTAGTGACATCAAAGGCACCAGCAGTTCCATTTGTATCATTAATCCAATGGATAATTCTCTGCCTATGTGCATCTTGATTATATTCCATATCGCCATATTCATAGCTAAGAGAGTCCCAGAACTCGCCTACTGCAAAATTAACTTCACTTGCTTCCATGTACTCTTTGACATAACCACCCCAAAATCCCCGAGTAAAGTCTAATCTCCATCCATCAAAGCCAACTTCTTTTCTGAGTCATATAAGAAAAAAAAATCAATATCACAAAATAGAAATTCTACATAATCAGAAGTACTATATCTTCATTAAAAATAGTGCCCTAAAATTTGATAAAAGCAGTCAAGCAAAAAGTAATTCTGGTTTGGATAAATAAACTTGAAAACTTAGGATGGAGATTTTATTTGATCGTGCACGATGGTAACAAAGGATTCATGTAGCCCACCCCACCTAGTGGGATTAAGGCTTGGGTAGTTGCTGTATAAAATAAAGTCCAATGTGAGAAGAAATGGCAAGAGAAAAATAAATTTTTGAACCACTACATCAGAAGTTGATGCAAACAATAAAATAATAAAAAAGAGTTGAAAGAATGCTAGCAATTTAAGGAACCAATTTCAATAAATGCTAAAGTACTGGCATTATCTATCCGATATCAAACATTCAAATTATGATAATATGATATTCACAAGATTAGCTCCCAAATTATGAATGAAATATCACAATTGTAAAGATTAAATGTCAGTTGTTTAACCTTGAAACATAAACTCGCAATAATAAATTCATAATTCAACTTGAGCCAAGTTTGACAATAGATTTTAATTGAATTTCAAACAGCGTTAAATCCTTTTATAAAATATATATTTTTTATTACATATTATGATTACAATCCAAACAAATATATTCAAGAGTATATTAAAAAGTATTTTATAAAATATTTAATAATAAATATATTAATGTGAATAAATATATCATTTAATGAATAATATGATTATTATATTCATACATATTTATGTGCTACATATATTAAGCACACAAACACACTTATTTCAAGATTCATAATTGAATTAACCTTATTTTAAGTAAATCATATTTTAGTCAAAGCATTTTGATTTCATGTGATTATTGAGCAAGTTTTGAGAAATGTGAATAGAAAAATGAGGCATTAGATATTTAATAAATTGCTCTAAAATTGAAGTTCATTACAAAAAGCAAAAATCTAGAAAAAAAATATGAGAAATTCAATAGATAATCCTTTGAACAAATTTTAATTTTCAAGAATAAATTATGCCAAACATTGTTGGTGTCTGCAAACTGCTTCATTTTTTTCTTTTAAAAAAAAGCATAATACTTGTGAATATATTTAATTAGCATGCAAAGGAAATAAAGACGTTGTCAAACCTTAACCAACAAAGCCATTCTTTCAGATCCTTTCTAACAAATTCTTGAGAATGGTCAATGTTTGGTGCAGCTGGGAAATTATCTCCGGTGCTCTTTTTTCCTCTTCCCTGGATTGACCATAAAATTTTAATTGAAGAACTAGATAACTGGAAAGCATATTTATGTTCAACATAAACTACTAAAATTTAAAAATATAAAAAAAAATATGAAAGATATTTCCAAGGAATAACTTGGTATAAGGTAAGCACAAAAACAAAAACAATTTGTATAAAGAAGTCAGCAAAATGGCATGTATTTAATGTGCCAAGGAGGCAGCTACAACTTATGGTATAAAAAACAAGAGAAGTTAGAAAGTTAAGCAACTATAATTATAGAGACATTTTAGAAGATTTTCTTATTTAAGGAAATCCTTTTTGTAATATATTGTAGTAATTTTTTGCATCCGTAGTCTTATAACTACTACATGAGGACTGCATCATAAATTCTTCTGGTCCATTCATTATCATGGAGTGTTGTTATATGACAAAACTCTATGCAAGCTTTATTGAACGAAACTTGCCATCATGCCTATGGCCTAGTCTCTGTATTCCTAATCACTCCTCATTTGCCCATCAAGTCTCCTTATGCATTTTCTGCTCTCTATTCTACATGATCAAGTTACAGATATATTTCCTTCGATTAGCTTCAACAGAAGTTACATTCACCCTAATATAATATTTGGGGTGGGGTTAGTTGTGAGGACCCGATGTCGGGTTAGCGGGAGCTAATCCAGCACCGGTTTGCTTGTGAATAGTAATAGCAACAACAACAAGCAACGACAAGTCCTCTAGCCGCAGGATCATATTAAGTAGTTTAAAAGATAAATATATAGACATCAAACATAACTCATTTATTCATTAATTCACGAGTTTTGAGTACATAGATTAAAATAAAAGAAAAATTACAAACTTTTTAAAAGTAGATAGAGTCAAAAAGAAAGCTGTGGATCAGCAGGTAGCAGTATCAACACTGCTCAGTTCTTTAGCACTTTTCTTCAAGGACGAACACCTGATCTGGGCACGTTTCAAAAGTGCGGGCATTCGAAAACCAGTTAGTTGTGAAACTAAGTACTGATAGATGTCATCTTTACAAATGTTAAATAATAAGCAAAATAATCAATATTTGACAGGAAATAAAAGTTGTACAAACTTATCCCTGCAAACCTATTTCAATTGCACTTGAAACTTAGCATAAAAATAATTGCAGTCACCAAAATAAATACATAATTTTTAGCGCTTGATATCTGAGGCAAAATATGATTTGCGGTTGTCTAATCAGACAAAAAGTATAAAGCAGCATGGAACCCTTGCTTCTCACTTATCCAAACGTATTCATATATCATTTTATGTGATTTTAAAAAACACTTTTATCAAATTTGTGCGATGCTGAACAAAAAAAAAATATTTAAACAGAAGTAATAAAAGACATCTGGTACCTTGTTCTCTTAAGTTCAAAGGTTAAACAGTTCGACAGCTTTGATGAGTGACAGTTCTCTCAATCTATATTTAGATTTTGGATACTTTTAAATTAGTTCTTAGCAAACATCTTTAGAAGTAATATTTATTTCCATTTCGACTGTGTCCTTTCGCTTTCTTAATATGATTGAAGTCTGATTTTTAAGGTACTGCGATGGCAGTAATATTTATTATAGTATTTAATAATTTGCTGATGATAGCAATCATATTTGATATAATATTATTGTTATCATTATTTTAATGATAATAACAATATAAGAATGAAAGAACATAATAGAAATAACTGTCAAAAAGAAAATGCTTTAACTAAAATTATAATCATTTCATAACATATGTATAGTTTTTATTATTAATTAATGTGAATGACGATATCATATCCTTATTATTATAATAATAAGTATTAAGTATGTATAAATTAAAAGAACATAGAAAATTCTCCTATTTTCTCTTCTCCTTTTTCAATCTTTTAAACTTATCAACTTACCTTAAAATTAGGATTGCCGGAAAGCGGAGGGAGGCCGGAGCAGGGTGGCTAGCCGGGCTGTTGGCCGGAATGGGGTGGTTGGGCGGCTGGCTGAGGGCTGCAAAAAGCTGGCAGCGACCGGAGGGGGCTGCCGGGTGGCTGGCTGCCGCTGGAGGGCTGGCCGGGGGCTGCTGGGGGGCCCGGCTTGCTTGTTGGTTGGCTGCGGGAGAGGGCTGGGCTGCAGCAGACTAAGGGGCGGCTGCCGTGGAAGGGGGCTGCTGCTGGGCTGCTATGAGGGGGAGGAGGGGCTGCAAGAAGGGGAGGGGCTGCAGGAAGGGGGGGCTGGCTGTGAAGGGAAGGAGGGCTGTTGTGGGTTAGGAAGGGGGGAGGGGTGGGTTTAAATAGTGGGGAGGGAAGTGATGGGGGAGAGAGGGAGCTGGCTGGCCAATTTGGCCGGCCATTCCTGCGCCAAACGGCGCAGGAGCCTCTCTTCTCTGGCGCGGAATCTTCCGCTCAGAGGCGGAAGGAATCTGGAGGAGGGGAGGGAGGTTCGCAAAAACAAAGAAAAAAAGGAATTTTCCTTTTAAAAAAAAATTAATATTAAAAAAGTTAAATTATTCGTATTTTTCCGCCGTTTAAAGTCCAAAAATAACGAAACTTGACACCTAGGTGTGTTATGACATAATGAACACCCTCGCGCCGAAAAATTTTGATTCGGACAAATATTTTATTTTTAATTATTTTTGAAAGTTTAAAAACTTCAGAAATAAATCACGATAAATCCGGCGCTCAGAATTTGATGAAACTTCTCGAGCAGCCTTAAAATAATATACTTAACACAACGACACTGAAATCGATGAAGTTTGACACGTATTTTAATATTCTTGATTTATTGAATTTAATTAATTCCGAAAATAAAGCGGGAGCTTCCGTTATTCGGATTTCTCCCAAACTATGGCACTTTGATCTTAAAAATTATTCTTATCTAAGGGTATTTTTGTTTGCCCTAATTTAAAATTCCCCGAGGTCCTGATGCCTGAGGCGGGTTTTGACCTAATTTGAAAAGTAACGACATTGGGTCGTTACATTAGTAACCATATTTTGTGCCTTTAGTAAAACCATTTTTAGCTTGTCAATGCTAGCCTTAGAAGTGATAGAATAGCGGCACTTAACACTGAAATCTAAACCTCAATACAACAACAATATAATATACATATAACTATTTAAAACAGATTAAACCAAAAAAAAAAAAAATCTAAAACATTACTATTTAACCATAATATGTTAAGAGAGTTAATAATAGATGCATTTACAATAGCTATAATCAAGTTCAAATGCAAATGGCATTTCATTTAAAGGCTATTTGGTATTAGATAATTTGAGAAATTTGAGTGTAAAGTAATTTGATTATAGTGTAATATAATTACTTTATTATTGTTTGATTATTTTATAGGAAATTTAACATTTTTTTGTTTGGCATAAATTGTTATGGGATCAAAAATCCCACTCAAAAAATAAAGGTTATACGACCGGCTAAGTTAAACAAAGAAAAAAATTATTGATAAAATAATATTACAAAGATGACAATGTTAAAGTGGATGAGTAGGCATACTTGTAAGTACAGAATGAGAAATGAGCTTATTTGTATTAATGTCGGAGTGGCTTTAATAGTGGATAAAACTAGAAAATGTCATCTTAGATGGTCTGGGCATATTAAGTATAGACCATTCAATGCCCCTATTAAAAAATTGAGTAAATGAATTTTGGTCATTTTAAAAGAGTCAGACCCAAATGGCATAGGAAGAAATCATTAAAAAGGATCTCTCTATGGATCTTAGGAAGGGATTTTATTTAGTCATTCACAATGGAAACAATGGATTCATGTAGCGAACCCCACCTAGTGGGATTAATGTTTGGTATTGTTATTGTTGTTGTGGTAACTTAATTCAAAAGCCTACAAATTTATAGAAAATTATTACACAATGTCTCCACTAATATAATTATATCAATCATCAAAAAATCTTGTTTCTAAATACTAAATTTAGAAATTGATTAATTTTGGTGACATCATAACTATAAGAAATAATCAACTCAATTAATGAAAGTCATATCACATAATGATACATAGTTTATTTTTCAGATGATTACTTCACTATTTTACTAAGTCTATAAAATAAATTACTTAACCAATTAAGTATTTAAGAAATTAATACTATGAAAATATTAAATATGAATGCTCCAATTTTATGTGCTACACATGAGCAATATATAAGTATTAACATGTTAAAGAGTCGTGCACATAGATAAATATTCTCAATGAAAAAATCCTCCAAAGCATAAGAAATTTTTTTCACAATAGAACTTGAGTAGTGCGTTAACTCAAGTTTCATGTGACAACTCTAATCCATAAAGGGGAAGGGAATTGATCACCTTAGTGAATGGAAAGGCATGAAGGCTTGAAAAAGGTGCAATTTAGACAATGAGCACTCATAGTAAGCTGCTAAGGTAGAAGAGTGGCAAGAATAAATCAATTTCACATTGGAAGGGGAAGAGACAATCCAAGATTATTTGTGTTAAAATATATAAGTATAATAAAGTTGAAATGTTAAACATTAGGGCACATTTTGAGATAGTAATGAACTTTCTAATAAGAGCTCTCATTGTTAAGTGAGCTCGTACTGGAGCACATTTAGAATGAGTAATCACTGATGGCATTATCTTTTGAGAACAAAAAACAGCAAGGCCATAAAGGCCAAGTATACAATATCTTGATCATTAGTTCAAATTATCACATTTTAAGAAGATATTTGATTAAGAAAAGTGAAAATAAAGTAAGAATTTAATGTTAGTAATCTAAATCCACCTCATGCTAGAATTACAATTTTGTTTACTATATTTACATTTTAGTATTTCTTCATTTACACTTTTGCTACTTGTCTTTACTATACTTGATGGTCCTTTTAGAGTTAGGTTTGATGCTATCACCACATTTAACTTTATTTAGAGTATGCACTCTTCACCTATTTCATTATTATAATTATTTGATGATCTTATAATTATCACTCTAATTTTCCAACATTAATATTATTTTTAGGTCAATTTTAGAATATACATAGCTAATAAAGTGACAGACCTAGCTTATAAATGTTTTCACTTAAATATAGGGTAATACTTTCACTTATACTAGAATTAACTGTAAAATTTAAAGTTTTTAGGCATTGCGTATGCATAATGGGGTTGTAACATGTATTCAACCACAAGGTGGCTTGTGTGATGATTGTCCTGTTACTAATGTATTACATCGAGGCTCAATTCTCAGCTCATATCCTTTCTTTAATTATGGATGTTCTTACTAAGCACATTCAAGTGGAGGTTTATTGCATATTATCTGCTGATGACATTATATTAATAAGGCTAGAGATAGAATTAGAGATAAACTTGAGTTGTTGAAGACTATTTTAGAATATAAAGATTATTTTCTTAGTTGATTTAAAACAGATTATATTGAGAGTAAGTTCAATTGTATTAAAATTCCTAATTGAGAGGACATAACTATTGAGGACCATGTGATCAAGAAGAGTGAGAGGCTCAAATACTTTGGTTCAATTATACAAAATAATGGTGAAATAGAAAACAATGTGATTAATATGATCCAAGCTAGTTGGATGAAAAGGAGAAACACTTCTAGAGTTGTGCAACTAAAACAATCCACTCAAAATTAAAAGAAAATTTTACAGATTAGCTATACAGCTAGATATGATATACAAGGCTTAATGTTGGCCAACAAAAAAAAAACTTAACAATAAATTAAGTGTTATAGAGATGAGGATGCTTACGTGGATGAGTGGGTATACTTATAAGAGTAGAATGAGAACTGAGTTTATCCATAGTAGGTTGGAGTGGCTCCAATAATGGATAATATTAGAGAATGCTGCCTTAGATGGTTTGGGCTTATTAAGCGTAGATCATTCAATGCCACTTTTAGAACTATTAAGTTTATAAATTTTTACCCATATTAAAAAAGGACAAGGAAAACCAAAAAAAGACAGAAAGAAACAATTATAAAGGATCTCTCTATTTTAGAATTAGGGAGGGCTCCTATTTGATCATGCACAGTGGAAACATAGGATACTTGTAGCCGACCCCACCTAGCAGGATTAAGCCTTGGTGTTTTAATTGTTTTGTAGGCATTGCAACATTTGAATATTGATATGTAAATTAAAATGATTGAAACACTATGTAAGAATCCATTCTATTATCAACTATGAATCCTCCAAGATGACTATATTCTTTGAAGTGATACAGCTTCATAGTATTATCTAGCCACCATAGCAAACATCCTAATAACAATGTAACGTGAGAATGAAAGGTACCTCATCTCAAATAGACATGTAAGTTTAGTAGATTAACTTAATAGGTTGATGAAAATTATAATGAAATTCAGAGAAAATTCAACCTTAAATCCTTTTGGAACCTAACATTTTATAGCTTAAAAGCTTCAAATTCATATACAAGGAATTAGGTAAATTACAGGTCAACATTGCTGCATGTAAAAGCAAAGGTCATAAGGAAAACAATCTAGCAAGTCTCTTAAAATGACTAAATGGAAAGTGAAAGATCTAGGAACTAATAAAACTAAGCCAAAGCACAGGGGAATACAAATTCTGCTTCTTTTAAATGCCACTGTCTTAAAAATGCACGAGTTTATCTTTAATCATACTAGCTATAATATAGATATTAACTTCAAAGTTAAATCCATTCTTACAGTTAGCATATGCATATGCTTTGCTAAATCTAAAACTAACTTTCATGACTATTCAAGCTAGCAAAGCTTACATGCGTCTGGCACAGATAGCTAAAATTCCCTAGGCAAGCCTTAAAGATTCACTGAAAGAATAAACATGCATGGAAATTTCAGAGATGAACGTTCATGCTAATTTGCGTTGCACGGAAACATAAAGTAGCTTTAAGAATATTCTAATAATGCTTTGCATCATAATAGCGTGACATCAATGAATTTAAAACAAGTTACAAATTCAAGAGCTGGTGCAGAAAAGAGTATAAGCACCTTTGAATTCAGTAAAAATTATGGCCTGTGTAATAGATCACAAAAATTTATGTATAGTTTCACATATTATCATTTACCACCTCTGAGTTACAATAGAATCACACATTTTCAAAGTAAAAATTCGGCAATGTGGTAGATGAGCATAATGTGCAAGTGCAACATTATCATGACAATAAATTATCTCGATTCATAGATTAAATGCATGTAACATATCATTGCTACAGCAAGATGAAAAAATTTACAAAAAGAAGTCAAATTACCTGGAAATGGGGATCGTCTCCAACGACGGCACGATCATCCCAGGCTAAGCGACCACCAAAGATATTCCATATACCATTTTCATTTTGTCTATGAGCACATCGATGATTTAGAACAGCATCACCAAGGACCTTAATTCCAACTTCATGAAATGTTTTGACAAGGTTTTGCAACTCTTCCATGCTCCCATATCTGATACAAATCACAAGAAGTGGTAAATTCAAGTTTTGCATTTCTTATGGTTATATCCGAATCTGCTAGCAGAATTTGATGGTTCAAAATTTGGTACGAGTTTGCAACTAGTGCATAATAATAGCTGCACAACTGAACAGTAGCACTTGTATGCTCTTAATCTTTAGATTATGATGGTATACTATCAGGATGAATTGAATTAATAAATAGTGTTATTTTATGTCAACTAATAAATTTTACAGTTTCAGTTCCAGATGCAATTTCTGGAATGACAAAAATGCTATTTTTATGTTATTACATATTTGTGTATACTAAACAAATCTTCAAGTGATGGGCTTATTAGGTCAAAGCAAAAGATTTACAATATATAAAAAGTGCTTTCACAAAGTATGCTATGCCGCTAACATGCAAGTAGCCAAGTACTGATAAATGAGACGCAAGTTCATAGAATTGATTGAGCAAATTAAAGTGCAAAAAATAATAAGAGTATCAAAAGGCTTCTGCAACAAGGTCAGCATATGTTGATATCTTCTTACACTTATCACCAAGAGAGTAGGATCGATAAGTATAAACTGTGCAACACTCATTCAAGTGAATGATTTAATTTGCTGCTACTTACAGATTTAATATTTTATTAACAAAAAAAATTCTTGCTATATAATTCCATGTGTTATTCATTGAAAAATTTTCAAAAAGTTGGAAGTTGCTGAACAGTTCATGTTTCCGTTTTCAGTAAAACCTCTTGGCTTTAACTCCAAATCAGTTTGCAAATTGTTTCTTCATATTTATAAAAATAAATAGGAAAAAAAGCTTACAAACTTAAGTTAAAATAGCAAGCAATCAGATCTGCTTTGAATTCAAACACTGGAATCTCAATTATAATTTCTTTTGAAAAGAGAAAATTAGGAACCAAATTTGAAGTTGCTAAGAATATTTTAACAACAACAAACAAAAGCCATAATATAGCACCACCATGGACAGGTTCCAACCACCAAAAAACTAAAATAGGAGGGCTGCTCTAGATAATCGACATTCAATGTAAGACTTGTCAAATCTATTATCAAGAACATCCAAAAAGAAACATGAAGAGATGTTGTTCAGAAAATTATTAAATCAGTAAATTTATATGCACAAAATCAGAATGGCCACATGGGAAAGACGTAATATTAAGTAAAATCAAACAACAGTTTGAGACAATTATACCTGGAAGTTAAGTTGTATAAATCCCTTGGCATGTACCCTTCAGGAGATACAGATTCAGTTGGTGGAGGCAGCCATACCATAGTAACACCAAGTGAAGCCAATTCATTAGCCTTTTTCTTCAGTTCATTATACCATCTTCCTGATTTGTGAGATTCCCAATTGAATCCTTGGCAAAGAATTTCATAGCCCGAGCCAGTTCCTGAACATACTTTTTTGGAAGGCTTCAATTGTTCAGTTTCAGGGAAAGGCTCCACAATTATAGCTGGCTTAGAGCTTCTGAATATGCTATAGGCTTCTACAGCCAACTTCTCAATTTCTTGAAGTATGTTTTCTTGTGCTTTTTTGCTTTTTTCCCTTACACTTCTCTCAGAAGTTATATCAGTTATCAAATTTCTTATACCACTAATGATGTCATCACTATATGAAACTTGATCTCTTCCTTGGCGTGTTTCAACAATCTGTTTATTACCATCTCTAAATTTCTGATCAAGTTGCTCTTCAACAGCCGCAAAATTTATCTTGTTTTGACGGTTAAAGCAATTCACAGTTGAGAGAGGAATATAGAAATCAGCACCTTGATTGTTCAGCCATGCGTATTCATCAAGCTTGAGTACAAAAAGCATGGCAGTAATTTCCTGGTCTAGAGAGAAAAAACCCCAACTTCCTGAGCCATCAGCTTTTGGCTGTAATACAAATGTCATTCAAAAGGTTATTGTCATAAACGAAAACTGTGATCGCCAACACAAGAGCAAATGAAAATGCTGAAGGCAGTTACGTCCCAACTTTACTAATAAATGCAAGATTTTTATAATCGACATGTTGCACATCTTAGCATTTATTAAACTTGGCACCTTCTTAACTATTTCATTAATACAAGCCAGGCCTTTGAACTAAATTTATTAAAGCGCATTCTTGGGGGTAATTATAAACAAAAATGTGATTTTTATGCTATGATGTGTTGAAAATTCATTCCCCACATTTAATATTTCATGTTAGCATTATATAAACTGTAAGAGCATGTTTGTGGAACGCGCTTGTGCATCAACATAAAAGATTATTTGCTAGGTATCCCTTAGTATATTTTGATAAGCATGGGCAGACATGGTTCTAAAAGCTCAGTTTGGGTAAATGTGCTTGGGAGAATGATAAATGTAAAGTGATTCATATGTACACATATCTACTTTTTGCCAAAAGCCTTGACAAAAAAATTGGAAGGGGGAAAGAAAATTTCCATATATATATCACTTTAAGCTTTATTTTGTAATCATTCCTCTCTCTCTCCCTTGTTCACTCTTTTATTCCCTCTCCAAATGATTTCCACACTATCAAAAGCCATTGGACATAGAGAAAAGCCTATTGCCTCCAATATTGAACCACCTCACCAATCATCTACCCTTGCAATGGTTGTTGATTTCCTTTTGTGAAATTCTATTGCATTCAAATTCCATAGATAATCCTTTGATGCTCCATCTCAACAGCACATAAAACCACCTACATAGACTCTCAGCATGTTGTTGAATAAAGAAGAAAAAAGTGAAATACCATGAGCAACATGTAATCATCTCCTTTTATAAACATAGAAGTCTTAAGTAGCAAACTTGTAAAGGCGGAAAGGTGACACTAGGTGGAATGTAAAATACATGTAAATCTTTGGTAAAATCTTTTGAAATGAATGAAAACTACATGAAACAAACTCATACGGTAGGTTTTGACTCATTAAACAAGATCGATAAGAAATTTGTCTCCCTGTTTCACAAATAAAACATAGTTTGATTTAACTTAATTAATCTATAACCCGACTTGCTTCAAAACTAAAACATGAATCATGGAAGTCATTTTTTAATTTCCCCGGGTTGTTACGGTCATCTTGGAATCATAATAAATAAATAGTGTCTCAAATGAGTTTGTTGGTAAAACAAGAGCATAGGCTAACTCACCCAACTCTCTCTCTTCCAGATTGTTTTCAACTGGGACTGATGCTTCTGTGAACACTGTTTTTAGATTTAGTTGCAACCTGATTAACCGCACATAACAACTGGGTTTTTTTTTTTTTGTACAGGTAAGTTGTTAAAATGATAATAAAGCCAAAATTGACTAACTCTAGGCCAATTCCTTTCAAACTCAAGTAAATCATTAAATCACCAAAAAATTTTATAAGCATGTCCTGAAGCCTATATTCTTATGGAGAAAAAAAATAATAGTTAACTGTGCTGAATGAAGGAGAAACAGTAATCCATAATAGAAACCATTGGTTGCTTTAAAACATGGACCATAAGTTCAAATTCTATGACTACAGGCCCAAGTACAGTTTTTCCATTAAGAAACACGTTACGTTAAATTTTTTGAACTACTAGTCTTAGTCTCTTTAGCGGTGTTAACAAGCTAATATCAATCATCATGCTATTGCTTTATCATTTTAAAGTAAGACACCATGCTTCGCAAAAACGTTATCGCTGAATACCTGTAATAATGTTTGCAGAGCTTTTTGGCGAAATATTTTAGAAGATGGCGGAAATGGGGCTGGGGGTATCTCCCAATTGTTTATTTCATTTCTGCAGACTCCCCAATGAATAATAACATCACCTGGAACATCTGTATCAAAATAAACAAGGTTTTTATTTGCCTCACTGTTTCTCCTGACAGTAACTGTTACAGAGTTCATAACAAACTCCTCCTTCATGATAGAGTATTCTTCATAAATGTCATAAACATGTTTGCAGCTTGACAAAGGATCTCGAAAATCAGGATTATTCGTTTGGTCCTTGGAATGAGACACTTCGGGTTTGAGCAGCAAGTTATAAATCAGATTTAGAGGCCCTGAAAAAACATGCAATTACCTGTAATTATTAATTGAGAATCGCACCAGAGATAATCAGCACAATCTACACCAAATGATAACAAAATCCAGTAAGAAACTAATAAAAATTTCTCTACAGCTAAATACAGCTATATCACAAAATATGATCATAGAATTCTTTCGGCTAAATCTCCATAAATTTGGAATTGAGAAATTGTCAAAACAGTCCCTTGAATCTTGTAAATTATTACAAATAATTTTTTTGGTCTCCTAGTTTTGAGTAGTGTATTTTTGTTCATGTGTCATTAATTGGATATAGACCGTTAATTATGAAGGGTAAATTTGTCTTTTAGGATTTACCTAATAAGATTCTAGATAAGTATTTTTTAGGAGAATTTTGATTTGAAATAAAATAAGTGTAACGTAATCTGATTACAATGTAATCTGATTATGGTGTAATAAAATTACTTTACTTTATTGAAGACTTTTGTCTGGAAAGAAATAATTTGCAGAGTACTGTATTTCAAATAATTTGTGGAGCATCATTACCCCCTTAAATTATAATTTTTCCAACTTTTTTAATGCAAAAAATTTTGTTGTTGCAGCTGGCCGAAACCTTAAACTTATGAATCGATTTTTTTATACAGGAATCGCAAAATTTTTAATCCTAATAAAATTAGTTTCCACAAAAAGTAGAATAGTTTGATTATAATGCCTTAAAAATAATTAAGGAACAATTTTGATAAGTGTCCAAGTTATTAATTAGCATGGAAAGAAAAATAACAACCTGGCCATACGTTAAGCGTTTGCTTTTTGTCTTCATTATAAACATCTTGAGGAAAAGTATTCATCAGCTGAATTCTGAAGTCTCTACCCTTGTGTTGAAACCAGGCACCTGTATCTTCCTCCTATAAGAAAATAATCAAGTTAGATGCCAAGTTATCAATTCATGTAACAGCTCCTGGCTATTATATAAAATTTGTCATGTCCACCACCAAAAAAAATAAAATGTGAATACGACATTTCAAATTTCAATCTTTTAGCATATACTATCATTGTTTCCTTTGCTAGCAAAAATATTATATTTTGAGAAACAAATAATTATATTATAGCCAACAGTGGAATGACAAATCCTAACATAATTTGAGGATTAATAAAAACTAGGCCTAGCCGCAAGCCAACGATGCAATGCCGAAAACGTATCACAAATCAGACTTAGTTTTATTCACTAAAATTTATAAAATCTATTGATCGATAACATAGCCTTGTTTATAAACTGGTTATAGATGCTTTCTTTTTGAAATCATCAAATAACACATGAAAAAAAAAAACATGCAAGAGGCTATAATGCGAGGTTTCAATTTTATGGACAAGTACTTTGTATGATATATTTTGCATCTCAACAATGGCAAAATTATTTTATTTAATTTCTTTAATGAGCAAGCATGAAATTCTTAATAATTCCATTGTTAAAAAATGATTATACATTAAGACAAGGAAAATACTCAAAATCACATAACGTTCAGGCAATAAAAAGAGGGTTAGTGATGCATTTCTTTAAAATTAAAAAACAACATTAAAATCAACATAATACCCTCAACACAAAATTTATTGCAGCAATCGGTCTGCAACTGTCAAACTCAATATGAACTTCATGGAGAAACTGTCCATTCATTGCAAATGAAGATTTCTTCATGGGTGTTTCTACTGCATAACCCTGAGATTAGCAACCAAAAATGCTGTCAGAATTAAAGGCGTAAGAGAACAGAACCACTAAAGGAAGATTACATAGAGATTACCTTAATTGGAATAGAGCCAGGAGGCCTCATTTCAGGAGGAGGTTGATCCCATTCACTACAATTTTCAATACTGTACAAATATTAATGTTATGTAAGATAGAATGATATGGAAAACAAAAAAGATTTCAAAAACAGGATGCTATGTAGAATCATTCCAATAAGAAAAAAGGCCATCAGATGCATGCCAAGAAAGCAAATTTGAAGTAGAAAAAAAATCGTTTACTACATAAAATTTGGTGAACAAACATACAACTCTAGAACATTCCATTCTTTAATTCTCTACTCTTTCAACCAATTACTCTAGTTGCAGAATAAACAAATAAAATAGCCAATCTTAGCAACCTGGAATTATTATTAAAATCTAAGGGCCTATTTGGTTCAATTTACTATATACAATTAATTATGTTTTATCATCATTAACTAATCATTAAACTTGTAAATTAAATAGCTAATCAGAAGTTATTTAATAATAGACATAGAAATATTAATTAATTATAAACATTACGCTATAGTGACATCAAGCTTTCACCATATGACCAAACAATTCCCTAATTTATGCTCATCTTACCTTTCTCAATAACCAAAAGCCTAACAAGCCTAGCATTTAGATTAACTTGTTTGCCTTACTAGATATAAGATAAGACAAGCTTAAATCAAACATCTACTAAACTCTATGCAACAAAGTTTCTATAACTATAATTAATTATTTTTCTTAAGAAAATTTAATAAAAACCCATACCAAATATATGGACCATTAAATAAAATAACTCCATAACATGATCTTGGAAAATCTTTATCATTATCTTTAACTACATTGTTAATATTCAATAAAAAACAAACACTAAATTCCCACTATCTCAATTATCATAGATTGGCCCGACCCACCCAAACCGGCCTAGACTGACTTGAGCCATGAACAGTCGTGCCAGCTTTTGATACTCTGTTCTTTGCCATTCAAGCTCCGATTCGCATGCCAATTTTATCGTTGGATTCCGGGCAGCGATGCCTATGCACCAGCTGCACTTTTGAAGAATTATAGCACTTCGGCAAAGATAGGGGATCCCGAGTATATTCGACACATGAAGGGGATCCGTTCGCCTTCACGAAAGGTACGCATTTCATTTTATTGAAATATTTTAAATTTTTAGTCTCTAGAATTTGTGTCGATATTAATAGTTTGAACATTTTCTATATATATGGCTAGTTGTGCGCAAAATTTGCATTTTATGTCAGATTTAGTGTGCATCCACCTTGTACTAGCCAATCAACTGTCCCCAAACCCTACCCAAACTTTAAGCGACCACTTGTAAGGGTAGGTTCCTCTCAAATAGCCCACTTTTTGCAATTGAACTGCATTTACTGTTTTAACTTTACGTGTGTTTTTGTCTAGTCTGTTTCTTTTATTTATTCATTTATTTTTCTGCTTAAAGTAGTGGTTGCATTTTATT
Organism: Gastrodia elata; assembly: GCA_016760335.1. Classification (NCBI taxonomy): domain Eukaryota; kingdom Viridiplantae; phylum Streptophyta; class Magnoliopsida; order Asparagales; family Orchidaceae; genus Gastrodia; species Gastrodia elata. The sequence continues at coordinate 27,451,731 of CM028681.1, forward strand.
TAGAGACTTGCATTTAAAGTGCAGCATGGCTAACAACTAAGAACCTAATTGGAATGATTCAAACTGACGAGAAGGCTTGGAAACTTCTATGGCTAGGACAGAAGTCCAATTTAGTCAAGTTCTAGAAACACTTAATATAAGAAATGTTCAACACCCTCCACCACCACCTAAATACTCTACACATTAGGCTAAAACTTGGGATGATTCTACTAATGAGATTAGATAAAATCCAAATTATAGGAGCAATAGAGTCCATAAAGAAAATGATTTTGAGGATGACTTTGATGACATTAATCTTAGAGAAATTGATAGTCGGAGAGGATATCATATTCGTGGGATACCTAGGACTGATCCATCACTTGGACTTGGTACGTGTGAAAGAGATCACCATGATAAATATATTTTGATCATGATCAAAATAGAAGCCCCTACTTATGAAGGCTCCGACAACCCTGATCATTTTATAGATTAGATGACCCAAATAGTGTTCTTTGAGTAGTGTGATCTAGATGGTTACCAGCGAGTCACATTTGCTGGGATGAAGCTGATTAGTCATTCTAAAATTTTTTAGAGAAATTATATCCAAAAAGAATAGAGTGGTCATAAGAGAATCTCTTGAGCTAAGATGGGGGAGATTCTTAGGGATAAGCATTGCTTGTGTTATCCTCTCAAGCAACTTCACACGAAGTTCCTTACACTTAGGCAGGGCACCAGTTAACAAGTATTTGAACATGTTTGAGGATTTAGTTGCAAAGACTGATTGCCAAGATTCAAATTGGCATTGGCCAATAAGTTTGTTATGGGCTTAAGGGTGGACATTTGACATCACGTTGAAATGAATGATCCCCAAACTATAAAGAATGCACTACACAATGCCCTTAAATGAGTCCCAATCAAAAGCATCATCTTCTAGGGCTAAACCCTCAATTAGCTCCTCCAAGTCTATTCAAAAGCCAACTCCTTCACCTACTGCATCCACTAAGACACCTGCTACCCAAAGGGATAGATCTGTGCGTGAATTAGTTTGTTAAAGATGCAAGCAAATGAGGCACCTTAAACATGAGTGCAAATAAGTCTTATCCACTGTAATTGTTAAAGAGGAAAAAATGGGAGAGAATGAGTTAGAATCTATTCACGGTGATGCAGGGTTCAAGTTATTGATGAAGGAGATGAGACACATCTAAGAGTAGTGAAATTCCTTAGTACATCGCTAAGAGAAGAAGTCTGGATACGAAAGAATATTTTCAGTGTATTGATGACATGCAATGACATTGCGTGTAAGATGGTGATTGATGGTGGTAGAGCTATGAATGTAGTATCCACGTATACCTTGATTATAGCAAAACTTCAACCTGAACCACATCCGAGCCCATTCAATGCTAACTGGGTGAACTATAGCACACATTATTTTGGGGTCGACCTTGGCTTTTTGATATGGATGCCATACACTATAATCATGAAAATACATACGTACTCAAATTTATTAACAAAATCATAAAGCTTTATCCTTTCAAACCCAACCCAAAAGCCGTCGTACTGCTTCAGGATCCCTTCCTTCAATGTCTACTCCATCCACTAGTTCTACACCTACATCTTCTGTATGCAAGACTCCTGATGATGTAAAATGCACACTTTCACAGCCAAAAAGAGTGGTCAAACTTCAGATTCTCACTATTTCCACTCCTTCAATTGCATGCAATGCATAATCCATGATCTTACCTATAAAGCCTGAGTTTCACCTTCACGAACCAATTGTAGATATGGTAGGATATCCCACTATCAGGAGAGAGTTTAGTAGTTTAGAAGGAGCACAATCGTTGCATGTGAAAGAACTAACCCCTGCCACTGATAATGTTATTATTTCTCCTCCTGTAGTCGATCTCATGAGGAGTTCTCCAAGGACCTCACTTGAGAATATTCCTTAACTCCTCTTAGAAACATTTAGCATGTCACTGATTTAGTCCCTAGATCACAATTACTCAACCTATCACATTATTGATTAAATCCAATAGAGCAAGTTGAGCTCCAAAAGCAGGTTGATAAGTTGTTAAGGAAAAGATTTTTGAGAGAGTTTTTAAGTCTTTTTTCTTATTATTGTAATCTCAATATTAAAATTAATTAACATAATCACTAGTATAAATTACAATTCTCCATTAATTGTTTTTAAGATATTTATGCGATTGCAATGGCGGAGTACCTTTCCTAATTAATTGGCTTTTCCAAAAAACATTGTGAAGTTTTAAATTTTGTGCATTGGTAAAATTAATATTTATCATTCATAACTCTTTTATTTTCATTTTTTATCTTTACATCATCATACAATAAAACTTAATTTAAGTTCTAGCTGCATTTAATAGATTCATGATTCATGAAGTATATTTTTATAAAATTCAGCGAGAGATTTTATATAAGAAAAAGAAGGGTCAATATAGTGACCAATGTTAGATCCAAATGATCATTAACAAATATCATAGTGTAAGGTATACAAATATTATTAAAATAACAGAAAAAAGTGTAAGAGCCAATTAGTTTAATGAATCTAAAATCTTAGAAAAAATGAAACGCTGGATAAATAAGTACACTTAAGTTTAAATGTGTCGTATGCACAATTAGGTGTTTGGAACTTTTCCTGTGAAATTAATTTTAGAATTTTGTTGTTAGTAACATAATAAATGATGGGTGGCTATTACGCTAAAAGAGAGCGAAATGGAAAAGTGAAGTGAACAAAAATCTGGCATGCACAATTAAGCGTGACATCTAGTGACTAAGGTACATAATTAGGCACTACAGGGTCATCAAAGTTCCTGTGTGAACAAGGTGGGGTTGAGGGAGGGGAGACGGATAGATGGTCAGCTAGGTTAGCAACATTAATTGGATGAATTGTAAGGCCACTAAAACTGAGTTTGGCAGAACAATTCCTCAATGATCTGTAGGAGATTTAGAAATCACCTGTTTGGGATATGTCCAAATCATGTAAATTTATGAAGAAGAAGAATTTCATTGCCCGACAAATTTTCCCTTTTTTATCAAATAAATACATAAAATCTAAATAAATCTGGGATTAAATATAGTACACCCTAGATATCCAACAAACCAAACAGTTTTCAAGACAAAATTAAAAAAAAAAACTATGATGTGTATAATTAACAATGCATTTTATGCCTGTATAAGTGATAAATTAAAACATAAAGTAGATGGGCAAAATATTTATCAGTGATATTGATGGTTGAAGTTTTAAAATATATGCATTAAGTGTAATAGAAATCAAAAGTAAAATTTTGAGAATATTCATTGCATCTTTGACTTCACCACATAGCAACCTAAATTTTGAAGGATAAATGGTATCACAGTTACAATAAAAGCTTCTTTTTAGGTCCATCGAGGAAATAAGAAATATTCTCTATTTTCAATCCCAAGTCACAATCAGAAAATTGCGGCCTTCTAAAATCAAATGAATTCATACCAAAATGTAAGAAACGACACACCTGACAAGAAAAGTGTAAGGGAATGAAACTACAAAAGATGCCAACATCAACGTTTAAATAGCATGACACTATTTTCCTTATCATAGGGATCTACACTGGATTTAAGCCGGTAAATTCTCAAACCCAGCCAAACTGGATTACAGAATTCGGTAAAAATATCGGGGTGCTAAATCCTCCGAGTGTGTCAAATCCTTGTAAATCATAGAATTAGTATATTCAGGGTATAGCTGGGTTTCTCTGCTTGCTTCATCAGGCAGCTTGTGCACAATTTAACGAACTCGATCGAATTCATTAAATACCAGCAAAACAAAATCACTAGATTTACCAAGGTTTATTAAATTCTAATGCTTGACCATTTTCTGGATTTAACATCGCCAAGGTTCAATAAATTTGGATTTAAGGATTTACTAAACTCCAGTCGAATTAGAAAAACAAAGAAAAAAACAATATTAAAAAAAGCCGGCAGAGTCTCAAAACATACTTGCTCAAATCATCGCAATAAGAAATTCCCCAATGAATGATCCATTTCCCTTCCAGGTTACAGCAAACGGCGACTTGCAACCTCGAGCCATTTTTATCCACTTGGCCTACCCTCACTGACACTTTCCCTTCAACCTGTCAATCCAAATTGCCGAATCATATTATCTCGAGGATCGGAAGGACAAGATTTCCAAAATTGAACGAAAACCAAGGTCCAGAATCAGAATTCCGAACGAAACAGCTCACCGTTTTGGTCCTCTTTATCGGAAACGTCTCCGAGAACATAACGTCAGCATCGGAAACCGTGGAGGGGCTCTCGGAAATCGCCACCCCGATGGCCGGAAGGATCCTAGGGACTAAAGGCTGTCGCGCAGCACCTCCAGAGCTACGGAAGGACATCGGGCAGAGGAGTTTCGGTCTTCTTCTATGACTGCGGCGGAAGAACGCAAGCCTTTCCCTCGGATGCTGGTAGAGGAGCGTCTCCAAGCGGGCTAAAGACATTGGAGGCAGAAAAATTAAGAAGCGGAGGGAGCGAGAATGAGGCGTGGGAGCAGGGAAAGAATTGGAGCTGCGGGGGAGAGAGAGATGAGAGGCGTTCTTATAAGTTGCAGTCGAAATAGCGGGAGGAATGAGGATATATATCGTTCACTTTTCCACGTAGGGCGATAGCGTTGAATTCAAATATCGTTAGCCCTTTGCTTTTAAAAATCGCCTGATTTCGTTATTGGACGGCCCAATCCTATCTAAACATCTGCATTCCTTAACTAAACATATTTTAAAATATATTTCATGTAAAATAAACGAGACATAAATCTTGTTTAGTGTTAATTATAATATGCTTAAGTAATTAGTGAATACCATACATTATATTATTATTAGAGAAATCCTATTTAAAATATGGTACCCAAAAAAATATATTCAATAGAATTTGAGATTATTTCATTAGTATTTTATTTTATTTACATTAAAATAATATAAATATTATTTTTAAAATTTGTATTAAAATATGTCCAAATTTTATTGGATGAATTTTTATGAGTGACACGTCAACAACTGTTCTAAATAACATTTCTCTTATTATTATTATTATATTTAAATAATAATTATAGACTAAATGATAAAAACTCTTAAGGATTTTGTCGACATCACACTGAAATCTTTATTGTTTACTTATAAAATACATAAACTTTTAATATTCTTTATTTAATACTCAGACTTATAAAAATAATCAAAAATATCACATTCGAAGTAATCCAATAATGGAGTTTACATATAATTCATTTGCTTCGTTCATCCGTTTGCCTTCATTTTTTTTTATTTTTTCTTCACACCATGATCAAGTCGCCCTTCAAGCAACTCTGGTATACCATAATTATTATTATTGTCATTATTATTAAATTTGATTAATACTATTATTAACTGTTTAATCAAGTTCTCAGATATCACGAACAATATAAAAGCACCGTGTGCAAGTAGTCCTGCAAAGATGTGATGCAACAATTTCAACAGAGAGCTGCGGTCCAGTGACAAGCTTTGAGGAACCGATGCCGGGTTAACGTAAGCTAAGCCAGCATCGAGCTCTCTTTGTCGCATGACCTTATTGGGTTTAAAATGATTTTGCATAAGAGTAATCTAAAACCATACATAACGATAAAATATCCATCCATTTCATATTAATTTAACATTTACAAAAATAGGTCCATTTCTTTTCATAAATTACTTTCCTAATATGATAAAAGGATAAAATTGAAAAGAAGAAGAAGATAATATTAGCAATAGTGATCAACTTGGAAAAGAAACTCCTCAAAGTCTTTCACACTTCCAGTAGCTCCTAATATAAGTACAGATCAATAGTGCGAGTGAACGAATACCGGTTAGTTGTGAACTAAGTACCTTAAGATATGAAACATTATAATTATTAAAAAGAGTAAGCAATGTGTAATAAGTATAAGGATACATGGGAATAGAAATATAAGACTATTTAAAAGAGCATATGATTACAATCCATCCATGCAAAATATGCTATTAGGTTGCATGATTAAATCATCTTGCTAATATATGAAATTGGTTAGGCTCCAAATTGCTATCAATATATGTTACTTGCTAAAACAAAAATAAAAGTTATGTCTTGCACCAATAAAGATAATATTTATTCTGTTGGACAAGCTCATAACCTTGAGGTCAAATTACATTTAGATTCATAATTCATGTATGTCACATGCTGACCCCCTCGTAGGACTTTACCTCTCCAGAAAGACTAGCCCTATCATGAATAAACTCACATAATCCATCGCTTTATGAACCTGATCGGCAAGATATTTCAAATAAATTTAGAACTTTTTATATTTCTTAATAGCAAATGAGTTAAAATACCATATCAAATTGCTAATATTATCTTAGAAGATTTCATTTATTTGATTAATTGAATTTGACTTTAAGTTTAATTATATATGTAGCTAATAATATTTTATAAAGATAACGTAATAATAAATACAAAAATAATATTAATAAAATTATAACACGATGATAATACTATTTATATTCTTATCTATCGTTTAAAATGAGAACTCCAAAAATTATTATTTAAAATAATAATAATTTTTTTTTTTTTTTTTTTGTTTCTTTTCTCTCTTTTTCTTATAAAAATATTCTGTTCTTTCTGTTTTTTTGGGTTTCTCTATCTTCATTCTCTCTTTCCTTTTTTGTCTTTTCTCTCCTTCTCCTTAAAGATATTCACTTTTTCATTCTCTTCTCTCTCTAACAACATGTGATTTTTTCTTTTTGAGCAAGGAAAAATTTTAGAATATTTTAATGTTAAATTAAGATATAAAATATGAAAAAAATATTTTGATCTCAAACTTCAAACATGATTGTATATTTGAATTTCTCACATCAAACTATGTTATGGATGCAAGTTATAATATTTAAACTTAAAATAGTCAAATTATTCGCAAAATACATTTGAATTTTTTATTTAAATCAAAATATATAAATTTAATTAAAAAATTAAATTATTTAATTTTCGAAATTTACTAATTTAGAACAATGGATCATGTAACCGGGTTCGAACAGTCAACATCAATTTAGCGCAATCCCGGTCATCCGATTAAATCTTAAGTAACATCGAATGATCCAGATCCATCCCTAACCGAGGGATCGATCTGACCCGTCGGATCAGCGATATGATTTGACAGATGAAATCGTCGATGACTGTGTGTAGTCCCCGACAGCCTTGCGCAAGGCGCACCGTGCTGGGCCACCACATCGCCCTCCACAAGCCCAAAAGGGATAGAATTAACGAGGAAAATGTTCATCGTTATCTCCTTAGTCCATCAAGTTGATCTTACGTGCACGAGGAACCCGAGAAGACCCTCAATTTCCCTGGAAAATTTGACGAACGCGCCCCCCTCTGGGGAACGGCATCGCCTCTACCTGATCTTTTTTCTTGCATTTCTTATTTTGAAATGTCATTTCTCATGTGCATCTTCCATTTCAAAACATTAATTTGTACAAAACAGATTCCAACAGCCAATTAAGGGGGCTTTTTATACCCATCGACGTATCTCGGTGAGAAGAGTCTAACAACAATCGAATCATGGAGAATGGAGGTCGGATGACAGAGAAATTGGCATTTGAAGTTGCGTGCCACGGAACTTTGAACGGCGAAATTAAGACTAAATTGACTTTAATTCCCCCTGATTTGTTTTCGAAACCCTATTTTATAAGCTTAATTATAGTCTTAAGCCAAAATCATGACCTATATTAGCCTAATTCGCTATCGATATAGTCACAGTTAACAATAGAGCATAATAGAATTTTATGGTTCCGATCGCCAACAGCCATTGAAGGGCTTTAGGTACCAATCGGCGCGCCATTGGATAAGGAGCACACCGGTGGGTTGCACGTCGCCGAAGGTGGCCAAAAATCACCATGGAAGTCGATCTGTCACGACAAATCATCAGGGAAGATGAGTAATAATCAGTTACTGTAGTAGACTGGTTCGACCAAACCATTAACCGTTGTTAGCCATCAAGGCAATATTTGTGGAATATTTCCTTACAGTTAGAAATTTTACCAAAATGTCCAGTCGACCATCAACCGAGAAGAAATATTCTCTTGAATATTTCAAATTTAATTAAACAATAAAAATATTTAAGAAAATTTAGATTTAATTAGTAAATTAACTTGAAAAATATAAGTCCAAATATAGTCAAGTTATATATCAAAATACTCAAGAAAATGAGAGGAATATTATGATAGAATAAAATTTAAATTTGGACAATTATATTTGAAAGTTGCATTTTTACTCTAGAAGATTACACCTCGTTTAGTTTGTTGAATTCAGATTTGAACAAAAAAGTTGTCTAAGGAGTCCTAGTAATGTGAATAATCCAACGATAGTAAAATTGAATGGTTCTAACTTATTAAATTTTCAAGTTGAATCTTAACCTAGTTAGGCTTAGTTGCTTCATAAAATGTGCTAAACTTCAATTTAGTCAAACAATGTGTTCATGGAATTCTCATAGCTTATACAGTTTAGATTTAGTGAAAATGGAACGTTTAAATGAATAAAAATACCAAACTCTAATTTTAGTCAATAGTCTCGTAAGGCATGGCAAAGTTCGATTTGATTAAATGATGTTTTTATGAACTCCTTATTGCATGAAAAACCTCAATTTACTGCAATTAGACAGTTTTGGCACCTAATTTTATATGTTAAATTTTAGACCTAAGTACAACCTTGTTTTGCACCATTAAGTGTGCTATATCCAAATTTGTATAATCTAGGCGCATATGAATTCCTAGAGGCTTGTAGATCCTAAATGAATATGATTGATTTGTTTTTGTCCTCTATTCCATAAATTCAATTTAGGTTAATGAAATAATATCATTTTTTGAAACTAGACTTGTATATATACTTCTTAATTAAGACCTAATATAGTGTCTTAATTAGATTTATGCTTATGAATTAAGAGACTTGATAAGTCTTGATTTCACTAAATTATAAAGGATAGCTAATCTAGTACATAACAAATGGATATCACAGATACAATTAATTATTTGATTATTATATTTTTTACTGCAACATATTTGAGCTAAATTTTATTGAACATATCATTCAGATAAATTTTGATGCATAAATTCAAAGACCTAATATGGCTTGCCACTATCAAAAGCCCCCTACCAGATGTAATCTGGCTCGCCACTCACTTATTCGTTAATGAAGCGGAGCATTGGTGGGAAAACAAATTACTAACCTGATTTGTTAATAGAAACATGGAAGACATCACTTGAGAAGAGTTTGTTAAAGTCTTCCGTAGAGAATTTATACCCCCATTAGCTCAAACAATACTAAAAGATGAACTATTGTAGTTGATGCAAGGGAGCATGACTGTGTTCGCCTATGAAATGGAATTTCAAAGATTGTCCCGCTTTGTTCCTGATCTAGTGAAGACAAAAGCTTCTTGGTATTGTTGATTCCTGAAATATCGAGGGACTCAATTAATGATCACTTGATATACAAGTGCCATGAAAATTACTCTAAATTGGTAGAGGGTGCTCATTTAATTGATCACCACCAGCAAGTAAAATGGCAAAGAAAGAGACTTCTGCCAGCTCTCACTCAAGGATAAGTATTTAAACGGAATAGGCCGCGTACATCTCGAGCATGTCAGTTAATGTAACAGCCCTGTAGTTGTTACTTAATTTAAGCTAGAATCATCAACATTAATCTCCAAAAATCTTTGAAAGTTTGGTGCGATTTAGAAGTCGTTTAAATTTATCGAATATTTTTATGCATTTAATTAATCCAAAAATTAAGAAAATTAAATTGACCTTCAATTAAAAATTCGACTTCATTTTTGGGTGTTCATCATCCTCGAATTTGTCATGAATTAATTTTTGGAATTTTCGAAACTCGTTTGATTATTCAATTTTGATTAATTAAAAACTAATTAATTATTTAACATTCAAATTTAATTAAAATCCATATTCTGGCCGGTCGTTTGATCAAATGGCGGGTTTAATATATACCGTCCATAGCGCGATTGGGTTTAGTTGGACGAATGAGTACGCGAAAAGCTACAGTGCCACTATACGCCTTGGCACCATGAGACTATATACGAGTTCTCTAAACAAAAGTTGCTAAGATTCATATAAATAGTGGGAAAGACTACATGAGAAGTTGTTGAGCAATCTGAAGCCAATGACATGCCAAAGTGATTTATCTATCTCGAGCCCAAGTGACGATACGCAGGCTTTAACAAATAATGAGTAGCAATACGCAGTTGTTATTAAGATAATCATGGGTTTGAAACAAGCAACCAACATGCAATTATGATGCAGCACTGCAATTTAAAATATAGATATTCTTGGCTTCATGTATGCATCAGCAGTAGATTGCTTTATCCAAACAGAGCAGTAAATAAATAAATATATAGATATATAGAGTGCGCGGGAGATTCCCCAGCTGGGATTTCTTTATTTAGACGGAACTCTTGCAAGTTTTAACACGTTACGTGTCTAAATACTGACAAGTAGGAGCTGAAATGGGAGGATTTCATGTTGGACCCACGCAATACCCGCACGCACGCGATGCCTTCCTTCTCATGCAAATGCTACACAAACCTGCATACGGTGTAACCCACCCTTCACCCGCTTATGTGTCAGCCTACGTGTAAATAAGAGCATCTACTCATCCATTCTTATCAGGGTCTGTTCGCATTTCTTCCTCCCGTTCGCATGAGCTTCCTGATCCTTCACCTATCACGCAACCATTCGACGTCTTCTCCTCCCCCGTTCGGCATGCCGCGTGACGAAGGATCCTTGTGCTCGCCGCCTCCCCCATCTTCGTACCGGTTAGGGCTTGCCTTTTTTCGCCGCGTGACGAAGGGCTCCCCGCTTCAATGGCGATTCTTCAGCCTTCGATGGCGATCCTTCGCCTCTTCCACGCACCGACGAACTCCACGTGGCCTGCGTTCGTGTCCTCGGAGTTTTCAGATCCTCCGCCAATATCAAGCCATTCATCAATCTGCCTTCCGCCGAAAATAAAGTAACAATCCTCTTGCTGCCGATTCTGCTTCTCCCCTCCTTCCCCGTTGCTTTTATGTAGTTTTTGTAACAGTCTTAAATTTTTTGAGTTTGGGATTCATCAAAATCAAGAGGCACCCCATTTCTTTGTTTATATCGCTTGCAAAGTTCTACTAGGTTTAAGTGCACTATGGTTACTTGGGATTGCTTCCAGGGCTTGACGATTCATGAAAGTTTTGAGCCATTTTCCAATTTATTACAAATTCCACATTGGTGGAAAACTATTCTTTGTTCGGGCTCTTATTATAAAATCTTATGATTTTAAGCTTCGTATGCTCTTTTTTTTGTCAAATTTCTTTTACATTGTGGTGATGATGATATGGATTGTTTGATCTGCTGACATCTTTATGCTATGCAATGATTTTGTAGAATTGGTTTTTTATTCAATGGTATGACATTAACAATAGCAAAAAACGGCATGTATGTAGTTTTCCCAACATCTAGATGTTGCTAGTGAGTCTCCCTTTTGCTCGAGGAGCAATTGGTGAAATTTGGAAGAACATAGCTTGACTATACTAAGTGAGGGTCAACACTTGTAACAACTCAAGTTGTTATCTTAGTCAATTATGATTAATCTTAGTCTTAAGACTAATCATAAGTGCTAATTAGATCAATTAGAGTCAACCTTTAAGACCTAGTCCAAATCAGGAGCCAAATTGATCGAATCCTGATTTTTAGAAAATATTATTTTATTACTTAACGGCGCCGTTACTATTTAAACAACGCCGTCAACTGTGGCCGACGGCGCCGTCTAATAAGACGGCGCTATCGCAGTCGTTGGATCAGATCCAGATCCAACCGCTCCGGACCCGTCTTCCCCCTCGGCTCGTCCACTCGCTGCCACGCGGCGACCCGCTGCTTTTCTGGCCTATCCGAGGGTCGGCGCGCCTCGCCAGGTCCGCCTGAGGGTCCATAAGGACCCTCCCCCATCGTCCCGAGCCGGGGATTCGCCAAAGTTTGCACGCAGAGGTCTCGGGAGTCCGGATTCGAATCCTAACCGCCAGTCGACAGCTTCAGGTACCCCGATCTCCCCCGATTTTCATTTGATCACGTCAATAATTGTAGGATAGGTAGGTGGGCTCGTCCTCGACACATCCACCGGTTCTGATCGGGCTCGTAACCACCCGATCGGGCGCGTCGGGCCCCAATTACGACTGGGTCGGCTTTCGTCGAACCCTAGAAGTCGAAGGGTCACGGGTTCGGGTCGGGCCGGGCCCGACCCGCGTGGGATGGTGCGGGTCCACGCGTGATGTACACGCGGCGTTTGTGGGGCCCACCTCGCTGCGTGGCAGCCTTCTGGCTCGCCACGTGTCGCGTGGGCCCACACGCGACAGTGGGGTCCACTGCGCTACGTGGCAGTCTCTTGACACGTCACGTGTCAGGTGGGGCTCGCCGCCATAACTCTCGCGCCTCTTCGGCTCCCCTGTGGGGCCCACAGCGCCATGTGGCACCCTCCGGGAGCGATGCGTGGCCGCCGTGGGCCCACACACAGTGCAGCGCCTAACCAGGTGCTCCCACGTATCACGGGTGGGGCCCACTGCACGACCGAGCGGCAGCCGTGGGACCCACCACGATGCCCGTGGCCAATCACAGGCCGCCACGTGGCAACCGTGGGCACACTATCATCTCAGACATATAATTAAGCTAATTAATTACTGTTAGTCAGTAATTAATTGCAGTTAGTAGTTAATTAATCATAATTAGAGTTAATGACTTTTAAACAATAATATTTATAATTAATTAACTGTAATTAATAATTAGAGGGTAATTATGATTATTTTAATACTATTTAATTATTAATAGTAATTAGAATAATTAATTAATATCAAACAGTAAAGTTATAATTAACTATTCCTAATTAAATATTAGCAGATAATTAAGGTTAATTAGACTGTAATTAACCTAATGACATTTCAATAGTAAAATATTAATATTATATATTTAGATTAATTAAATAATGGATTAATTAATAATTAATTAGTAATTAGACCTTAATTAATTACAGATTAATTAATGGATCAATAATTACAGAAAATATATATATGATTTTAGAAATGAACAGTAAATTCATACAATTTGAATAAATGAATAGTAAAATAATACAAATTATAGTTTTGAATAGTAAAACTTAAAAGTTTAATAACTTTTTATAGGATAATCCAATATAGTTAATATAGGTCTCAAAATATTTAGAAAAATAAAAAAAATCAAATGGCGTAATGTAAAAATTAATTTTGGGGTATGCATAACGATGTAGCATTTTAGGACCTCTTTAGGACCCCATAACTTTTGACCTAGTTGACCAAATATAGTCAATATGGGTCTTAAAATACTCAGGAGAGCGGCCTCATCACTGTAGTAGTATTAGTTTTCTCATTTGGACATCAGGATAAAAAGTCAGCTCTAGAACTCCTAGTTGACTTTAGGGAAAATTGACCGAATTGCCCTTAGAATTCAAATGACCATAACTTGGTCAAATCAACTCTAAATTCAAATATTCAAGAAGCTAACTAGTTTAGAATTTTAATGTCATCAGTAAAGTGAAATAATATTTAGGATCTGAACTCTAGAAATTTAGAAAATGATCAAAATACCCCTGACCTCATTTTGGTCATAACTTGACCGTTTGGAGTCTAAATTGGGCGTACTTACTGTCTATCTTCAAGTTAAATAGTAAGGAATCATTTGGGATCAAGAAACTCCAACTTGGACCCTTAAAACAAGAAGTTGAATTTTAGAACCTTAAAGTAGGGGCAAAATAGTCATTTTGTCCTAAGATTGGACTAAGTACTCTTAACCTCGAATTAATATTTTAAAATACTAAAACCAATATTATAATTGTATTAATGACATTTAAGTGAGTAAAATCAACTATTAGGTTAGATTTCTAGAATTTCCCTAAGTCTTTAACACTACATCATAAGGACCCTTCCTGAGACTAGGACTGGATCATATGTTAGAGTTCATTCATTAGATAAATTGGGTTACCCAATGGGTAAAACCTTAGTTTTATTAGTTTCTAAACTTTTCTTTTATTTTACAATATGTTTTGATTATTTTATCTTTTAACATTAGATTTAAAATAAGAGATTCATCATATTAAGTTTGATTACTTAATAAAATTTACCTTAATTATTAGGTCACTTTTAGAATGAAACCTAGAACTTAGGTCTTATCCTTTTGGATTATGTGATTAAACCTAAATCTCATAGTGTTTAATCCATAATCTATAGGTTTAGAAGATCTTGATCGGATCTTAGATAGAATGTCTAAATTCACAAAACTAGAACGTATGATTTATTGATTTAACTCATAGTTGTCATTGATTATACTAGATTAAAACCTGATCAGTTCTAGTCCTTTTAACTTATAAGGATGAGTTTCTATATTACACTTAATAATAGGAGAATGGTGATCCTGAACTTGTGTAACTTGGAATAATTATAATATATAAATTAGAAAATAAATGATATCACTATGTTTAGTAGAGTCCCTTGCTTACTTTAATGATTATTGCTATGCATTCCTTATATTTTTGAGCCTTAACTTCTTTAGCTTATCATATAAGATCTTTGATGCATAAATAAAATGTTAGGAAAATATAAAGACTCCTTAGATTTCTTGTGAAATTATTAAATGATTGATTTAAGATAATAATTGTTGTGTTAGAGCTGCCTCTCAGTATTGTCTTATAATTGCCTAGTCTCTTTGTTGACACTAAGGGAAGACCTTATTTATACCTTCTGTTATTTCGTTGTGTGCTGATTGCCTAGTCTCGTATGACACTAGGGGTACACCATTGGTGCCTTAGCCGTGCTGGTGCTAAGATCCTTCGATATTCGGTGGGTTAGATTAGCTCTTTTTTGTATGGCAGTTATTAAACAAATGTTATATATATGCAGTCGTGATGTTTTGTTTACTTTTCAGCATTTTTATTCAGTCAGCTATTTCTTTGTTCTACTTATATATATATTTTAGGATGTTAGAATTTTGCTACTATTATATGTATCACTGTTGAGTTATATTATTTTAATTTACATGTATCTCTTGATCACCAGCATGTTTAGGATATAATATTTTCTTTCAGTACTTGTTTAGTTATTTATATTCATAGGCAGTATCTTATTTAGCTTGCATTTGAGGCATATCTCAGCCTCTATTTTTGCTTAAGTTATAAATGATTATTTATAGTTTTTTCCTTCCTTATTGTATTGCTAGTTGCGCCTTTATATAGTTATTGCTTAGAAAATGTAAATAGTGATATTACAAAACACATATAAAACTTATCAGCTTAAAATGTATTTAGACAATTATCTAATATAAGATTTTACTTTTTTTGGCTGGGGCCCTACATTATGAAACTGACAATGTCAAGTTTAGAGCAGGCTGAGATTGCAGTACTTGTGGAGGAGCCTTACTTGGAGGAGGAGCAGCAGCTTGGACCTGAGGATATCTAGCTATTTGTTTTACCTGTGAGGATGAGCGTGTTTTCTCTTCTATTTGTTTAAATATTAAATGTTGTAATAATACAGGTACCTATGATTGCATATTTGGATTATTATATGCTTATATTATGAGTTGTATTTCATTATACTCATATTGTGATGCTTGAATATTTCTTATTGTAAATCACTTTTGTACTCTGTATAAATTCTTATTAAGTGACTGAATGTTTGATTCTATGCTTACTCCTTCCCTTATTAGGTGGATTGTGGATTTTATCATAATCCAATGATAAGTGAAGGGTTAGCTAGAATGACACACCACCCCTTAGCTTAATTTTGTGGATTAAGGGGTGGGGCGCCACAACACTGCCTTTAGGTGAGCTGGGGCCATTTAGGCTAGCCAGCAATGGGAAAAACAAGTAGAGAAGAAAAAGAGAAAGTGGAAGAAATTACTAAAACATAATATCTATTGAATTTCCATACTTTTTATCTAAAGTTTTTGGCAGTATCTAGTGCCTTGAGTATGGGACTGATGCATATCGAGGCTGTCCAACTTGGAGAACTTGTCTTAGTGGTTTATGATTTGATTGCCACTAGTGGAACGCTTTGCGCAGCCATAAACTTACTTGATGAGTGCTCAATTCAGTTTTATCTTGTCTTACCTCATTTTCAAAATGCAACACAATTTTGACAGATTTTAGTAATTGTATAAGCAAACTATAAATGAAAATATCATCTTGCGGCAGTGAAACATTTTATCTAAAAACAACATTTTTACACTTGTTGAAGTGCAATATTATTGCTTGAAGTTTGAATTTGGGTAATGTCTGTACCATTTGAGAAAAGATTGAGCGCTTGGAGAAAATAATCAGTAATTAGTTGGTTGATTTTTGAGAAACTTAAAATTTTGACTTATAATTGCGCGAAGCTAAATCTTGTAGATGTGGCTGGTTCCACAAATATTCTTAATTTAGTTCTAGGATGGTAAGACTCTTACTTGTTCTCTTCTTGCTTAAAACTATAGTGTATGTGTTTGTCTTACTCTATTGTGGTAAGTTGTCTTGTATTTTTTTTTATTGGCTTATCAAGCAAGGCTTGGGATATAAATGAAAACTTACTCACATTATACTTTATTACGTCACTTATGGCTCGGTTTTCATGTATGTTCTTTTGAGTTTTTAACTTAACCTGTCTCTGCTGCTTTCTACTAAAAATTTTTCTTCTATTTTATATGATTAAATTAATTTTCCTTATGCTTAAGCTACACTTCTCTTAGGTGGATTATGTGTGTATTGTGTGCTACATAAACTGTTTTCACAGTTATTGCTAATTTTACCAGGAATTGCTTGTTGAAGAGTGATGTAATGATAGTTTTTCTTGAGGTTGACTGTGTAATTTTATTTTTTCAGGAAAGATTGTGCCTTTCATATTCATGTGAAGGTATAACTATTTAATTGTGATGTGTTAGGATGACGTGTGGTGAATAACCTTAATTGAGTTGCATGCTGCTTAAACTCAAGATAATTAATGGCTAGAGGTATGCTTTTTGTAACAAAGACCTGTTTTTTGACATGCCTAGGAACTGAAACAATTTGCACAAAATCTGACATGCCTTGTTTGCATTAATTTTTAAATCAGCAAGCCTTGTTGAATTACAAGCCTTATTCTTAACTCAGCAAGCCTTCTTAAATTTTTGATTCAGTTACTTGAGCAGAACCGTGGCATACTCTTGTTTGCGTTCAGTTGTGTTTAGCAAGCCTTTAGATGAAAATGGATTTAAGAGCCACCAGGAGTTTGCAAATTGTTAACTGTATTATGTGTTTGTTAACTGTTAATTGCTAACTGAATTTTTCGTTCAGTTAATTTGCTATTGCTTGCGTTAATTTGCTATTGTTAACTGCATTATATGTTTGTTAACTGTTAACCAAATTTTCCGCACTAAACTGTTAGCTGCTTCTAATTTCAAGTTATTTATCATCATATGTTTGCTAACTGCTTTTAATTTGATGATTATTGTTTTTACACTATTATTTAAAATTGTTTGTTGAACTTACAGGTTGCAGAGTAGAATTATGATAAAGAGAAACTGAAGGAGAGGATTGCAAATCAGATTTAATTGCATTTTTCAACTGCACTCCTATTTAATTGAGAAGATTTATCATGCTCGACAAGCATAATGATTCAGTTTTTGTGTTCATTTGAATATTAAGCTCTTTTTTGTTCCCTAATATTATTTAACAAACTTCTCATGTTTGTAGAGGTAGTGGCGGTTATGGTAGAAAGTGGTATCAATCTCGCATTCGCTTGGAGAAGCAAAATTCAGTTATGGATTACATTTCATGTTCTGACTTTTTTATAAATGAGGGAATTATTCATAAAATTAAGCTTGTTGGGTCAAAATTGGAGGTTTCCTAATTTTTCTTAAATTGATTTATGCATGTTGTGCTGTTTGTGAATGATCTATTTTATGGTATCAGCTTTGCTTCTGTCCTCTTGTTATTTATTCATATTGTTCTGCCTTATCAATTAAACTGGAGGGTCTTACTAATCATATTGTCCTCCTTGAATTTGTAGGAACTACAATTATGACATCATTGGTGATGGCCTCAAAATTGATATCTTAAACCATCCGGAATACTTGGAACAGAATGCCACCACAGCCTTTGAAGCTGCCATGTGGCGTTGGATGAACCCAATGAAGAAGAAGCAGCCCTCTGCTCACTATGTTTTTGTCGGCAATTGGAAGCCGACAAAAAATGACACCGACGCCAAAAGACGCGGCTTCGACGCCACAACGAATATCAAATTGCTATTGCAATTGGTTTTTCATGTTTTTTTTTGTTTTTTTTAATAATTGTTATAATTGTTATGAAATTGGTACCAATTTGTGTTATATATTTGAAAGATGTATCATATCTTTCTTCGGATTCAAGTAAAATGAAATGCTATTTTTTTTAAGAACTTGTAAATTTGAAGTGTTCTTAAATTTCATTATATTTAATAAAAAAATGCTATTATACATCTCAGTTTTTGAAGCTACATTCAATCGTTCCATTACCATCCACATCAAAAAGATAAATACTTGCTTTCAAATTAGTAGCACTAAGAAAAAAATAGGGAAAATGTTACAACAAATATATCCATATTAAGAACAAAACATCAAAAAAAAAAGTTGACTTATAATTTTTTCGTCTCACTGTACAACAAACAACCTTCTATTTTCTCAGACATCATTGTGAACCAAACAACCACAATTTAATGGCCACAATTAAACAAAAAAAACACAACTCTCATTCTGAACCAAATCTGGAGCTGCTTTCTCTCCTATCTCCTCAAATTCCTTAAATTTTAATGATAGTTAGAGTACCTGAAAATGACAAATAAGAATTAACACATTTATTTTAAAGATGTAAACCTCTAACCCATATAGTAACCGACCACCACACATTTGGTAGATGAGAGAATAAAAGGTAATGATGATTTCTTAGAGCACCTGAAAATAACAAACAAGAATTAGTTTAGCAAGAATTTCACTTTAATAAAAAATTTTAGCAAATCAAATGGAAACGAATAAGTTAAGCATTGAATGCCTAAAAAAATCACCATGTCATAAGGTTTTTATGGTAGGAGGATTTTAGAGAAGAAGTGTTGGTTCTACTTGTTAAGTTAATGTAATTTAAACCATTAAACTTGTTTCAATAAGAACAATCTTGAAAATAAAAATAATTCCATGCTTCATAAGAAAATTCCAAACCTATGTCAATTACTTTATCATGAAATCATTATATAAAACTGAACAAAGCTAAAATGATTTTTTCATCATCTTTTTGCAAAACCATCGGTGAAGTAGTGTATCACCAAAATTATACATATTTTTGATGATATCATCTTATTATTATTATTATTTTTGAAAAATGCAAAACATTTGTAGAGTAAATTTAACAAAAAGAACTATTTGTTAAAATGATTCCTTATAGTCCCAAATTGGAATCTAATTTTCAATAAAATTGAGAAGCCAAGAAACTAAAATAAGTTCAGATAAACTGGTTGAGAACTAAATTGGCATTCTTAATGGTTGGGGATAAGTTTCATAGTCACAGGACTTCTGATTAATTTATATATTACTATGATTTATGAGCTGCTAAAAAGATGATTGCACAATCAGTTTAATCAAAATAGGAAGATAACTGATTTAAAACTTTTGACAAAAAACACAATGGAATTGGAAATTAAACATCAAGGCTATTAAGAAAGGTTAAGCAGCATATATTCCCCATTCAGAAAAAGAAATCTGACAATCGTTCAAAATATGTATAAGAAACAATAGTGATTAGAGGATGTACCAAATAAGTGCAGAACATACAAAGCACCCAAATCTTAATTATATACATATCAAAAACTAAAACTTGAATGTCAAGCATGTAATTCTTCTAATTATGAGTATTTATGAGGTGTCATGCACTTTAGAAACAATTAGATAATATTTTTTGTAAATATTATAGTTTTGGTGATAAATTTGCATCATTTAAAGTTTTGAGTGTTGTGAAAGTAAGAATTCCAATAAATTATTAACCCATTTGAAGTTCTGGAACCTACATTTCCTTAGACGGGGTATACGTTCTTTTTCTGAATTACAACTGTCTGAAACATTTGTTGAGAAGGATACTGTTGTGGCTAAATCAAAATTACAACTGTCCAAAACCTTCTCTGTTTATGCAGTAAAGCAAAGCCATACAAACCATGGGCTCATTGCTAAGGCTCATCCCATTCTAACTTATTCATCAAGATGCATTATTAACCCATTTGAAGTTCTGGAACCAGCTGCATAAGTGTCGATGATTCTTAAAGATTCATGCCAGTAATTATGGGAAGGGAAATCGTAGCTTGCTTGCACCTTGCTGGCTGTAACAGCCCAAACTCTTAAGCACCAAGGTATTGTCCGTTTTGGCCTGAAAAGCCTCATAGTTTTGTCATCAGAAGATAACTTCCCAGCAGGTCACCCATCCTGGGAGTGCTCCCACATGAGCACGCTTAACTTGGAGCTCTTATCAGGAACTCCACCGTTATTTGAAAAGGTGTCTCGATGTTTAAGAGTTTCACTTATTACTACTTAAGTGGGTCTTCACAATCTCCCCAGCTTAAGTACCTGACACCCTCGTCAGTATCCACACACAGATCCAAGAATCATCCATTAGGTAGATAGACTAGAGGTTACCTTATATTATATCCCATAATTTTAAATTTAAAATATTATTAATTTTGGCTCTATTGAATTTATTACTTAAATTTTCTCAAAGATGAAATATAAAAAATGTCATGCATCAAACTCAGATGTAATGGGAGTTTAAGTTGATACGCGACTTGTCCGATTCGTTTTATTATTTCAAATGGACCAATATATCTCAGGCTTAACTTTCCAGTAACTCCAAATCTTGAAATTTCTCGATACAAACTAACTTTAAGGTAAACATAATCTCCTATGGAGAATTCAATATTTGAGTTTGAAAATTAAATTTGATGTCGGGGCGACATTCTTTTAAGTTGGGGAGATTGTAATATACATTTATTTCAAATATAATTAATAAAATTTAATTATTAAATAAAGTTTGAGTTATATACTTTTTACTATTTTATTATAGTAATGTTAGAAATAAATTTAAAGAATATTTGATAAATTTTGAAAAATTAATTTATGTGGGGATTTTTCATGGTTATTTTAATAAGAATTTAAATTAAATAATTATTTAAAAATATTTAGGTGTCAGAATTGAAAATTTTTAATATTTTTGGATTCAGGATGTCAATACAAGCTAAAAGGGAAAATTTCATAAATTTAAAACTATTTTGAAAGAATAGTAAAAATAAATTAAAAAATAAAAAAATTTTGAATTTTCGGAGCTAGTTGCCGCTTATTTGTTCGTCCAAATTTGACGTTTTTGGTATCGTTGGAATCGTATCGACGAGACCTTTGATTTGATACCTTAAAAGTTAATTTTCGTTAAATTTTGATTTTCTGAATTTGTAAAAATTTAAATTATCATTTATTTATTTATTTATTTAAAGTGAGCTAATTTATAATTTTTATCTTTTCCTAAAATTTATTTTTGTAAATATACCCTTAAGAATATTCTTATCTTATTTGGAGAGAATTTTATTCCAAATAAAGACAAAATCCATCTCTTAATCTAAACCATCCATTCTTATTTTGATTTATTTAAGGCATTTGATCTAATTTCTCTCTTATCTAATATATTTCTATACATTTAAAGGCTGTAGATGAGAGGAAAAATTCAAAATTTATAATTCAATTTATACTTCTCCTTTCTTAGCAAATACCTCTTCTTCATCTCCTTCCATCACCTCCAAATTCTTCTCCTTCTCAAACACTTATTCTTTCATTTTCAAGAGCTTCTTCACATCTCTTTCTTTTTCCCTAAATCTCTCCTACTCTCAAGGCTATCATAGAGATCCAAGAAGTTATCTAAGATATTCAAATCATCTTAGAGAAGAGATCTAAAGAAAAAATGTAATAACCCAGGTTGTTACCTAGGTCATTTAAAACTAATTTAAGTCTTAATTGTAGTTCTAGTATGTTAAGTAAGTCATTTGAAACCTATCTCTAAGATCTGTTTCAAATCAGGGATCAAATAGAGTAAATCCTGATCTTTGGAAATATTCAAAACCCTAGAAATTGACTTTTTATTTTGACCTCAAATTAAAAATCTGACTTCGCCATTGCGTTCACCACCTCCAAATTAGCTAGGGATGAAGTTTGGAGGCATTTGGAAGTCGTTGGATTTTTGACGAATATTTTAATATTATTTAAATACCCTGAAAATTCAAATAATTAAATACTCATTGAAACAAAAATCCGATTGCACCGTTGCATTCCTCACCTCTCAATTAGCTAGGGGTAATTTATTGAAAATTTTAGGAATGCATCTAATTATTTAACTTTAGTTAATTTAAATGGATGAAAAGTAAATTAAATATTAATATTAATTAAATAATTAATATATATATTAAAATTAAGTTATGACGCCATTTATGCACCGTCCAATTCCTCTTCAAACGTCGTCACATCTCACGAGAGGAATCAACCGTTCGATCGTGAGATCGAACGGTCAGCGGATATCTTCTCCGCGGTTTCTGCGCGTGGGGCCCGCCGTCGTCTGCCGCGCCATTAATGGCCCGCCACGTGTCCTGAAAATAATTTATATAAAAACGTTATTTATATAATTAATAGATAATAAAATAAACGAAAATAAAAATAATTAATAACCGATTTAATTAATTTAATTAAACAGTTTTAATTAATTAATTAAATATCAAACTTTAAACATTAATATTTTGCAAAATTGACATCCAATTAATGCAAATAAATATACCATTGGATTCAGCAACAATAGAGGAATATTATGGCACTGTCAATTTTGCATTTGGACTTATATTTAGCAAAGTGATATTTTAGGGTATTAAATTAATCCTAAAAATGTCACAAAAGTTAATTAACCCATAACTTTGTACTCATTGACCCAAACATATCCAATATGGGTCTTAAAGTGATCAGAAAACTCTAAGGATTAATTTGATAGTGTTCATCTTACTGTTTGGATTAGTTTTTGCCTAATCACTTTTAGGACTTAACCCTAATTACCCTATTTAACCCTAGAACTTCAATTGACCATAACTTGGTCAATTGAGCTCCAAATTGGATGATCTAAATATTTATTTAGGTCAGAAAAACTTAATTAATAGTAATCTATAAAAATATTTTAGATCCAATGGTTAGATTGCTAATCACCCCTAATTACTCCAAATCTTGATTAATGAATATTAGCAAATCTAGTAATCCAAATTGAGTGATTTAAATTTCAGAGGACTTATAGAGCCATTTAAAACCTATCTGCAAGGTTGGATTAGTGTTTAAGTGATTAATTTTGCTAATCACTACTAATCACCCTAAACACTAATTAGGTCATAACTTAGTCAAATTAGATCCAAATTGAGCCTACCACATGTCATTTTGATCAGTGGACTATTTGTAAACCATAGCCACTAATTTTGCTCAATTTGGATACTAATTAACAAAGTTAGGATTTTTGACCCATAATTAAGAATTCCTTAATCACCTTTTAACCCTAGATCTTGTATTGGCCATAACCTGGCCAATACTTATCAAAATTTAGCAAATTTAGATTCTATGAAAAGCTTAGACAGTAAAGAACAATAATCTAAAAGAAAAGTTAGCTTTAATTTAGCCAAATTACTAATTTACCCTTATGAGTCAAATTCACTAATTTGATCTCATATGGCTTAATAATCACCCAAAGTTAATTTAGTTGTTGTTTAATCTTACATCAAACAGTAAGAAATACTTTTCAAACGAAAATTTTAAAATTAAAGCCCTAGATCAAAATTTGATCTCTTGAACCCTTAAGTGGGGGCAAAATGGTCATTTTGCCCAAATTTAGGGTCTAGCTTTCAAAAGACCTAAAATCATTTTATAATCCTATTAATCAGTAATTATAATGATTTATAGCTGAAATTAATCAAATCCAAGTCTAAATTAGATTTGGATTAAAATCTCAATCTTTGCTCTTTAAGGAAAATTTCCTAAATCTTAAGTGAGTGATTTCTCTTCTTTAATCATTCTTAGACCTTCCCTTAGGTCCTTATAACATTAGTTAGGATGTGTGTCTTGAGAGATACTCTTAGTAATTAAGAGCCTTATTTCCTAAGATTAGGAATAGATCTTAAGTTAGAATTCATCTATTGAGTAAATTGGGTTACTCAATTAGATAAAACCTTGAGTTTTCTAGTTTATAGATTTTCTTAGTTTATTAAATGATTATTTGATCTTTAAACTTTAGAACTAAGAATAGAGATCTATCATAATGAATTTGATTTATCATTAGGATTTGTCTTAACCTAATCTGTGAGTTTTGGGTTCTAAACTTAGACCCTTAGATTATACCTTTAGATTAAGTGATTAAACCCCATCATTTGGAGTCTAATTCTTAATCTATTCATCTTGATTTGGCTAATCAAGATGAGGTTTGGGGTTAATTAAATTACAAAATTAGGTCGATGATTTATTCACTTTAACCAAATAGTCGTCTTTTGATTAAGTTATAATTAGGACGTGGTCAGTCCTAATTATCTTCAACTAGTATGATTCATGATTCTAAGTTACAGACTGTGTAAGAATTGATGATTCTGAAACTTATGTAACTTAGAGTAGATAGAATGAATAAAGTATATAACAATGGATATCACCTGTGTTTTAGATAGAGTTTCTTGCTCACTTTGATTTTGATGCTTCGCATTCCTTGATTTTGAGCCTTATACATTGAACATATATTATGTACTTAAGATATTTGATAAATATCTTATGTTAATTTGGAACATTCATAAGCAGCATTATGTTTTCATTTCACAAGTGATTTGTAAGGTGTAGCTTGATTAGTATACCTCTTCGATCAACCCGTTCGGGTCGGCAACCTTTCGAGGGCTTAATGTCCGACAGTCTATGGCCATGCCTAGTCTGAGTGATAGGATGGATAGACTCTTGCCATACTGACTATAGAGTCAGGATTCTGATATGGTTATACTAATTCAAGTACACTTACATTCGGTTCTATCTTAGCTCATCAGGCTAAGAGTTTTCAGTGATGTTCAGTTCATAGTTTCTTAGCTCATCAGGCTAAGATTTGTTGAGTATATTTTCAGTTTGAGTGACTTAGACAGTCACTGCAGTTTTCAGTTTTCAGTTACTTTCTTACCTTGTATATTATGTACTTCAGCACTATTTTACTTACAGTTTTCCTGTACTATATAGGATGCTAGTTTTACTTACTATTTTCATATTCTCACATAGGATGTTAGTTGTTTTCAGTTTTATACTGTTCAAATTTTGTATGTCACTTAGCATAATCTGTTTGATCATAAGCATGTTTAGGTTGTACTTTTCTTACAGTTTTGTTTAGTCTTTTTCTTACCTGTTTTTGTTGCAGTTGCTCGGAGGAGGTATGTGCTTACTTCCTATTTGTTAGTTATAAACTGTAGTTTATAACTAACAAATAGAAAGTAAGCACTGTTCTTTTGTACCTTTTTTGCACCTTTTTGCTTTTGTACTGGTTTATGGTGATATTCAAGTAACTTAATAAAATTGTTTACCCTAAAATGTGCTTAGACAATAGTCTAACCAGTTTTTCTTTTGTTGGCTGGGGCCCTACCATTATGAAACTGATAATGGTAGGTTCTGAGTTTGTTGGAGCAGCAGATCCAGTGGAGAGCTTGCCATTGGAGGAGGAGCCCATTCCTGAAGATCTTTAGCTTTAGTTTCTGTTGCTTGTGAGATCAAGAGTTTCCTTTTTCAGTTCTCTTAAACTTATTAAATGTTGTAATAATACAGGTTAACATTCTCTTTTCAGCACTTTACTTATTCTGTATTGTTGTATTTATACTGTATGGATGGATGTTATATTTTTATGCTTCCACACTCTGAGTTCTTGTATGATCATTTAGTGATAGTATTTTTGGATGAATGGCAAAGTCCTTAGTTAAATTGGATTAGAGTGTGTGTCTAATCCAATCTTAAGTGAGGACCTTGTCATTTGGTGACCCCTCTACCGTAATCATGTTAACTTAAGGGTTAACAGGACCACGGCGGGGAAGGGCCGCCACAGCGGGTGGGACCCCTTTGCTTTGCTGGCATTGGACGTCTGCCCAGCTGTTCCGTCCGTTTTGTTTCCAGTAGGACCCACTCGCCGTTTGAATGAGGTTAAGATAAATGAAATGAAATTGATTAAAAATTTTATAACTTAAATTAAACTAATACAAATATTCAAACACTCATAAAATGAAATCCATAAATCCAAATACACTAAAATTATATCTCATTTTAATCAGGAAAATGAGGAGAACATTTTGACACTATCAATTTTGTATTTGGACCTATATTTTTGCATAGTGACATTTTAGGTCATTAAATAATTCAAATAAGTTACAATTATTCAATAGATCATAATTATTAAACAACTTACCCAAACATACCCAATATGGGTCTCAAAATACTCAGAAAAACCTAAAGAACATTTTAGTAGTGTTAACTTTGATGTTTAGATTAGTTTGAGCCTAATCACTTTTAGGACCTAACCCTAATTAGCCTAACTAGACATAGAACTTCAATTGACCATAAAATAGTGAATTGAGCTCCAAATTAGGTGATCCAAATACCAATTTAGATTAGAAAAATCTAATTATAGTAATCTATAAAAATATTTAGGATCCAATCGTTAGATTTGCTAATCATCTTTAATTACCCTAAAAATTGATTAGTGAATATTAGCAAATCTAATGATCCAAATTTCATAATTTAAGTTTCAGAGAACCCCTAGAACCTATTAAAACCTAATTGTAAGTAGTAAATTGGTGATTAATTTCACTAATCACTCACTAATCACCTTAAACTTTAATTAGGCCATAACTTAGCCAAATGGGGTCAAAATTGAGCCTACTACTAGTCATTAGAATCTGTGGATCAATTGTGACATACAGGCATTAAAATTATTCAATTTAGACACCAAATGACAAAGTTAGGATTTTTGAACCTTAATTAAGAATCCTTAATTACCCTTTAAATCCTATAACTTGTATTGGCTACAACTTAGCCAATACACATCAAAATTCAATAATTTTAGGTTCTATGGAAACCTTAGTGCATGACCTACAGTAAATTAACAGAAAAATTATATGTCATTAGGGTAAATTTACCAATATACCCTTATAGGTCAAATTTCTTAATTTGACCCTATAAGGCTTAATACTTAACCAAATTTAGTGAACTTACTGTCTAAACTTATATTAGATAGTAAGTAATCATTCCACTTTAGAAACTTCTAATTTTAAACCATAATTCATAAAGATGAGTTTTAGACCCTTAAGTAGGGGCAAAACGGTCTTTTTGCCCAAAAATTAGGGTTTAATGACTTTAAGACCCGATTTCATCGCTAAATCATAATATATAGTAATTAAAATAATTTAGGTCTTGATTTAGATAATTCTAAGTCTCAAATTAGAAATTTGATGATAATCCTAAGTTAAGTCTTAAGTAAAACTTAAGTGAATTATGAGATCTTCCTTTCCTTTGAATTTCTTAGATCAACCTTTAGGTCTTATAACCTTAGTTAGGATGCATGTCTGAGTGATACTCTTAGATTTAAGAACTTTAATTCCTAAGATTAGGAATAGATCTCAGGTTAGAATTCATCTAATGAGTAAAGTGGGTTACTCATTAAGGTGAAACCTTGATCTTACTAGTTTATTAGATTTTTCATAGTTTATTTATTGATTATTTGATCTTTTAATCTTAGAATTAGGTTTAGAAATCTATCTTATTGAATTTGACTTTATTTAATAGGATTTGCCTTAACACTTAAATCAGTAAGATGGGATTAAACCTTAGTCCTTAAGATGACCCTGTGATTAAGAAATTGAACTTCATTCTTTGGAGTTTGATTCTTAATCTTTTAAATCTTGATTTGGCTAATCAAGGTTTATTTGGAATTTATAAAATAATAACTTAGGATGATTAATTTTACTTATTTAATTCTTTTAGGCAACAATGATTCATTTATAATTAGGACGTAGCTAATCCTAATTATGTTTAACTCATAGGTTCATGATTCTAAGTTACAGACAGTATAGGAATTGAGGATTTTGAATCTTATATAACTTAGAGTAGTTAGAATGTTTAAATTAGAAAATAGGTGATATCACTAAGTTTGTGTAGTGTTATTTATTTTCTTGAATTTGAATTGCTATGCTTTCCATATTATTTAAGCCTTTTTACACCTTTGGACATACTTAAATACTTGATACATACTTTATAATATACTTTGAATTTCATTCACATATCATATGCATAATCTTAAAAGAAATATTAATAAATAATATTATACTTGTGGTTTATGTTTTACTTAGCCTGCCATTTAGTATGACTTTACTTAGGGACAGCTTTTGCCTAGGGAATTTCCCCCCTATGGTATGTTACTTTGGCATTGTGATGTTTTTCTGATATGCTCTTTAGATACTTTGTAGATTTTACTTTAGGATCTGGGATGTTTCTCCTAGATGCCTCTTTGGTGGACATTACTTTAATCTGGAATATTTCTCCTAGATTATCAGATGGACTTTACTTTTTGGCAGACTAAGTAAGAGTATTTCACACATACAGTACTTTAATCTACATTACTTACATTTACTTTTCAGTCTCTTTACAGTTACTTTATATGTTTTCTTTACACTTCAGACTTACTTTACTTTACCATTTCAGCATATTTTTCTTTCATATTTTTCATTTTCTATAGTTCCTTTACATTTCAGAACTTTTGTATGTCAGCCATTTTACTTACTTGAGAGCATGTTAGGATGTTAGTCTTTATATTTTAAGTACAGTACTTTTACTTATACTATAACTAGCATGTTAGTTTGATCATATTCCTTAGAACTTTTCTTTGCACTTAGTAGATTACAGTTATACTTTACTTACCTTATATTGCAGCCTGAGTTGAGGTATGTTTCTACCTCATAATTTGTTCTTCCTTTCTTATCGCTTTACCGCTATACTATGCTTAATTCTAGTTGTGATGTTATTAAAATACATTAAAATTTATTAACTTAAAATGTACTTAGACATTTTGTCTAACAAGATTTTTCTTTTGTTGGCTGGGGCCCTACCATTATGAAACTGATAATGATAGATTCTAAGATTTTTGAGGAGATTGAGTCTATAGAGGAGCAGATCCAGGAGGAGGTTCAGACTACTGAGGGACCTTAGTCTACTTATTAGATTACTTTACTTTTACTTTGTGAGAATGAGAGCATTTTATATTATAATTCCTTAAACTTTAAATATTTGTAATAATACAGGACTAAATTGTGCTTACTTTCCTGCATTGTATATATTCTGAGCTGGATGTCTTTACTTTATAGTATGGATGATTACTTCAGTTGATACTTTTCTTCCGCACTCTGATACTCATTAAGTGATTGTTAACCTTTACCTTATTATGAAAAGTACATCTTTCTCTTAAGATTAATTAGAGTCTGAAATTCCAACCTAATGTTAAGTATGAGATGTGCTTAGTGACGACCACTCCTTAATCCTTATGATTAGAAGGGGCAGCCACCATAGTTAGTATCAGAGAACTTCATAAGGTGTCAGATTGGAATTTATATTCCTATCTACCTAATGGATAGTTCTTCTGCCATACAATCACTAAATGAATACTACAGTAACATCCATATTACCATCTACTCAGAATGAAATGCATGGAATAGAAAAGTACTTTCACAATTAGTAAAAGTTAAGGACCAAATTAGGGAGTGAACAATAACTTTATAACTTAGAAAAATGATTATAAGATCTTTAGGAATAGATAAATTAGATGGTTAAACCTTAGTCTTTATATTAAAAGATATTAGAAATTCTAATATCAATACATTAAGGAGATATAAATTTAAGAATCTATAGTGTACAAACTCTTCAACATACCACCTTATTTTTAGAGAATTAGACTCTTATCATTTAATTAAGATATGACTTAGAACACATAGAATATATCTTAGAGAAAATTAAGTATTTTGATCATATCCTTGTCACACTTGTAACTTTTCTCTTACAAAATAAGATAAGAAACTAATGAAATTATATTCTTACAGACTTCCCTAGATTGATAGAAATAAACTATGAACAATCATCTTTTACTCCCAGTGCATTTATAACTCTTGCTAGAGAGATTAAAAACTCTTGTTAAACTATTATAGCATGAGTAAATATTCAACTAAAGTAAGTAGAATAATAGAAAGATCATTCATTATTTAATACAACAAAAATTATCCATCACAAATGCCTACAACTTCATGCCTTATTATTTCTCCAAATATTATTACTAGTTCAATGTTAAATTCTGCACAACTGTAGGGATCCCAATAAGAACGCAGACTCTTCTTTTAATAAATTAAGATATCAAATCTCTCACAGATCTGGTTAGAGTTTGGCTTGAAATGCCAGGCTTAGCAATCTCATAAGAACTTATATAATCTCAAACTACATTAATATTTATGATTCTATAAATAGTCCTAAATTGTAATTAGTAAGTAACCTTTAAATTTAGAACCATATGATTCAAACATAAGTTTTATGTTTTGAGAATTATTTTACCCTTTAGACTAAGGTAAAGCTAGTCCTTATAGTTTAATCTTTAATTTCTAACCATTTACAAGCTTTGATGTTGGGTTAATTGGGCTTAACTTAAATATTATAGTGTAGATAATTCTACCCTATCTTGGTAGAATAAATCCCTAACTTTGGATACACTGAATATGCTATTAGTAAGCTTGGACTAGTGTTCAAAGTGTGTTATCATAAATTTAATAAATACCTGATTCTTTAATATAATCAATTTTAGATCGTTGTAACTTCTAGAAAAAAGTAACTTACCCAGTTAGGTGAGTAACTTCTCATTCCTTAGGTTGAATTGACTTAGATTCTTGAATCTATAGTTAAATAAGTCACAATTGTGACTTGAAACTATCTGCCTATAGTATTATTTAAATTCCAAGTATCTCATTTTCTTAGCATGAGTATTTCTCATTTTCTTTGGAATGAGAAATTATAATTATAGAATCTTGTATAATTAAAATAAAACTCTTAGTTATAACTAATGATTGTATCTTATCATAAATGATAAGCAATCACTTATTTGTTTTATTTTATTAATCCTTATATTTCCAATATATCAAGTCATCTTATGTGACTGGATGCAATAGTTTTCTCTTTCTCGTGAGGTTAAGTATCCAAGTTGGATAATCACCCTCTTTAATTAAAACATCATCCCTAACCAAGGATGATTACTTGGGTAACAATATAAGCTTAAAGTAAATTAATTTTATGATTAGTTCACCCTGTATTCTTTAATGTGAGATTTTTTAATGATTATATTATATTAACTTATATATGTTCACTCATCAATTAAGCTATAGTGAACTTTGCTTCATTCTTAGTATTAGTCTTATAATAATGATCCTATCTAGTCTAAATTAAAGAACCTTTATTCTTTGAAAATTTAAATCCCTTAAATTGCAAAACATTTCTGAATTCTAATCTTTAGATTAAATTTTATAGTTGATTCCTTAGAAATTCTTTTTAGTTAAAGCTATTTATGGTAACTTATTGAGTTGATCTTATAATTTCCTTTATCTATCTTGATTGAATAAGAATTCTATTTCCTTTATTATAATTAAGTGATGAATGTCGCTTAAAGTGGATAGATTAATTGAGAAAAATATTATTCTTATTGAATAAGAAAATCTCCTTTTCCAAATAATTTAAATTCAACCTTTGAATATGTGCCTAAGTCGTGATATGACTTAAGCATTTATTGATTCTTCCTTTAAAATGAATTCTCATTCAAGATGAATTAAATATAAGCATTAGTGTAGCACCCCATCCCGTCGCCGTGCGCAAAAGACAAGTATCATTTTATGGTTTGGCGGCGGAACGGTGGGCCGTACAAGTAAGACCCATCTCCCCGAATAGGCTAGAGAGACAAAGCCATGCTGAAGGCCGCTGACTCAAACCCTAAGAGTAGGTTCGAGAGTCAATATCCAAGATAAGAATGAAATACTTATCTTGGGTATTAGACTAGTACGTACATAAGGTGCAAGGGAGTGGAGAAGAACTTATGTATATTACAAAATATATCAGTGTTTCCAGTACACCGATCACATCACAATACTATGTATAATAGTATAACAGAGTGCGGAAGCTAAAAGCAAAACATCCAGAATATATTCATCTCAAGCAATAGTAAATATCCATCTTAGAAAAGGAAAGTAAAAGTACATCCAGAGTTTATTATAAACCATTAAAATGCAGAAATATAAAGAGTCTAGATAGAATACTGGAAAGAACTAGAAATTAAGAGTAGGTGCTCAATCCCCTACAGCTCTAATTGCTCCTCCTGGGTCTCTGGGACGTCCTCATGACCTGCCTCCAACAACTGCTCGGAATCTAGCAAATTGCCAGATCCCAAAAGTACCCCGTGTTAGACAAGAAGTCTAACACATCGAAGCTAGCTATACAAGCTAAACTAAACATAATAAATATGCAAGAATGTAAAGTAAAACTGCAGGAAAAACTGTAAAGACATCAAATAACTGGACTGTAGGAACTAAGCAAAGTAAAACTGCATCAAAGCTAAATATTGAAAGTAAATGAAAATGTCAGATGCTCATAAACCATGGTGAAAGGAATGTCAAATGTTGAGAAGGATGCTATAAGCTGCACTATATGCCACTAAAATAATGCTCACAAGTATGCTACACCACGGTATATCATAGAACTATCACTGAAGGTTTATGAGTAGTACGGTCCAATGTAAGCACAACAGTTAGGAAGTCAGTATGGTGACGCAGATGCACCCTGAAATTCCCCAGTCTATGTATATAACATTCTGTATCTCATACTGTATCACTGATAACCATATGTCACAACAGAAGGAATGAGTTCAACTCATGTTTATACTTATGCTTATGCCATTATATGGTATGAATGAAAAATCCCAAAATCCATGAAGAATATAGTAAGAAATAAAAATGAATCCTAAGTCTCCACTGTGCAGAATCCTGCTAAAAGGATTCTGACTCCAAATCTCTAGATCAATATTTAGTTAACGTTGCTTATTTACTTAAAGATCACTAGGCTGGGTGATTGTATATAAATATCAAAATATGCTGCAAAGATAGGACTCACAACATTTAGTTTGATTACGCCACCCTAATAAAGAGATCTTCATTAGGAGGCACCATCCGATGATGATTTTGTATCTCAAACTAAGTATTTAGTTACTAAACTCACAATCATACTTAAGCGTCTTAATGAAGGTGATTCCCCTTTACTTAGTTTATTTAAGCCATACCTATTGAA
Source organism: Gastrodia elata (assembly GCA_016760335.1). Lineage (NCBI taxonomy): Eukaryota > Viridiplantae > Streptophyta > Magnoliopsida > Asparagales > Orchidaceae > Gastrodia > Gastrodia elata. Next base: position 27,485,225 of record CM028681.1, read on the forward strand.
GCGATCTTCGCTATGAGGCGTTGCCCGATGGCAACGGTCCTTCAATTAAACTAAGGAATGGGCACCCATTTAATATACTCTTAGGATCAATTGATTTACTCTAAGCGAGGTTATATCTGCCTAAGCCCGCATGATAGCAACAAAGATAAATCTCACTTAGAGTGACTCAACTAAACCCGAATATTACTGGAGACCAGTAATATGGGTATACTATACTGCACTACCCAATAATCATGGTTCAATCAAGTCTATTTAATAGAATAAGGATTTATCAAGACTACAAGTCTTAAACAAATAGGTAAGTCCTATACAAGGTTTCACCAATCAAATGTGATCAAGGATCACTTAATATGGATTATACTATAAGGAGATGTATCTCTTCTAATGTCTTAAGTGATTACTACCACAAGGAGAATAGATCAATCTCTAAAGTGATGGGAGCTTCTATACTCCTACCTCAATGATTCATACAAGGCCTCCTACCTCATGATATATGAATTTAGGTCTTTTTAAATAATTCAAGATGATCTTAGGAAGAGAAACTTTAAGGTCCTCTCCTCTAAATGTTAATATTAAGCTATTAGATTCTGTTCCATAATTAGGTTTAAGATGATTATATCAGATGATTAAGTCATCTGATCATACTCAATATAAGATCATGGGATCTAAATCAAACATATTGTTAAGGATTACATCACTTATTTAATCAATATGATTTTAATTGTCTTCTTATGCTAGTCTCTTACTTAAGAGAAAATCAGGGATCTTAAGATTTGATTCAGATAGTGAAATCACCAAAGATTGTTATTAATCTTAATTTGTCTAATTCAAATGTTTAGAATCAATAATGAATCAAATTCATCATTGGAAAAATGTTTAATCCAAAGTTTTGAATCAATCAATTAAATTAGGGTTCTTAAGGGTTTAGATTCTTCTTAAGTAGCTTAGGGTTTGATCCCTTCTCATTCCTTAAGAAAAATCAAGTTATGCATTTAGGGTTAATGTCAAATCAATAGATTAATTATGCATTATTGGTGGCAATCTCAGACCTAGATCAAGTCTTAAAAGATTGATCCAAATCTTAGGATTTCTTAAGTTAATTAAGATAATTAAGATTCTATATCTTTGAGTTTATTCAAGCATACTTAATAAGTTTGTAAGAATGAATTCAATTCATTTACTTGCTGTTCTAAGCCAAACTGATAACTCAAGTACTAAAGCAAGGGTTACTTAATGCTAATCAAAACCTAATTCCAATCAAAAAGGATTAGCACATAAGTAAAAATCCAACCATTCAAATTATATGCTTTTTGGCATACAAGTTCTAATTAACAATACAAGTAATCAGAGACTAAGTTTTTTAAGATCCAGTAAGTATAAACTCTAAAATTTACTAATCATGTTTTAACAAAATTAGGGCATAATTAAGAGTACAAAATTCAGAAAAGTATTTTACTTAGCACATGCATTTTATTCATCATAAGTAAACTAATGGCACCCTAAACATTCAATTTGGATAAATGGAATGACTAATTTGCCCTAATTAAGATCCACTATAATTAGGCAATAATTAATGATCTAACCATCAGATGCATGATTTTATTTTATATTCAGATTCCTTGTATTTTTCTGATCATTTTCATATATGATAGTATAGGATTTGGACCAGTGGATAAAAAGTTATTAAGGAAATACATTCTGTATTTTTTTATTTTAATTTTCCTAATTTCCTTAAGAAAAATAAATATTAAATAACTGATTTATTATTTAACCCGGCGCCGGCCCGATCCCAAAATGCGCGGGCCACTCGGGCCTGAGGGCCCGTTACTGTTGGACAGCGCGGGTCACGGGTCGACCCGACCCGCGCTGTCATCTTCTTCCCTTCGCTTGGCCCCGACTGAGGACGATCAGGGCAAACCCTAATCGTCAAAATTCTCAGTCCTCGAGCCAAGCCAGGGCGTGAGAACAATGGCTGCGCATTCCTGGGACCATGGCTAAGCTTAGGAAACCTAAAATGCTAAATGGGGTGGACTAATTCCTCTGGAGCACATTTCCCCATTTCACTCGAAAGGCGCTCACTGTGAGGAGAAATTCTCCTCACATGGGGCTTGTCTGGGCTAGGGCTTGATCCGTTCACCATCAAGGCGTAAGGATGGATCGAAGCCCTATTTAAACGTGTCCTGGAAGACTCTAGATCTCTGGGACCTTACTCGGTCCTGAGCTCTGAGAGACGGATAGCCCGTTCGATCGATACGATCGAACAGACCTCCTCTAACCCATCAATTTGATTGCAAACAATTCGCCAAAGCTAGAGAGGAGTTCGGTGATCAAAATTGAGAAGGAGCTGAGCCCATACGACTCAGTCCCGATTGGGGGTACCTAGTTTTTACTGGTCTGAGCTGGACTGGATGACGGAGCTTGGCACGAAGCAGCAGAGAGGCTCTTAGGGGTCCTGAACTCCAGGAGTAACCCTCTATCAGCTGTACGCGAGCTTAGGAGCGTCTGGAGGAAGCCGGGCAGAGTAGTAATGGCAGGCAGAAGGGAAGCTTTAAATGGACTCAATTGAATAGCAAAAACCTTCTAAAGTGAGACCTAAGGCTATTTATAGCCTCAGGAAGGCATTGGGATGAAATGCTGAGGCTTGGCTTGGCTCGGCTTGGGCCGAGAGCTCGAGCCAGGAGGAGCTCTCAGAGCTCCCACATTAGGGTGCACAAGGCCCAAGGGCCCGACCCAGAGGTGCCACCAAAACGAGAAATGCCCTAACGACCTTATTGAGCTGGCTTGGGGAGTGGGGGACAGACTCTGCCTGTTTGAGATGCGATTTTTCCTGTCGGGGATTTGCGCGGAAGAGAGGAAGACGAAGAACAGTGCAAGATCCACGGCAGCCATTGGATCGATCGATCGTTGACGCGGGACGGCCCAGATCCTCGGACAACTAATGGCCGAACGCGAGGCAAGGATAGTCCGTTGGATTTGGATCTCTGGATCTGACGGATAGCAGTGCTACTTACGGTGGATGGTTGGATACCGTCTGATCCTTCGATCGAACCGCGGAACGGTCTGGATTGATTGATCCTGAGTTAAAGCACGGGCCGCGCGATCTGATCCGAGAAATGGACGGTTCAGATTGCGCCCGCTGTTTAAAAACGGTTGAGGGTAAGTTTGCAAATTCTAAATGTTTGGAACCCCTTTTTGCAATTGAACCTTTCAATTTAAATTGAATTATGGCCCAAATGAATTCCAAATTGCACCAAAATTTCACCCTTAGCTAATTTGGGGGTGAGGAATTCAAAAATGCAATCAGATTTTAATTCTGAGATTAAAATATTTTGGGTCTAGACTAGGACATCTAGACTGATGAAATTGCAATTCTTGACTTAGAGAAGTCCAATGGACTTCAAATTTTCCAGATAGGCTTAAATTGATGTTTTATATACAATGGCACTAAAAGTTGAATTAAACAACCTGTAATTAGCATGGTAACAACCTAGGGTTGTTACAATTAGATTCCTAAACCACATACTGTGACTTGGATCTTAATAACCAGATCTAGAAACTCTAACATAAGTCATAGAATGTAATCTATGATCGTAGCCTTAGTTCTTATTGAATCTCTTAACAATTATCTATATGGATAAGTGAATTCCTTGCCATTACCAAGATAAAGATTATGACTTGTGTTAATAACAATTTCTCTAAATCTTGGGTGTTAAGTCATCACTTGTGACTAAAATAACCTAAGTTCTCCCTTAAAACCTTAAAGATTATGCATCCTAATTGGATATTAACTCTTTTTGCTTAATCAAAACCTTGTAATAAGAGATGAATATCTCTTTATTAGTTCAAACCTAGTATAGACTAATTCATATAGTTAGTCCATCCTCATCTTATCTTAATTAGAAATTATAAGCCAAATCATTTGAATTCATCATTAAATTTAGATTTTAATGATGGATTTTTATCCAAACCCTAAAATTCTAATAGAATAAACAATCAAAGAATGTTAATTCTTTGATGCCAGGTCTTTGGATTCTAATTCTTTAAATTAGAATTTATGTTACCTTTTAATCTTTGATTAAGTCTTATAATGACTTAGTCTAATTTATCTAAATTTTCTTAAGTGGAGAATATTCCTAAAGTGCAAAACCTTTAGGATCTTTGATCCTTATAGCATCCTATACTTAGTTGTGATGTCACCTACTAAGTATAAAGTTTATACTATAATGCTAAACCTTAAGTTATGAATTTAGAATTAACCTTCAAATCCTTGAAGCTGTATTCATATTGGATAAAAATTAGCTTCTTTTTCTTTTATTGCTATCCTTATTGAGTAATGATTATTACTTAGTTTGGTTAACTAGCTTAAGCTTAGAAATTAGCTTAAATTTCTTAGCCTTTCAGGTAAAATAGTAAAGGTCCAGCCTTAAATCATAAGTTGATGAGGAATTCTAAATTTTGAATCCTTGATCCTTCAATTAACCTTAAGACTTAATTATTTTGGATAGTTTGAATCTTATTTTAACTCTTAGAATTCATAACAAATAAAAGAAGTGATCATTTCTTCAACTCTTAAGACAATATGATTCTTTTGAAGGTTTCAATTATCAATTTATTAGGCCATGATTGCAGTTTAATTCATGAATCTTTAAATGTCCTTTATCTCCTTCTAATCCCCAATCATGTGTGGATTATTATTTTATAGAACCTATGATAGTATAACCATCTCCTCAATGAGAATTCAACCAAACTTAAGACTTGACAAGATTCTGAATAAAGATTAAAATCAAATACATTGATAATTCTTCCATTCCAAACAGATTAAAATATACTCATTTGAAATTATATAATCATATTACCTTATCTTCACTACATTTCAAATTGTCATTTCCTTATATTTCATTCTTTTCACTTGAGTGATGTCGAGGACGACATCGTTCTTAAGTGGGAGAGTCTGTAACAACCCAGGTTGTTACTTAGGTCATTTAAGACTAATTTAAGTCTTAATTGTAATTTTAGTAAGTTAAGTAAGTCATTTGGAACCTATCTCTAAGATCTATTTCAAATCAGGGATCAAATAGAGTAAATCCTAATTTTTGGAAAAATTCAAAACCTTAGAAATTGACTTTTTATTTGGACCTCAAATCGAAAATCTGACTTCGTCATTGCATTCACCACCTCCAAATTAGCTAGAAATGAAGTTTAGAGGCATTTGGAAGTCGTTGGATTTTCGACGAATATTTTAATATTATTTAAATACCCTGAAAATTCAAATAATTAAATACTCGCCGAAACGAAAATCCGATTATGTCGTTGCATTCCTCACCTCTCAATTAGCTAGGGGTAATTTATTGGAAATTTTAGGAATGCATCTAATTATTTAACTTTAGTTAATTTAAATGGATAAAAAGTAAATTAAATATTAATATTAATTAAATAATTAATATATATATTAAAATTAAGTTACGGTGTCATTTATGCACCGTCCAATTCCTCTTCAAATGTTGTCACATCTCACGAGAGGAATCAACCGTTCGATCGTGAGATCGAACGGTCAGCGGATATCTTCTCCGCGGTTTCTGCGCGTGGCAGATGCGCGAACACGCGGCTTGCCTCACCTCGCCAGATGTCCAACAGCCACTTAGGAGCCGATACCTATAGGTTCTTAGCCTCATTAGGAATTATTCTTGCTAATCCTATCCTTACTTCATTTCTCAGAAGTTCGGCATTTGTCTAAGCAGAACCCTAGAAATCTGGCAATATATCTAAGGTACCTCCATCCCCTTCTTATCGTCTTCTTCAGTGCATAATTGAAAATTAGTGGATTATTGTATTTTCAACTGATTGTATTCTTTTAATCTGATCGAAGTTCATACTTAGAGCTTCAATACAAAAAAAAAATGGCGATACCTCAAAATTAGGGCATCTCGTTTCTAAGACCTAGAATAAAGCTAAAGTAGTGATGATATGTTCAAACTAAAGGTCTGGATTAGAGCTTCTTTTTATGTATCTTATTCTTTTGTGAATCGATGCTTCAATTTTCAATTTGGATGCCCTAATTCATCTGTCACTAAGAGAAGGGAACGGGCGAGTCGTGCGATCGGCATCCTCGGCGTAAGGTGGACCCCACCTTCTGCGTGCGTGTGTCGGCTTCAGAAGGCGCGAGCAGGACCCCTTTGCTTTGCTGGCATTGGACGACTTCACAGCTGTTCCGTCCATTTTGTTTCTAGTAGGACCCACTCGCCGTTTGAATGAGGTTAAGATAAATAAAATGAAATTGATTAAAAATTTTATAACTTAAATTAAACTAATACAAATATTCAAACACTCATAAAATGAAATCCATAAATCCAAATACACTAAAATTATATTTTAATCAGGAAAATGAGGAGAACATTTTGACACTATCAATTTTGTATTTGGACCTATATTTTTGCATAGTGACATTTCAGGTCATTAAATAATTCAAATATGTTACAATTATTTAATCGATCATAATTATTAAACTACTTACCCAAACATACCCAATATGGGTCTCAAAATACTCAAAAAAACCTAAAGAATATTTTAGTAGTGTTAACCTTGTTGTTTGGATTAGTTTGAGCCTAATCACTTTTAGGACCTAACCCTAATTAGCCTAACTAGACATAGAATTTCATTGACCATAAGATAGTCAATTGAGCTCCAAATTAGGTGATCCAAATACCAATTTAGATTAAAAAAATCTAATTTACAGTAATCTGCAAAAATATTTATGATCCAACAATTAGATTTGCTAATCACCCTTAATTACCCTAAAAATTGATTAGTGAATATTAGCAAATCTAATAATCCAAATTTCGCATTTTAAGTTTCAGAGAACTACTAGAACTTATTATAACCTAACTGTAGGGTTGGATTAGAAAATTGGTAATTAATTTCATTAATCACTCACTAATCACCCTAAATCTTAATTAGACCATAACTTAGCCAAATGGGGTCCAAATCAAGCCTACCACTAGTCATTAGAATCAGTGGATCAATTGTAACATACAACCACTAAAATTATTCAATTTGGACACCAAATGACAAAGTTAGGATTTTTGAACCTTAATTAAGAATCCTTAATTACCCTTTAAATCCTAGAACTTGTATTGGCTACAACCTAGCCAATACACATTAGAATTCAATAATTTTAGATTCATGGAAACCTTAGGGCATAACCTATAGTAAACTAATTAAAAAATTATATGTCATTAGGGTAAATTTACCAATATACCCTTATAGGTCAAATTCCTTAATTTGACCCTATAAGGCTTAATACTTAACCAAATTTAGTGAACTTACCGTCTAAACTCATATTAGATAGTAAATAATCATTCCAATTTAAGAACTTCTAACTTTAAACCCTAATTCATAAAGATGAGCTTTAGACTCTTTAGTAGGGGCAAAATGGTCTTTTTGCCCAAAAATTAGGGTTTAATGAATTTAAGACTTGATTTCATCTCTAAATCATAATATATAATAATTAAAATAATTTAGACCTTGATTTAGATAATTCTAAGTCTCAAATTAGAAATTTGACGATAATCCTAAGTTAAGTCTTAAGTAAAACTTAAGTAAATTATGAGATCTTCCTTTCCTTTGAACTTCTTATATCATCCTTTAGGTCTTATAACCTTAGTTATGATGCATGTCTGAGTGATACTCTTAGATTTAAGAACTTTAATTCCTAAGATTATGAATAGATCTTAGGTTAGAATTCATCTAATGAGTAAAGTGGGTTACTCATTATGGTGAAACCTTGATCTTACTAGTTTATTAGATTTTTCATAGTTTATTTAATGATTATTTGATATTTTAATCTTAGAATTAGGTTTATAAATCTATCATATTGAATTTGACTTAATTTAATAGGATTTGCCTTAACACTTAAATCAGTAAGATGGGATTAAACCTTAGTCCTTAAGATGACCCTATGATTAAGAAATTGAACTTCATTCTTTGGAGTTTGATTTTTAATCCTCTAAATCTTGATTTGGCTAATCAAGGTTTATTTTGGATTTGTAAAATAATAACTTAGGATGATTGATTTTACTTATTTAAATCTTTTAGGCGACATTGATTCATTTATAATTAAGACATAGCTAATCCTAATTATGTTTAACTCATAGGTTCGTAATTCTAAGTTACAAACAGTGTAGGAATTGAGGATTCTGAATCTTATGTACCTTAAAGTAGTTAGAATGTTTAAATTAGAAAATAGGTGATATCAAAAATTTTGTGTAGTGCTATTTATTTTCTTAAATTTGAATTGATATGCTTTCTGTGTTATTTAAGCCTTTTTACACCTTTGGACATACTTAAATACTTGATACATACTTTATAATATACTTTGAATTTCATTCACATATCATATGCGTAATCTTAAAAGAAACACTAATAAACAATATTATACTTGTTGTTTATGTTTTACTTAGCCTGCCATTTAGTATGACTTTACTTAGGGATAGCTTTTGCCTAGAGAATTTCCCCTATGGTATGTTACTTTGGCAGTGGGACGTTTCTCCTATATGCTCCTTAGATACTTTATGGATTTTATTTTAGGATCTTGGATGTTTCTCCTAGATGCCTCTTTGGTGAATATTACTTTAATATGGGATGTTTCTCCTATATTATCAGATGGACTTTATTTTTGGCAGACTAAGTAAGAGTATCTCACACGTACAGTACTTTAATCTACATTAGTTACATTTACTTTTCAGTCTCTTTACAGTTACTTTACATGTTTTCTTTACACTTTAGACTTACTTTACTTTACCATTTCAGCATATTTTTCTTTCATATTTTTCATTTTCTGCAGTTCCTTTACATTTCAGAACTTTTGTATATCAGCCGTTTTACTTACTTGAGAGCATGTTAGGATGCTAGTCTTTATATTTTCAGTACAGTACTCTTACTTATACTATAACTAGCATATTAATTTGATCAAATTCCTTAGGACTTTTCTTTGCACTTAGTAGATTACAGTTATACTTTACTTACCTTGTATTGCAGCCTGAGTTGAGATATGTTTCTACCTCATAATTTGTTCTTCCTTTCTTGTCGCTTTACCGCTATGCTTTGCTTAATTCCAGTTGTGATATCATTAAAATACATTAAAATTCATTATCTTAAAATGTACTTAGATATTTTGTCTAATAAGATTTTTCTTTTGTTGCCTGGGGCCCTACCATTATGAAACCAATAATGGTAGATTTTGAGCTTTTTGAGGAGATTGAGCCTACAGAGGAGCAGATCCAGGAGGAGGTTCAGACTACTAAGGGATCTTAGTCTACTTACTAGATTACTTTACTTTTACTCTGTGAGAATGAGAGCATTTTACATTATAATTCTTTAAACTTTAAATGTTTGTAATAATACAGGACTAAATTGTGCTTTACTTTCCTACATTGTATATATTCTGAGCTAGATGTCTTTACTTTATAGTATGGATGATTAATTCAGTTGATACTTTTTTTCTGCACTCTGATACTCATTAAGTGATAGTTAACCTTTACCTTATTATGAAAAATACATCTTTCTCTTAAGATTGGATTGGAGTCTGAAATTCCAACCTAATGTTAAGTATGAGATGTGCTTAGTGACGACCACTCCTTAATCCTTATGATTAGAAGAGGCGACCGGCACAAGAAATCTCCATCAAACTTTCCAAATTTTTTCTTAAGGTAATTATCATTTTTTTTCTCATTTTATTTATAAGATCAAAATATGCATGCAAATCATCTTTCAATTTTATTTAGATCTCCTAATGATATGCAAAGGTGTAATACATGATTATATCATTTTCTTGTAAAATTTCTAAGGTTTTAATTTCATTCAATTACTTCTCATACTTAAGAAGTATATTTATGTTAACTTTGCACATCTATATCTTTTAGATTAATCATATTTAGAACTTGAAATTTTTACAAATATATTCTCTTATATATTGATTGTATATTATTAAAAGAAACTATTTAATGATTTTGCTTCTATGCTAATTTAAATTAATCCCAAAGTATAATGAAATTTCTGAATTTTTACTTAGAAAAATTTCTGAATTTTCTAAAATTTTAAGATTTTAGTAATACTTTGAAATTTTATATCTTTTTGGTTACCAAGAATATAATGCTGTAATCTTGCATGTATATTCCCCTATATATTGGGAAGAATTTCACTTAATACAGCACAAAATTTTGGGCACTTTAATATTAACATTTAAGTGCTTAAAGTTCAATAAGAACTCTAAAAAATTTTAAATTTAAAATTTTATTGATGTTTAGCTTAGTATAATTTTTATTTCAAGCATAGTTAGATGTTTATCTTTGGCAGTCATAATATTGGTTATATTGTGAACAATTTCTTTGTTAATTACTTGAGTTAATTATGTCATTAAGAAGGTCATTTAAGTGCTTGAAATTTGCTAAAAAAATCATAAATTTGAACTTACGTAAAATTTCTGAAATTTCAAAAAAATTTCTAATGTTTGAAATGATATAATTTTCAAATACAAAGAATCCAAATATAATTTTTGACATGTATATTCTCTAATATATAAAGAATAATTTATATTTAGACATCAACAGAAAATAAGCACTATATAAATACCTTTTGTATGATACAAAATCAGTTAAAAACTTAAATTTCTTACTTAGCCAAAAATTAGAAAAATTTTATAAAAATAAAATTTTCATTTCAAATGATATATAATTAATTTACAAACTTTATAATTGCTGTAAGAAGATAAATTTTGATATTTATGAATAATTTAAGTAATAAATTTGATTTTTGGAATATTTATAAATATAATTTCTCATAATAATAATATTATGAATTTTTCATATAATCTATTAAATGAATAATTTAAAGTGAATTAAGATAGTTGATTAAAAAATTTAGATATTGATTTAACAGATTGAAATCAATAAATTTAAGAAATTATTCTTCAAGTCAGGTACAAAATTATTCTTAAGGTTTATTTCAAGTATCTTAATTTTGAGTTTATTTCCATTTGAATATTGCTAATTCATTTTATCATGCAAACCACTTTATTAAATTGCAATATTTTCATATAAAAGTGTGTGACAAAAAGTAAAAAAAATTCATTTTCGATGTTTATCTTTGAAGGAAGAAATGAAAATGTAACATGTACAGGTAGAGCTTACTAGTAGCTCACGATAAAATCAGGAGGGATCTAGCCCTTATGGAAATGGGCAGAAGATTCGGAGGAAAGATACACCATTTTACATCTATAAGATGAGGCACTACCGACGGGTGGTGATAAGCTTCCATGGCCAATAGGTTTTACCTGTTGGATGATGAGTCACAGGGCTCAGCTTTGTATTACAATTTACTTTTAATTGAAAAATTTTTACTTGATGATTTTCAAATATTTAAATTTCATATCTAACATGCAGGGCAAGCTTGGTAAATTTTGCAGTATTTATTTTATTACATGTCAATATAAAAATTTAATCTTCTTATCATTTCATTTGATTTACACCTATTTTAGGATGCTAGAAAATAATTCTTAATGGATAATTTTCGTACTCCTGCCTGACTGGCTTTATTGATGATTATTTCATGTTTTTAAAACTAAAGCTTAAGAAGATACTCACTTAAGAAGAGCTTATAAGAAGAAGTAAGATTAGAATGAATATATTTTCTTTTGTTATATATTGTAATAATAATTAAACTTATGTAATTTTATAAAATTGGCTCTCTGATGAATAAATAACTTATAATTTTATTATCTTATTCTTTATATTTCAAATGATGAGTTTATTATTTAGAAATTCTCAAATTTGATCGCTCGGTCATCACAGTTTTTATAACAGCCCAAACTCTTAAGCACCAAGGTATTGTCCGCTTTGGCCTGAAAGGCCTCATGGTTTTGCCCTCAGAAGATAACTTCCTAGCAGGTCACCCATCCTAGGAGTGCTTCCACATGAGCATTCTTAACTTTGGAGTTCTTATCCGGAACTCCACCGTTATCTGAAAAGGCGCCTCGATGTTTAAGAATTTCACTTATTACTACTTAAGTGGGTCTTCAGAATCTCCCCAGCTTAAGTACCTAACGTCCTTGTCAGTATCCATACACAGATCCAAGAACCATCCATTGGGTAGATAGGACTAGAGGTTACCCCTACTAGTGCAAGAGGTACCCACAATCATGTAGCACCTTAACCATCATGAGTTCAAGAGGCCACTCACATGAAGTGGTATTTTGCCATGTATGACACTTAGCTCCTATCTGACACCATATGGTTTGCTCTAATACTATTTGTAACAGCTCAAACTCTTAAGCACCAAGGTATTATCCGCCTTTGGCCAAAAAAATCTCACGATTTTGCCATCAGAAGATAACTTCCCAGCAGGTCACCCATCCTGGGAGTGCTCCCACGTGAGCACACTTAACTTTGGAGTTCTTATCAGGAACTCCACCGTTATCTGAAAAGGCGTCTCGATGTTTAAGAGTTTCACTTATTACTACTTAAGTGGGTCTTCACACTGGCCCTTGTCGATGAGCGTTGTTATGACGATTCCTTAAGATTCTTCTCACCTATGTCACAGCTTTGTTCATTGGAGCAACTGCAAAGATTCTTTAAAAAATATACTCATCGATGATTTAGGGGCGTAAAATAGTAGCTTGATCTAGCAAGCAAGTCTATTGACATTTCTTTTGGCTTTGACACAATTCGACTCTTGTATCGTAGGTGGCCTAAATCACTATCGCTTTATTCTAGCAATCATTTAAAATGATTTTAACTACAAGCTCATCGTTTGATTAATGTGCTTGCAGAGTAAGCTTGCAAGGAGCTCTCAAGGTCTTTTTCCAGTGTAGTAAGAGGTGCTTGGCTTTGATGCCTCAGAGTCCTTAGCCTGTCATTACCTATTCATCTTTCCAATGGAAGGCCATTGAAAATCTTTCTTTCTAGGTTTTGTGCTGCTGGTAAACTTCAACATTTCTTACGATTAAGGGGTTGGATATGATATCTCCTTTTCTATGGATAAAGTAGTTGAAGGAGAGAAATTATGGCCTTTGAGTTTGATTAGATTTTCCTTGGAAAAAAACATTTTTTCTCTGTGCTCAACACGATAAAAGTCACATGGAAAGCCCAAAGGAGATATTAATCTAAATAGCTATTGAAGTGGAGGTTCTATCTCATTAAAATCAATAGTGAAGAAGATTATTGCAAAATTCATGAAGGGAATCAATTGGACTTCTCTAATGTAAGCTTCCTTATTAAGAAATGAGATCCTCTCTTTGATCCATCCAAAACATGTTTTGAATCGGTTCTAATATCGATCAAATTATCGAGTATCCCTCTTATGTTATGGATTGATAATGCCCTTTCCAAGATTGCAAGCAAAGAGGGGAAATACTATGTTTGATTCTCTTACAATTTCAAGGAAGAGGTTAGACTATGCAAGGCTATTTATTGAGGTAAATTTCCAATGTAAGTTTCCATTAATTTTGATGATCAAATGGTAAACTATGCAATGGTTAATAAAAGGAAAGTTGTAATATTAGTTTTAAAACTTCCAATTATACCAAACAGACACCCATGAAATACAGCCATAGCCTAAGTATATATATAAATGCATCAATACAAAATCAACTGGGATCAAACTCCATGGTCTATACAGCAAAGAGGTCCAAAAGCATCACTGGGAGCATATCTCCCCTAATAAAGCAAAAATTGCCCTATCTGGCATACATCGCACAGAAATCAGCTACCTGATTCACATCACACAATCTGTGGACAAAAATAAAATGATGAAGATCCAACAGGAAAGCAAGTTGATTGGAATGACCCTCTCCGCCTCGTGAATGGAGAGTCCTATCCTGGTAACCTCGAAGCCTCCTAAGTGCTTCAAAGCAGTCGCTCTCAATGATAAGTCTATCAGTATCAAAATCTCTTGTCATGAGGTGTGATGCCCCGATGTCGGTTCAGTGAAAACTGTCCCGGCATTCAGGTGTTCACATATAGCAGGATTATATTGAGAAATCTAAGAGAAAAGGAAATATACATATAAAAGCCAAGAGATATTTTTCATTCATTTTAATATTTCATATCATAAAAATTTCCAACGTTCCTCTTTACAAAGTTTATAAAAGATGAACTGAAACAAAAAGAAAAATAAAAATAAAAATAAAAGTAGAGCAGTGCCGTAGATTCATCGGCAATTTGATAATTTAAGTTTTATAGTTCTTGTTCAAGCTCCACCCTGATGTACCTGACCTGGTATTGTACAGAAAACAATACCGGGATTGGAACTCTCAGTAATTAGAGAATACTCTAAGTAACGTAGTAAATAAAATAATATTATATTTTTATAAAAGCAGAGATGCAATTAGCGGAAATAAGGGTGTAATAAATATGCAGGAAAAGTAAGGCAATAGCGCAAAAGGAATAATCAATTTCCTGCAAAAATTATTATCACAAAATATAGGTTACTGATGTCATGTTTTCAGTAACCTACCACGAATATTACTGATGTCATTTTTCCAGTGACCCACGAATATTGCTGATGTCTTTTTTCAGCAACCTACGAATGTTACTGATGTCATTTTCCAGTAACCTAGGAATGTTTATGATGTTATTTTTTCAGCAACCCACGAATATTACTGATGTCATTTTCCAGTAATCCACGAATGTTGCTAATATTATTTTGTCAGTAACCCACGAATATTACTGATGTCATTTTCCAGTAGCAACCACGAATACTACTAACGTCATTTTTCCAGTAGCTAATCATGAATGTTACGTTGGTTCCAAACAACCAACCAAGTTTCAATATGAATTTGGCTCAAAGCAAAGCTAAGCAGCAATAAAGTGCAAAAAAAGTAATATATGTCATAAATTAGGTACCTTTGTTCTTTAAGATTCAAAGTTTGATTGTTTGATTTTGGATCTGTATATAGATTTTGATATTTTAAATTAGTTTTTAGCCAATATTCTTAAAAATAATTATTATCTTTTTTTTTATTCTATTTTCCTTTCACTTTTATATTAGGTTAGCATTATTATTATCTTTATTTAATGATAATAATAATAATATATGAAAGTAAGAGACATAATAGAAATGATTGAAATTAAATTGCAAAAAATAATAATAATAATAAAATATTAGAATGAAAAGTGCTAGAATAGAAATAATTGTCATTTTATAATATATGCATTATTTATCATTATTGATTAATGACAACAATATTAATGTGATGACATAAAATAATTATTAAGTATATATAATAAGAAATATATAAATAATAATATTAGCGAAATCTCTCCTCCAAATTCCTCCTCTTTTTCCTTCTCCTCTTACCTCGGTTAGAGTTGCCGCAAAAAGGAGGGAGGTCGAACATAGTTGAGGGAAGCTGGAGGGGTTGTCGAAGTGGGGCGGCCGGAGAGGGTGTTGGCTAGCTAGTTTGGAGGGCCAGAAATGGGGTGGTCGGGTTGGGTGCTGGGGCTGGTGGCTGGCTTGGAGAGGGGGTTGATAAGGAGAGGGGACCAGGGGTGGGGACCTTCTGGCTTTAAAACAGGCAGAGCCTTCCGCCTCTTAGCGATTGGAAATCGGGGGGTGGGGGGGCAAAAAATAATTTCTTAAGAAAATTTAAATAAAATTTGCTTAAAGTTAAATTTTTTACATTTTTCATGGTTTGACGTTCAAAAATAACGAAACTTGACACCGATGTGTGTTATGATGTAACGAACACTCTCGCTCCAAAAAATTTTGATTCGGAGCAAAATTTTATTCTTAATTAATTTCTTAAGTTTTAAACTTCAAAAATTAATTGAGATCAAATCGGCGCTCTAAAATTTATGAAACTTATCGAGCAGCCTTTACATAATATTCTTAACATAATGACATAAAAATTGATAAATTCGAACACAAATTTTGATGTTCTTGATTTATTTAATTTAAAAAGCTTAGAAAATAAAGCAGAAGTTTCTGTTATCCAGATTTCTCTCAAAATTTGGCACTTTGATTAAAAATTTATTCTCATCTAAAGGTATTTTTGTTTGCCGTAATTTGAAGTTCTCCATGATTCTGATGTTAGAGCCAAAATTTTGACCTAATTTGCAAAGTAACGACATTGGGTCGTTACATGAGGGCCCGACGAAGAATGGTAATCACATGTATTTCTGCCTGAAGGAGAGGCGAGGCCTAAAAATGGGCTCCAGCAGCAGCGAGCAACTGTTCTTCTAGGTCACGGACCATAGCACCACCAAATCAACAAGCTCTTCATAAATGTAGGAAGCGTCAATGTTGGCCAGCAGTCAATGGGTCAAGGGGCACCATTTAAAGGATGTAGAGGAGCCCTGGTGGGCCATGAAACCCCAGGAGTCAGACCCATAATGCAGACTGGCACTGATTAATGCTGAGAGAATTGAACTTGTACAAACCAACAGTGTCGGATGCGGACGGTCATGGGAATGCTCAGTCGCAAGGCCTGCTCATCGCAACTCAAAGAGAAGATAACAATCAATATATGTAGAAGGAAATGTTATTACTCCCTTACCTTTTGTCGTTAAGAACTAGTTGGTTCTAATGGAAGTGCCTCCACTCATGTTGAACCGATTTGTCCTCAATATTCTCCCCCTTAAAGTTACTTTGTTTCTTTTATCTGACTTTCCAGCATAAGAAGGCAGTGTGCCCAATCTAAGCAATTCACATATTCTGAGTATTAATTCCTTTTATTCTTTGTATTAAGATCCCAATCAAAGAATTTCTTCGCTTTCAGCCTATGCTCGAAAATGGTGACAAGGGGATAAGAAGGAAAACCTCCCTCAATTAAAAATATGACTCTTTTCTATTTTGCAAGTTTTCACATTCCTTGAACTCAATGCATACGATTAGGTTACTATGAATTTACCAAATCTTATGTTAGAATTATAGAGGGATTAATAATGCAACCCACCTTTAAAAGTGAAAAAGCCAAATTTTCAAATTAAATGTTTAATTCACAATGCTTATTGAAACCAAGCTTGACCATTTTCAGTTGAATCATCTCCTCTATGGGAATTCTCTTATTCTCAATTTTGTGAAAGCTAGAATTGGGAGGTACCTATTACTTTGGAATGTGATACTACTAATTTGATACTCATTTCTTCTTGTAACTAATTCATTAATTGTAAAATTACTCTATAAGAATGCCAAAGTTTTATATTCTCTCAGATTCGCTACAAATTCTCACTTCGAAAAAAGAATTATCTAGTTTTTCTTTCTCTTCTACTATAGAAGAAAACAACCTAACCTCCTTGGACTACAATCTTGCTACTGAAAAAATAATTATGTGGGCCAAATAAAGGGCAAAGATTATATATTTGCGAGTAGTTGATGATGATCTTAAATTCTTTTATAATTATATCTCATATAGGAAAATTCCTCTATTACTAAAAATTTTGAAGGCATCATAGAGCCTAAGGAGATTGAAGTAGTTCTTATTACCTATTTCCAAAATCTAAAAAGCTCTAACATTAATTTTCCACTAACTCATAGTTGCCCAGTTGGAAACACTCTCCCTGGTGAGTGCTTAGAGATTCTCACCAAAAAAAAAATGATGTCAGATAAATTCTTAGTGCTCTTAAAGCTATCAGCTTATGAGGAGTTCAAAAGCTAGGTTACCATGAACTAAGCCAATATCGGAGATTCACTACAATACCCTATTGGGTGATTTAAACAATGTAATATACAATCATCAAACTCACTCATTCATTCATAGAAATTAAAAATACAAATAGAAGAAGTGTTTTGATCCAAGAATCTTATATTTATTGCAAACTCTTAAATAAAAAGAAAAGCATAATAATAATAATAATGAGAGGATGAAATAAGCTCAATACCATAAACCTTGTATTTCAACAGGCTCCTATCTAGACATTTTGTAAGAGTGTGAGCATGTGAATATCGGTTAATTGTGAAACTAAGTACGACCTTAATATAAAAATTTACATTTGTATAATAAGCGAGTGTAAATAAACTTTTGAAAGGAAAATAAAGAGCTTACCAATATTTTTCTGTAACACATATTACAGCTGTATTGAAACTTAAACATAAAAATATTTGCTATCATAAAAAGAAATACATAAGTTCCATGTTTGATATCTAGCACTAAAATATGATTTTTGTTAGGCAAATACAAAATTGAGAAAAAGAGGAGGGGGGGTTATATTTGGTTTTACTTTATTATTCCATCTAAATATGCCTTATAATGTCAGACAACCTCATCATAGCAGTTATTTGATCATACTAAAAATAGATCAAAAATAAAATTGAGCCACTCAATTATCTAAAATTTTTAAATATTAGTTTTGTGTCACATAAAAACAGGTGATGTGGCTTGCTATGGCACCAGGGTATCGGGAATCCAAGCACTGTGGCATGCTACGAAGCCTTGGTTTCGGAAAACCAAGTGTTGTGGCGTGCTCTAACTCCAATAGATTAGGTTTAAGCATTCAAGACATCCCTCACATGTTTCCTTAAATACCCAAGGCCTAATTTGACTTCAAAAGACCCAAAATACCCTTAAACTTACTTAGGGACCGCCAAAACTTGTGATATGGTTTCCGCAGGTGCCAGGGAATGCCACAGTGCACCGTAGCACATGGCTCTTGAATCTCAGGTGACACGCACACTGTGGCACTAAGACCTCATGTCTAATGACTATAAGGAATGTCCGAACATCCCGAAGCACCAAATCTGCCTCTGAGTTATCCTAGAACACCTCGGGACCTCTCGAAAATCCACTCAAACTTCTTTGGCACCTCTATAGATGATTTAAATGGTCTCCACATCCTAACATCTCCAACCACTATAATTCTCTCTATAGCCACCCAGTCCTTCCCAATCCCATCTTTATTTTCTCAGACCCCGACAAGCTCAGGAGCACCTCCCCGACAATCTAGTGGATGGAGCTTGTTGTTCACATGATCGGAAGCTAGCTCAGATCCTTGAGAAGGGATTGGAGTAATTAGTGGAGCTTGACACTTGCCTACAGACTCAGTATTTCTAGAGACACCCCTTTGTGCAAGGTGGTCCCCTTTGAACATCTTTTGCTTAGCTTCTACCAGTGCCAATAACATTTAATTATTTTTATGTTTATGATTAAATCAAAATAAAATGTGTTAGGAGTGATTTTGAATTGAGAATTAGTGTTCACGCTGATTCTAGGCTCTAGATTGAGACACTTCACCAATATTGTGAGGGTTAGGAATTTTTGCAAAGCCGTCAAGATAACTTGTAGCAATTTTGCTACTCATCAAGGTGATGTGGCTTGCTATGTCACCTGGGTATTGGGAATCCAAGCACTATGGCATCCTAAGAAGCCTTGGTTTCAGAAAACCAAGTGCTATGGAGCGCTCTGACACCTTGGTCTCGAGAAAACAGGCACTATGGCGCATTGTAACACCTTTTCCTCTGGATGTCTTGTGCTATGGAGCGCTAAAGAGAATGTCTTTCTGGAATGTGGGCATTGTAACGTGCTATAGTGCCTTTCTCTCATAAACTTTGGCGTTGTGGCCCGCTATGGCACCTTGGTCTAGGAAAACCAGGCATTGTGGCTCGCTATGGTGCCTTGATATCGGGAATTTTGGCGTTCTATCATCTTAAGCTCTAGAATTTTGGTGTTATGGTGCGCTAGAGTGCCTTTCTCTCAGGAACTTTGGCAATATGGCTCGCTATGGCGCCTTGCTCTTAGGAACAAGGACACTGTGACACGCCATAGCGCGCTGTAGCACGTAGTGGCGTCCATTTTACACAATTTTCTTTTCTCTTGCACTTTGATATCTTCTCACCTAAAAATGGCATAAAAACAAATTAAAACTATAACGAATCCTAATAAAAACATAAATTCTAACACCAAATTTACTATGCTTGTTGAGTTTATCACCTGGAATGTTTAGTGATGATTCTATTCTTGTGCTCTTCAACACCATTTTGCTGAGGTGTTCCCAGAACATTAAACTCTCGTCTGATTCCATTCAAGGCACAGAACTCCTTGTCCCAATATTTTTTGTCATTGTTTGATCCCAGGCATTTGAGCTTCAAGCCTATTTCATTCTCCACCAAGGCTAACCATTTCTTAAATACATAAAATATGTCAATTTTTAATTCAAGAAATATACGCATACCTTCCTTGTATGATTGTCTATGAATGAGACAAAATAGGCGGGTCCTCTAAGTGAATAAATAGGTGCTGGACCCCACACTTTTGTATGCACTAGCTCCAACTTTTGAGATTTCAGATCTCTTCCACTCTTTGAGAAATTGAATTTCTTCTGCTTATTGTAAACACAATCTTCACAAAACTCTAAGTTTACATATTCTAGCACTATAATCTTTCCTCTAAATAATAGTGGTTAACTTGTTAACGATAGGGTAATCTTTCTTGAAGTTTATTGCTTTTCCATAATTCCAGTAATTATGTTTTCCCTTTCTAGGTCTTGACTTTTCTCTCCTTGACTTAGACCTATTCATGTTGAATATCTAATCGACACTTCCTCACTAGTTTCAGCATTAGTTGATATTTAACACTAGCCTAACTACATTGTTGATATTTAACTTAGCATTTATTGGTGAGTTACTTACAATAGTAACCAAATTTGCCCAGCTATCTGACAATGAAGACAACAACAACAAAGCTCGCACCTCATCAACAAAATTGATGTCCACTAAGCTCAACTAGCTTGTAATAGTGTTAAACTTATTCAGATGTTCCATTACTGAACCACCATTCACCATCTTCATATTAAATAAACTTTTCATCATGTAAACTTTGTTTAAGGGTAAAGGCTTATCATACATTTGTGTTAGGGATGCCATGAGATCTATAACAGTTTTCTAATTTATAATATTGATATCAACTGTATAAGATAATGATAGGCAAATTAAACCCAAGGTTGTTCTGTCTAGATTCCCTATCCTCATATGTCATAGTAGTAGGTTTCTTCTCAGTTCTTCTGAGTGGTAAATAAAACTTCTTCTAGTAGAGCAGATCATCCATTTTCAACTTCTAAAAGTCAAAGTTTGTGTCATTAAACTTTTATATTTTGTGTCTCAATTCTTCAGCCATTACTCCCACTCAAATAGCAACCCCTAGAATATTGCTCTAATACCATATAATAAGAACTTACACCACAGGTTTGAGTTGAGGTTACCAAAGCAAAAGTAGAGAAATGCGAATCAACATAAGTAAGAAATAAAGCCACTGCACAAAGCAATCATAGCATAAATCACAAGAGCATCTAAAGACTGAGATTTACATAAAAAACCTAAGAGTATGAAGAATTATGGAGCCACACTACAAAGAAAGGATCCACTATGAACAAGAAGGTTATAAAGTTATAGAGAACTTCACCTTCACAAGAACAAGAATGATCTATTATTTTGAATGCCTTCTGATCAACTTCTTCTCCTTTAGAAATCTCTTGCTCTCACTCTAGGGTTGAAGGAAGCCAACAGTAGCTACAACTCCAATAGATTAGGTTTAAGCATTCAAGACATCCCTCACATGTTTCCTTAAATACCCAAGGCCTAATTTGACTTCAAAAGACCCAAAATACCTTTAAACTTACTTAGGGACCACCAAAACTTGTGACATGGTTTCCGCAGGTGCCAGGGAATGCCACAGTGCACCGTAGCACATGGCTCTTGAATCTCAGGTGCCACGGCACACTGTGGCACTAAGACCTCATATCTAATGACTATAAGGAATGTCCGAGCGTCCCGAAGCACCAAAACTGCCTCTGAGTTATCCTAGAACACCCCGGGACCTCCCAAAAATCCACTCAAACTTCTTTGGCACCTCTATGGATGATTTAAATGGTCTCCACATCCTAACATCTCCAACCACTATAATTCTCTCTATAGCCACCCAGTCCTTCCCAATCCCATCTTTATTTTCTCGGACCCCGATGAGCTCAGGAGCACCTCCCCGATAATCTAGTGGATTGAACTTGTTGTTCACATGATCGGAAGCTAGCTCAGATCCTTGAGAAGGGATTGGAGTAATCAATGGAGCTTGACACTTGCCTACAAACTCAGCATTTCTAGAGACACCCCTTTGTGCAAGGTGGTCCCCTTTGAACATCTTTTGCTTAGCTTCTACCAGTGCCAATAACATTTAATTGTTTTTGTGTTTATGATTAAATCAAAATAAAATGTGTTAGGAGTGACTTTGAATTGAGAATTAGTGTTCACGCTAATTCTAGGCTCGAGATTGAGACACTTCCCCAATATTGTGAGGGCCAGGAATTTTCGCAATGCCGTCGAGATAGCCCCCCCCCCCCCCCGACCTCGGTATACGTTCAAATCACATTTGTATAGGTCGAGGGATTTTTGTCAAGTTCATTTGATCTTGAGCTAGCTCTGATATGCCACAATACAATCGGTGTCCACGGCACTCTACATTGGATGCCACTCGAGTAGTCCCTGGCGTTCTGGATGGGCTTAGGCATTGGGATAAGTCTGTTCGAACAGCCTGAGTTTGGAGAAAGTGTAGGCACCTTAAATCCTCTTCAACGATGATTGTGGAGGGAGATTTAGACCTCCACAATAAAATCACTAGCAAGTGTTCGACCAAGTAGCCTTCCAATGATCTGTGCCACCAGTCATGGGGCTTTTGGTGCCAATTAGAGCGCCTTATGATGGTTAGCATTTTGGTATACGGACTGAGCTAGAGAAATCGACGAGAATCTATGGTGGAAGGCAACCTTATCTTGTGTTTCTGAGGCCAGTTAAGTGGAGACGATGCATAGTCGCGGGTAGGGACGACCTGGGACCTATGCGGTCTCGAAATATTCGCGAATTTGCCCCCCCCCCCCACCCCGCGTCAATCCAAGAAGGAATGGGAAGATTCTAGAAATATTCCAAGTTAAATAAACGGTGCTGCAAATTTAATTAAATAACAACTAAGGAAATTAATACATAATGTATTAACGCAATAATTTGATTAGTTTAAATTTAAAAATAATGATATTATATACTATTTAGATTAGAAAATGTAAGAAATAATAATACTAAATAAAATTTAGATTTAAGTGAGTATTTTTACTAATTACCTTTTAAATAAAATTAAGAGTAATTAGTAAAATTAAGACTTATATAATTCAAAAAATCAAGTTTAAAGTATCAATGGATTTCTTAAAGAGTAATGAACACTTATGTAATAAAATTGGAAATTTTTGATACCAAATTTGCAAAGACAAATTTTAGGTATTAAAATAATAATATTTTAATTAAAATTATAGAAAATAATCCTTAATGTAGGATTAGACCTCCAATTAGCTTAGAATAGTAGAATATGAATTACACTAGCTTGAGAACTTAAGGATATCAAATACAAGCTTAGGTACAACTTTAGGACATTTGATTTAATTAATGATTGGAATCTATTATAGCCTAAGTCTAAGTGCTAAGATATGTAGCAAATGAGAATATAGCTTCTAAATTTAATTTAGAATACTTAAATAATAATAAATATCATAGCTACAATTATTTGTTTGAAATAATTTTGATGATGCATCCCTTGATCCTAAATCCTTGTTGCTTAAGATACAAGATTTGTGTAAGAAAATGAAAACTTGGTAAATTAGAAAAATATTCGGCATACAGAGGGTTCACTCTAGGATGATCAATCTGTACATATACGATATAACCAACATGCATGCTATAGGATGAATAGGGAGACTGTGTACCTTTGAGGAGAGTCATGTATGTTTACAAAAACTAGCACTTTTAGATAGTCTAGCAAGCATGCTTGACTCGTCAGTTTCTTCTGTATGTGCCCGCAAAGCAAAAATAAAATAAGATTAAATAAATAATTGCATATGCATTTCAATTCACTTCAATTTTAATTTTTAATAACTAATCAAACAATATAGTTTTACTCAAATTTATAATTAGTTATTTTAGCTTTTCATTAGTTATTTTCAGTAGTGTTTAATTTTAGTTTCTGCTCAACTGTTTCAATTATTAGTAAATATTATCATATTTGTCTTGGTATTTCAGTTATAATACAGTCAGATTGAACATACTTTTTGTCATACACAAGATTGTCTAATGCAAGATTTCTCTTTTTTTGTCTGGGGCACTAATATGCGAAATCAACGTGTCAGTTCAAAAGCGGTTTGAAGAGCCTACATTTGAGGAGTCAGTGCGCGAGGAGGAGCCAACGACTTACCCTTTACTTCAACTACTATTTTATTTTATTTTAGTGAGAGATATAGCTTTATACTCTTAGCATATTCAATTTGTATCATATACTAAAATATGGATGTATTTTATTTTCTTTTTTTGAGATAAATATTTTTTTTTCCTTTTCTAGAAGAATTGGTGTGGATAGATAATTTGTTTTCCGTACTTATCATTATTTGTTATACACGCTATTGTACTTCACCTTGATAGGATATTTGGCTCATTAGTGACCATCAACTAAGTGTTGGATTAGTGTTAGCATAACCCAACAATGGGGACCATCACACTCCCTGATCTAACCTTCATAAATAGCTAGTTGTATAGTTGTAGGTCCTTCCCTCCAGTAGTTTTGCTAAGGCAAAGCTTCCCCGATCCTCCCTTTTTCATAAATGTGACTGGTGGAGTAGCCAAAGTCTCTTGTACATCTTGCAAGAGTAAGGCTATAAAATTAAAGAAACTTATGCAAAAAGTAAAAAAAGTTACAAAGCCGTATGTAAAGTTAGAACATGTTAAAATTTGAAAGAGCTTTAAAATTTGACTTAGAACATGTTAAAAATTCTTAGGATCACATAAGAGAGATTTTTCTAATGCTAAGTAGTATGTAAAGTTCCTATTTATAGGTGAAGATTTATGGTGCAATTTAAGTAAGATCACAATTGGGTGAGTTAGCATGTCTGGGCATGAGTATTGGCATGCTTAAGCATAAAAGTTGGTGATCTGTGGCTTGGGAAATGCCTAAATGGTTCGTAATGGGCCAAATCAAATGATGTGATCCCTCCAAAGTATGCTTGGGCATGTGGTATAATGTGCTTGGGCTCGTGGCACATCTAGCGTCGTTAATTGGCACATCAAGATGCAATAAAGGTAAGGGAAATTTTTTCATGACACATTAAGCAACTTTCTAAGGAATTCCCTCAGAAACTTTAAGAAATTACATATAACATAAAAATATATAAGAAATACATCAAATATAACACTTGACTAGTGGTTTGGGACTATGAATTTAAAGTTTGCTCGATACGCCATGACTAATAGTTATAGGGAGAAGTTTGTGGAAGCCATTAAAACTTAGTTTATTCCTAGATCTTCTTGGTTACATATGAGGTACCAATTTATAAAAATTTTGTCTACCTGATTGAATTCATGAACATCCCAAAGAAGTAGAGTTGGAAGTTTATTTTAGGATGGGGGATCTATGTAAGACTCATTTAAATAATAAGAGCACTTTAAACACTAGTCTAAGAAATTGTGTTTGCCCAATTGTTGAAGAAAAACATTGCGGCAGTTTAGAAGAAGCATGATACGAAGAAAATTAGCTTTTTTAGTAAGAGATATGAATTGATCTATTCCGAACAATAGAAGGAACATACCAACAAACAGAAGACATTCTGAGCAAAAATTGTTTGAAAATTTTCAAAATGTAAGTTTTAAGTTGCAAATGAAGGCATTCTAGATTGATGCAGTGATTGTTAAAGGGGTATCAACAGATCCTAGTAAGATTAAGGCTGCAGTTCCATGGCTAAGGCGCCTATTACTGTGGCATGGCAGGTTAGTAAGGAAAGTTACTACATGGCAGCTCAAGATGTCAAGTATCCCTTCTCCTATGGCTCCTATAGTATAGTACTTTTTGGGGTCTTGCACGGCTCACAGGATACTTGGAAGTAAAGATAGAAGAATTGTATGTAATCGTTTTTGTCAGCATGCAAGGATGCTGCTGCGTCAGAGGTAGATATTTGATGAAATCCAAGAACACTATTAAGCATTAAATTATATTTTCATGATTCTTAAGTTATCAACTCTTTCTCTTGTTTGCATTTGCTAAAGAATTATGCATCGAATATTCTGCAAGTTTCTTTTCTCTCTTGGTTTAAAGCTTTTCTTTTTAAGCAAATATAAATTTATTACTTGTGATGAGTTTAAATTAAACAATCACTTCTCAACCTCTCGGATATATGTAACATATTATACGGATAATTGTTGTTCACTGTTAATTTAGAAGACGTGTGAGGTTTTGCATCTGAGGATGAGAATTATCCTTTAATTTAGTCTTACTTTTTTGATAATTAGTGAGATATTAACTAATACAAAAAATGTATAGAATAAATAAGAAGAATGGAAGATAGGAAGAAAAAGAATAAAACAGAGACAAAAATGGCTTCAAAATCTAGATGGTCAATACTTGCAACAACTCCAGTCATTGAGAAGAACAAATACTTACATCGAAGCCCGTGAAGATTGGTAAGAAGATGACTTTGAAGCTTAGAAGTAGTAGTTAGGAAGTGAAGCCATAAAATCAAAGTTGTAGCAGAGAAAGTTTCTACTTAGTTATTTTTCTAATCATAGATTTGTATCATTCTGTTTTGCATTTATTACTTGATCTGAATACCAACAATCGAGTGCTTTGTAGCAAGCACGTTAAGATATTAGATCGATCCGAGGTAAGTCGACTATGAAAATTCTCAAGGCCGAAGGGCCGATGCTTAAGCGGCCCATGATGCAAAGGGATGAGCCTTGGGTGCGCACGATGTTTGGGGCCAAAGAGGTTGTGCTAAGGCTTGTCAAAGCACACACGATGTTTCGCTGTGCACCAACAATACCCGAAGGACTGGTAATCATGCTCAAGTTATTTTTGGGAAATTCGAGGTTGAGAGACCTAGTGTATATAAACTCTTATGGTGCTATGGTTTGTAGAAAAATGCAATTATTTTTTGAGGTATTTGACTATTGGGGAGGAGAATAATAGAAGCCATCTTCTTTCTTGGAGTAAAGAGGTCTATTCTATGTTGATCATAAGTGTATTTTCCCTTGGAGGTGGTCCCATGCTTTTCTCTTATCTTGCAGTTTCCATATAAATCTTAGTTTTCTTAATATGCTTATATTTTTCTATGTATTACGTTTGCTTTGGACTGCATTTAGCAATTATTTTTTGCTTGCCTAATTATATTGGTGAAGGAGCTTGGAATTCTCATTTGGCATTTGTGGTAGTTCCAAAATTGTATGGTATTTCTCAAATATCGTAACTACTGATATCAAAGCATCAGTTCTATGAATCATAATAATAATATCATTCAAATGGGCAATTCTCAAACCTTAAGGAATCAATTACATTTGCTTGATTATCATAATTTGAGCTCTAACATAATATATATATATTCACCTATGCTAGCCCTCGTAAGTATAAACATAGTATTCTTATATCTTCCAAAGCAAGATGATAGTGAACTAACCCTGTCCTAAACATAAAATTACATTATGTACAAACTGTAAATAACTCCAGTAGAATCCCATTTTTATTTGTTTAATCATGTTATTTATTTTTGATAGTATCTCAAATAGTAATAGTTTACTTAAACCATTGAATTTATATGTAAGTAAATCAATAAAATTGCAAATTTCAAAGCGGAGCAAAGAGCATGTAATTAAATCAGAAAATACAAATATACTTTATAGTATTCGGGGTACCTGTTCTTGTGCTAAGTTGATCTTCTACAAATCAGTGTGAAAAATCTTTTAACTAGTGAAAAGATGAAAAATATAAACTTTTGTTATCTTCTCTCGCTCTCAATGTGTTTCAATATTAGTAAAATAGTTATAGGAAGAGAAGATAATGATTGAGGTGACGGAGAAACAGGGTGCTATAGATAATAGTAAGAATGATAATAATAATAATAATAATAATAACACTGGTATCATTATTATTATTTATATTTATAAGATAATAATAAAAATATGAATGTTGGAGAGAGAATAATATATATATACTATTTAATTTGTGCATTAAATGCAAAGAATTTATGAATCTCAAAGTAAGAAGGAACCACTGCCTTTAGGCCTCCCTATCTTCTTCTACTTAAGCTTTCACTCTAAAGTTTCTAAGATGGCAACAACCACACAGATCTAATTGCAAAATACCAACCCTCACAATAATATTGGCTTAAGTACAACCTTAAAGGGCTAAAAAACGACCCAAAATAGCCCAAATGTTGCCTTATTTTGCTCAGTAAATGCTCCTATGCGCGACATAATTGTCACATAAATAGTCCTATTCACGACATAATTGTCAGTTACGCCTGGCGCCCACTCCTCAAACTACAGGTACTATTGGGAGCCCGAGGCGCCCTTGGGCGCCTAGCGCACTGCTAGCCCAATAACGCCTTGCCTTGGAACTCACTGGAACTTCATCAACACTTCATTTGGTGATGCAATAGATCTCCACACCCTTGCACTCCCAAGTCAACTGAGCGATGAGGAGATCCAAGCTCACAAGAAAAGCCGCAAATGCCACAACTGGCAATCATTCGGGCTCTCTCACACTCGGTAATAGGCCATAAGGACTTGGGATCAAATCATTTTATTATAGCACAACATAACATACAGGTTGCCGTGGGCACTAATAGATATTGACACCATCTATCAGTGCACGATATAATAAACGCAGTTTCTAATAATTGAATCAAGAAATGAATTATTATAAAATGGTGTGCCATATTCTATATAAATGTATTTGTTTGCTCAAAAAATAATAATACTAAAAATAACAGTAAGCTTATTAAATGCACACTAAAACCAAAATCAACTATGCTCGCGATCATTATGAAGGCATTGGATCTGCCTGCCATTTTGGCTATAACCTACAAAAGGCGATCAGAGAGACTGGGTAGTCGGCGGAAAAAGTTAAGTCCAGCGGAGGGCATCGGGTCCCTGAACATTGGGTGCCTTAAGAAATAGAACCCAAATGCAATTGCGACCATCTTCGGTGGCACCGCATAAAGAACTACAGACACCAGCAAACACAAGGCGATGAACACCCTGGTTGCTCGCGGATCCTTCCAACTGACCAGCGCCTGCACCCTCTCTCCCTGCGCTGCCAAGTCCCCCATCACCGACTGTACCCTGGCAGCCAGCATTCTGAGCCTATCATATCTGTCCCTCACCGCCTCCGCCGTCCTCCCGCTAGGCATGCCGTCAAATTCTTCATCTAATTCCTCGGCCTCGGCCCCCTCCGCCTGCGACAGCCTGGGGTCCATTCCCACCGGCCCACGCGGCCGAAATCGATAGTACCATGCCCCGATCAGAAACACGTACAGGCTCGCGGTCGGGGCGGCTAGCTCCGGATACCAAATCAGCACCAAGTACAAGAGATGAATCAAGACGGTTGTCACAGGATTTCGCCAGCGGCGCACATCGTCCAGCCACTGGGCCAGCCCGACCCCCCACGCGACGACCCCCAGTATACGGAACCAATTTGCCCTGCTCCTCCGCAGGCTCCACGAATGGGAGTCCGCGTCCAGCACGTACCTCACCACCTCCGGCCCGAGCGGTGGCTCTGCGCGTGCTAGCCACGCGGCCACGATCCGAACCGCAGCCCCGCGCAGCGCTTCCTGCTGCGCCACGCCGATCGGCCGCAGGTAGTGCATTCGCGGCAGTGTCGGCGTGGCGTAGAGGGCGCAGGTGTCCGGGAGCAGCGCCGGGCTGGTGAACCTCACCGCGATCTGGATCTCACCCATCTTCCTCAGCCCGGATGGAAGCAGCAGCAGGAGAGGATAGGACTGGGTGTAAACACGGTTGTTTTCCAAAGCGGAGATTCGGATGCGGATTTTGCCGATGCGATAGTCAGGGCGGTCTTCGCCGCCTTCGGCGAACATGCGCCAATTATCAAAGACGGCGACAGTGAGGACGGTGCAGGGATCGTAGACCTTCCACGTGTACTGTTCGTTCCAGCGCGGATCGAAGCTGTCGGTGATGGTCCGCGTCCTCACCCATTTCTTCCCGTATTTCGCTACGCAGTAGGCGTCGGTCGCGCCCTTCCGCCCGTATTTGGTCTTCATGGGCTGCAGCCCGCGGGAGGCGATGATCCCAAGCTCCAGAGCGCCAACCTCCGGCCTCCAAAGCTGCTTGGCAGTGGGGCGAAAGTCGCTGCACACGTGTGTGGCCTCCTCCAGCACATGATAGCCTCCTTCTAAGCAGAGCCTTAGATGAATCCTCCCGCCATACCGCTCATCGCCGCCTTCGAGATTAAACCAGCGGGAAGGGACGAGCTGACGCTCGTCGAGGCGGTGATCGACGGCGGAGAGCGGGACGGTGACGTGGCCGACGAGAACGGGGTCCTTGCCACTGCGGTCCTCCACCAGAACGATCAGCCGGTCATCCAGCGGGTCTGAGGCCACGAACATCAAGTCTTCGAGCCAGGAGAACGCCGAGGGATTGGCGCCCACGACAGACCGCTTCGTGCGGGCGGACTGGAATCCGAGCTGAATCTTCACGCGGAGGTCCTGCGGGGAAGCTCCGATGTCCTGTGCCTCGATGACAGAGGCGCGGAGGTACCACAGCTTCGGCGATTGGTATACTTTGGAGCGTGTGTAGGTTAGAGAGGGGGCGTCGGAGCTGCAGGAGTCGGGAAAAGCGTCGTCGGCTTGGGTGCCCAGCCACACCGAGAGCATTATATCTCCGGTGACTTCTCCTCCCTCGAGATGGTACCACTGCGGGGCCAGTGGAGGGCCGTCAGGCTGCTGCTCCCGCACGGGAACGTCGGAGAGGTCGAAGCATACGCCACCCAGGAATGCTTCAGCTGGGGCGCTGTCCCAGATCGAAATCTCCAGCGTCGCGTCCGGCTTGGATTGGCTCAGAGCAAAGACCTGGTTCCATTCCGGGTCGCCGGAGGCTTCCCGGGCAGGCTTGGAGCGCATGGAGTACGAAGAGCCGCAGCGGATTTTGGCGTATGGGCTCTCGCTCCGACGAATACCACGGGCGCGGACGATTCTGACGAAGAGGTATCGCATCGGCTCGACCAGATCGTAGGGCGATGAGATCGGAGGGTCGGCGGAGGGGGAGATGAAGCTGCCCGTGATGACCCGAGGGCAGATCTGAGTCTGAACCTTTTGGGGGGCCTCCTCGGCCGTTGGAATCTGCTCGACTGTGACCACTGGAGGGGCCTGCGACTCGATAGCAGCCTCCGTTGGCGCGGGAACCGCCTCCTGGGCTGTGGAAGATGGAGATTCAGATTCAGTTGCAGTTTCAGGCTTCTTTGACTGATCCTCAATGCCGGGTTCGGTATTGTCGGAAGAGTAGTAGATTTTGAGCCCTAACTCGCCGCGGATCCAGCTGAGGAGACTGCGCCTCTCAAGGGGGAAGTAGACGAGGCCCTCCTGGCCGCGGCGGTAGAACTGGGAGCCGTAGATGCGGACGCGGCCGAGAAAATTGTTCCTTCGGGCGGAAGAGGAGGAAGGGGGGAATAGGCGGTTGTCGTTGTAGACTTCGGCGATGAGCTCTTCGATATCCATGGAGGAAGGATCGAGGACGGCGAACTCGAGGCGCTCCAGCCATTGGGGGTTGAGATCGCGAGCGACGGTGCGGGTGCGCTTGCGCTGGCCGGAGAAGTCGATCACGACGTACGGGCTGGAGCTGCCCTGTCCGTCTTTGGGAACCAGGTCCCGCGCGTCTACTACCTCTACGATAAGCTTAAGGACCGCCGGAGGCGAGGCCATGACATGTATCTCAGGGCATCGCTGTCGGTGTGGATTGGGGGAGACGGGAGGAAGGAGTGGGGACGGGTGGTGCAGGGATTCTTGCTTCTTTTGCTTTTAGGAGTGGAGGATTGATGCCCTGATAATTTTGAGCCTTTTGCTTTGCCTTGCGTTTTTGATGCCATTGATTCATTGATTCCGGTGCTTCAAATTCAAGCGCTTTTCCCTCTCTCCCTTATTCTCTGCTTTCTGCTACGGTTCGTTCTCCCGCCAGCGCGGTAATTCTTCTGCAGTGCTATATATATATATATATATATATATATATATATATATAATATAAAAGCACGAAATCCTATTGTGGGGGAAATAAAAAAAAAAAATGGTGCCTATGAAAAAGATGAAGCTTACATAAGTTTACATAAATATATATATATATATATAAGTTTACATAAAAATATAAATTTGAGAGTGGATTTGGATCATGCACAATAAAAACAAATAACTCAAAAAATTCTTATAATCGACCTCATCTAAGTAGGATCAAGGGTTCGAATTATTTTTGTTATTGCTACTGGTAGTATGGTAGTATGGCCTAATGTTATTACAATATAGAGGGTCATTTATATACAGATTCATTTTAATCAATACACATAAAATTTCCCCTTTTTTTTATACACACATAAAATATGATGAGATAAATTCATAATAATAAAGTTTGAGTGAAATAAAGTAGCAAGAAACTTATGTTTTGAGTTATGAAAGAGA
This sequence comes from Gastrodia elata, assembly GCA_016760335.1. Lineage (NCBI taxonomy): Eukaryota > Viridiplantae > Streptophyta > Magnoliopsida > Asparagales > Orchidaceae > Gastrodia > Gastrodia elata. The sequence continues at coordinate 27,517,672 of CM028681.1, forward strand.
ATAATCAATATTTTATGCTGAATAATGAAAGAGCTGCTATGATTAAAAAAATTTAGAGGCTCTTTAGCTGTTCTTTTATATGTATTTGTGCGTTACATTTATAATAAAAGAATCATGTCACATTGATCATTACAATGAAAATATAAGATAATTTTTTAAACATCACCTCTTGCTTATAATTTGATATGGAGTGGGGTGCTGGGAATCTGTCGATTTCACGACGATCTGGAGTTGGGCGAAAGGATCACGAAGGCTGATGGAGCTGAAGCCTTCCAATATCTCAGGGTACCGATTGCTTCAGAACCTTTACGTGGAGGTCTATCGATGGGAGAACACGCAGAAGATGAAAGCTTTGGCAAAGGAGAGAGGGCTCAAATTGAATCTCGGGCATAGGCTTGTTGATATGAATGAAATTGTCCATAATTTCAAGTCGGGGATAGGGTTTGCCCTGAGATCCACCAGAACTACACCATGATGAATGAGTTGGCTTTGAGAATCAAGTGAGCTACTCGAGAAAATTGAATCCCTTCTCCTCTTTTTTTTTTTTTATTATTAAGTAAAATCTCTTCAAATTCTTTTTTTTCTATCTCTCCTCACAATCTTTCCATTTCTAAATGGCTGCCTCACATACACTCTCTATATTCTCTCACCTATATGAATATATATATACAAGCATAAAACCCGTACATTATGCAGGGCGACAACACACTGAAAGAAAATAAAATACAAAATATAATATCGTAAAATACTCATAATTTGATGATGTAATTCTTCAAAATCAAGTTGCACTTACAATAAAAAAATGCACAAAAAAATTAAGAAAATAATTGAAACTTAAAACTACATTCTTCTCAAAATTTGGGAACATAAAAGAAGAGTCTAAATTGTTGTCATATAGATAATAACAATTCATGGATTAAATAAAGTTGACATTATAATTAAATTGAAATTATGTAAAAGAACATTAAATCAAATATATTCTCATTAAGTATAAAGTAGTATACTTCTTATGTTGTTGAAGATGAACTATATAAATTATTTCAAGAATAAGTCTTTCTTTTCTTAACTTCCAAATTAAGAAATTTTTTTTTTCAGCATAATCAACATATATTATTAAGCAAAAATAAGCACTAAGCAATATTTATTAATTAACTAATACCTTCAGCAAAGCAATCAAAATAAAAAAAAAAGAGTAAAAAAACTTATAAAATTACTTCTATAAATTTGATATTATGATGTTTGAGGCTAAAGATATCAAAAGTATTAACTCACTTTTATTGATGATTATTCTTATTGAAAATGAATTTATATTTTAAATTTAATATTTGGTGGTACAAAATATTATATTTTATAATCAATATTTGATGGCTCGATTATTAAATATATGTGGATTTTCTCAAATATTTTAAAATATTTGAGCCTTATTTACCTTCTCAACATATATTAGAATGAGAATAGTTTAAAGCAGTCATCATAATTGGCAAAATTTATGGATACATAAAACAGTTTATAAAAAGTATCATTCAAAAATGAGAAGAATAAATCGTTAAATAAAAAAAATTAAGATAAAAGAAACCGCGAGCAGATATCTATATGGGAAAAATAGGGCGGATCAATCGCTGAGGCCGAAGCGCCCATGCCTTGCTGACATAAAGCTTCTTAACATTGTCACTCTAGTGGCTGAGCAGCCTGAGCAAGCTGCGCTTGGCGTTGGGCGAAAGCCGCAGCCAACGCCGCCTCCGAGGCCATCGATGAGGTGAAGATAAGCCTCCAAATCGTGGCAGCAGGAGGGGTCGGTGTCGGGCTTGAGAAAGGGGGAGAACCAGTTGTCCACCCTAAGCTCCCTACCCACGTGCTCGTAGCCGTCGAATCCTAGGACTCTGGTCACAAAGTCATGCACATTGACGACCCTCAGCACCTTGACCCTCCCCTTATCCTCTAGCCTCTCTTTGAAGGCCCTGTTCCCCACCCGCGGGCCCCCAAAGGAGAAGACTGCCACCGGCGGCATCCCCTCCCCGCTGCTGAGCTCGTCTGCGATCAGCACCGCCAGGGTGGCGTCGTGTGCCTCGCAATCGTAATGCTTAGCTCCTCCCCCCGTAGACCTCCACCAGCCTCCTCATCTCCCCCACCACCGCCGCCGAAAGGCTCTGCCTTTCCTCCCCAGGAGTCGTGTGCAGACTGCGGAACCTGCACTCCACCTTCGAGAGCTTCTTCCCCACCGCCATTGTCCACATTCCCGCGTGCTCCACCAGGTTCACACGCAGGTTCTCCATATACTCCAGCTAGGTGGCGGTGCCGCGGAGTGCCACCACGATGTCATGGCGCCCCATGCTGTGGATCTCCGCCTTGCTGTTGCACACCGCCCGCGAAGCCAATCAGGCTGGTGTTCCCCGCTGGCGACAGCTAGGCCGGGACCCTGAGCGCCGCCGTCGCGTACAGGTGGCGGGACAGCCGATACAACCTGTCGGGGAGGTGCACCCCGGAGTGCCGCCCGTTGTGTGTTGCGTGGACGAAGTTCCCATAGTGCGGAAAATTACTCAAATTTATATAGTATAGATAAAATTTAAAATTACTCAAATTTGAGTGTTATAAACGTAATTTTTTTTAAATAGAAAGATAGGAATCAAATATTGAAAATTAATAAATAACAAAATATATTTTAATAAAAATTTAGCAAATTATTTTTATTAACTCTTAAATATAAGAGAAAAAAGTAAATATATATTTTTTTAATTTAATAATTCTTCATACCAAAACATATATTTTTAAAATATGTATTAATATAGTTTATACAAAATTTTCAAATTTTATCAATTTTTTAAAAATGGATATTAATTAATTATAAAAAAAATTTGTAGCAAATAAATATTTTAAAATAAATTTATAACAAATTTATTAGTGGGTATGAAATATTTTGAGTAAAAAAATTCATAGTTAATATAAGTCAATTAATTTTCATGTACAAAAATAAATTTAATGATAATATTTTATGAAATTTTTTTTTAAATTATTTGAGAAATATTCGGCAGCTTAAGATTGATTGACAGCTTGAATTGATAATTTTAAATAATTTTGATGGTGAAATTTCTTTTCTACGAAACTTTCTTAAATAAACTGTATTTTTTAATATATATAATTTAAATATTTGATAAATAATTCTTAAAAAATTCTCAATTTGAATAATGTTATTAGTATTCTCTCTTCTTATGAGATTTCATCATTTTGAAATGGCTCTCTCACATACTCTCCACCTCTCTCCTATATCAATATATATATATAGTATGAGAAATGTTATTTGAACCCGGTGACGTGGTACCCAAAAAAGCTCACCCAATAATATTTGGTCATGATTTCAATACAAATATTAAAAATAATATTTATATTATTTTAATGTAAAAAAAAAAACTAATAAAATATACTCAAATCTTATTAGTTTGGGCTTTTTTGAGGGCCAAATAACATTTCTCATATAGTATAGATATATATATATTGTTTGGTTCATTAGCATTCATGTTATATTATACATAAGATAAGATTATCCATAACTAATTATAAATAAAAAAAACTACAATAAATAACTAAAAAGATAATTATATAAATAATAATAATAAATGATCATAAAGTTTTTATATAAATAACTAAAAAATCAAAAGCGGCGGAAGCGGAAGCTCGAAGGCGAGGCGCAGGCGAGGAGAAGCAAAGGCGAAGGCGAAGGAAGCGGAAGAAGCCGACGTGAAAATCTCTGGAGTATCGCGCGAAGAACCCTATCGCTTGCCATTGATTGTCGGCAATGTTATCTGAATGTCGGCATGTTTCGGCGGACATTCAGATAACATTTCACAGTGGCATTTAAGTAATTTTTTCGATTCATTAAACCAAAAGCTTCAATCTTACCGACATCTTTAAATAACATAGCATGATGGGAGATATCGGTGAACCATAGAACCAACAAAACCCAAACATAGAGATAGACAAATAAAACACCAAGAACATAGGAAACATGCGGGTGCTGAGGATGTAACAGAACCTACAAAATGATACAGATGATATATAGAAATAGTTGAGATAACTTGGTCAAGTCGGGGCAGACCGCAGGCTCAAAGAATTCAGGAAGACCGACAGATCGATTTCCCTGAAAACAGCGAAACGCAACACCCCATCCCAAACAGCAGCACTCGGAAACTTGGCAAAGACAAACTCAAAGAAGACAATGATTAGCAAAAACCAGTACACTAAACCAGCAATGTTAGAACATCACTTCCAAGAGTCCTCATTCGAGCGATAAACACAATAAAAATGAAAATACATATCCAGCTCATTAGAAAAATGATGAACATAAGGCTAATGAGGATGTTGTTCTAATAACGAGCATTTTTACAGTAATACCAGCAGCATATGAAACTAACAGTTATCTCCAAACCTCGCCAATACCTCAGACAAGATGAGGAGGCTTAAGATCGAATGAGCAGATGTAATTTTAACCAGTCCTAGCTTGTATATGTGTGTGTGTTTAAGTTCGAGTTCAAATTCGAGTTGATTTCAAGTCGAGTTCGAGTCATTTCAAGTCGAGTTAAAATATTTCAAGTTCAATTTTCGGATCAAATAGCCGGCCCTAGCTTGTATAGATTGAAACAAGCTACATAATTTGGTACACAAATTTTACTTATTTATGCTAAGTCATGGGGGCATCTTCTAATCATTTCACTTTCTAAGGCATGCATATGATGATTGTATTATTTAACATTTTTATGTGAATGGCATGCAATTAAGGCAAAGATATCCACAGATTGACTCCTTGACGAAGGAGTTTGCCAAGTCTTTTGTAGTAATGAACGTGAGTCTCTTAAAGAAAATCTTGGGCATGTAAATAACTCAAGATTGAAGTAAGATTAATTTATGGTTCACACAGGAGGAGTATATTGAGAAAGTGCTCAGCAGCTTCAACATGGGAGATGTTAAGGCGATGAGTACATGCCACTTAATGAACACATAATTCTGATGAAGAAAAAGTGTCTTTCATGTGAGGCAAAAAAGGCAGAGATGGAACAAATTTTGTATGCCCTGGTCGTTGATAGCCTGATTTATGCTATGATTTGCACGAGGCCAAGCATATTGCATTCTATTGGAACGGTGAGTAGGTTTCTTTCTAATCTTGGAAAAGCTCATTGGAAAGTGATGAAGTGGTTTATGTGCAAGCTGAGGGGGGCATTCAGCATGTTGTCTTATTGTCCACATATGCATAAATATATTACAATCACTGAAAGTTGCAAATATACATTGCGGATGAAAAGATTTCTAGAGGAGGTGTGCTTAAAACAGAGGAATTATGTGAGGTATAGCGATAGATAAACACCCCTATACTCTTATCGAAGAGCTTCAAGTTCCTTCCAGGACATTGATGTCAGGTATCACTGGATTCAAAATGTGCTGTAAAAGGAAGTTGGTAAACTTTACAAATTTAACATGAACAAGAATTGTCAGATATGCTGACTATGATGATGCCCAAGGAACAATTAGAAGCATGCCAAAGGAGAGCATGTTCACTAACACATGTTAAGGATTTCTTTTTGTGACGACCGGGGACCGAAGTTTGAGAGTCTTTAAAGAATGATTCATACAACTGGAAATATTCATTTATGAAAATAAAGAAAATAAAATACATGAATATCCATATTTACATTAAGAGCCATAAACATATGAATTTACAATAGTTTAAATATTTACAATGAAAATTTATTCACTATTCATATCTCATATCTCTCTTTTCTTCTTTTCTTTTATTACTTTGGCAGATCTTCAAAGCTTTTTAATTATCAAAACCTGAAAAAAATTTCAGTTTACCAGTCAGGTAGGAGTACGCAAATTATTCTTATGAGAATAAATCTAGCATCCTATAATAGGTACGAATCACATATGAAAATGACTGAAAATCTGCATGTAAATAAAGCAATTGCTAAATTTAATTTCTGCCCTGCAAAATAACTGTGAAAATCAACATAAATGAAATAAATTTTATCAAAAGCATATGTAATAATAAGTCGAGTCCGGAGACCCCTAAGCCTAAATGGGTAAACCCATAGGCATAATCTGTAGGAAGCTTATCTCGCCATCCGTCGGTAGCTTATTCAAATTAGGAACTGATGGTGTGTCTTTCCTCTGGATTTGTCTACTTCCTACAAGAGGCTAAATCCCTCCATATAACTCTCAGGGGCTGCTAGCTGGCCCAATCTGTACAAATTCTCAGTGTTGCATTTCACCCTCCAAAGACATACACCACAAAATATATATAATTTTTTTTTGTTACATGTTTTTTGATATAATTCTTTTGCAGATTAAAATACGGTAAGCAGTGCAAAATAATACTCAAATGAAAAATGGCTCAAATAAGAATACTGAAATAAAACTTATAAGTAAATTTGCGTACCTGATTTATTTTGATTCAAATCAATCAATTTAATTTGTTTGATCTGCCAAAAGTAGTTTAAGTTATTAATTTAATGCTTCATGATTTGTAACAATATGTTTTTATGATATTTGATATTTGGATTCATTGAAGTAATTATTTTTATGACTAATATTTTTCAAATGAAATGACAATTTATATGAAACTTTTAGAAATATGTGTAAACATCTATATTTCCTATAATTTTCTAAGTCCTAAAATTCTTAAAAATTTCAGCAGAGTCTCCTTTATTTTTGTTCAAATTTTCCATTTTCACAATCAATCTCCAATTCTAAAATAGAGTTCAATCCTTTTTACAGGATTGCTCATTTCTAGTTCTAATTAGAGTTCAATTATATAAAACTAAATTAAGCAATTTATACATCCCATATACAACATCTAAAAGAAAATGCAGAAATAGAATTTAGCATTTAATCCTTATAAAAATAGTGTCAGTATATGAATTTCATAAAACAAATGGTAACATTTAAATTCTCTAATTAATTGATAGCAATTTAATCATAATATAATGAGTAACTGCATTTAGTTATATTTGAACAAATCAATTAATCTCATGGCAACTCAATTCTTTCATTTTATTTGATGATAGCATTTTGTCTTATAGTTTGAAAAGACAGCATTTGTTTACATGAATATGACTAATAACATTTAATTTCTCTTAATCTTATACTACTAATGATGGCAGCATTTGGCTCATGGCAACATGTCATTAAAGTGACATTATTCATCTTTATAAAAAGAAAATAGCCACATTTGATCTATTTTAATTTCACTTATGGCAGCTTAGATTTCATTTAATAATATTGATCTTACTTTAGAATTAAAAAAAAGGCAATACATGATTCTTACATATACATGGCAGCAAATGATCCTTACTTTGATAATAGATCTATATGAAAGTTTTGAAAGCATTTGATTTTCTCCTTTCAACTTCTAAATCCCATTTGCAAAATTCATACTTAAATAAAATACATTAACTATTTCACCTTTCAAAGAAACATTTAATAGCATTTGATTTCGTAAACGGCAACAGTTTGATACATACTTTACATGGGAGCATCTCGAATCATATACATTTAATGGCATCATGATCTTACTTTAGATAAATGGCAATATAAATTCCCTTATGAAACTGACGGCAACTTATGATTCTAATGAAAGATGATAGCATTTATTCCCTTAAAGATGAAATGACAATGTTTGAATCATAAAGAATACATGGTAGCATTTAACTCCCAATACATTATTTGACATCAATTGATCTATATGAAATAAATGAAACATAAGAATTTGAGCCTAACCCATATTATGCAATTAAAGTAAAGCATTTGATTCCATTAATCTTATACAGCATATGACACTTATCATGATAAATAGTAGCATTCAACATTTATCATTTTAACTAATAGTACTTAATTTTCATAAATCAATTGACAGCAGTTGATGGCAACATTGTAACATTTGTATTTATGGCAGCAAAGAGAATATATTAAAATTGATGATAGAAAGCGTTCTTTCTCTACTTTTGATAGTAACGATTGAATCTCAAATATAGCAGCATTAGTGTAAAATAAATAGCAGCAATTTAAATCTTATAATTGGAATCATGGCAATAACAATAACAATAACTTTTGCCAATGTAATACAGCACACGTGATTGACAATACAGCAGGCGTGGGTTTCCATCCAAATCTACCCATAAATGTTGAACTGAATCTACTTTATAGATTGGTTACTTTCGAATTCTATGGGCAATCCCGAAACCCAATATTGATCAGCAAATATTAACAAAATACTACAGCTTATTTACATATGATTACCAACAAAGTAAGTTCCTTCTTAAATTTTAGTAAATACAACACTAGCAACATCATCTATTCAATAAGTAAAGCCTTCATAATTGCTTAAAGTCTCTCAGCATGAAATAAAATTTATCTAATAAATAGTACTAGATCTGAACATGCTGTGCTTTTATGAATTACTAAAGAAAACTTCACCAAGAGTTTCACATATGCATGCAATACTCTATTTACTGCAATATAATTTATATATTTGTATACAAGAAGAATCTGTATACCTCAAACTACTAAATTACAAAAGTACAAGTCATAAATAAGTTTAATAGAGAGATTCTCAACATATTTGCGATTACACATGATTCTCTTTTCCAACTTCATAGAATGATAAGTTAAAGTTTTATAAAATGTATACTTTCATCATTGTACCTCTTTGAATATTAGTAAAAATGAATTTGAGTCTTGATGATTCATTCATAAGGTCTTTTATTTAGTTATTAATTAATTTGTTAAGCAGCATGTTTGTTTTTGAATAATTTTTTTAAGTTTAACTTAGTTCATCAATTTCTTAGGGGCTGTTTAGTATATATATATCTATAAATTTGCACACATGAAATGAAAAGAATTAATATATCACAGATTCCATCCACGAAAGAATATGCATTAAGATGATAAAATCAATGGACTACAATTCCTTCAGCATTATAAGTAATATTCTAAGTCAAATAAGTATTTGCTAGTACTTAGGAAAGATACAATATTACATAATGTAAGGAATTATCTCAATTTATTGCTTGTTAATAAAGTATTATTATAACTAAATACTTTTACAATTATGTATAGTATGACAAGAATCCATAATAAGATAACCATTACCCTTCATTCATTGCACACTATGATAATTGTGTGTTTATCCAATAATATCTAAATGAGATTTACTAAGGATTACTATAGAGTAATTGATAAGGATCATGATTTAACTCAAAGTATATGTAACTAAGATAAGGGGAGCAGCCCAGTAGTAGTTCCTTTGCTCCTTTACATTATTATTGCAAAGTATAAATTATTAACATATGATTTGATAACAGCACAAAATAAGTAAGAGCTGAGGACAAAAATACTTTAATATACATAACTCTAATTAGTATAATTAATATTTTGTATCCTTTCAGAAATCTTATTAGAACATTTTGATAATGTACAACCAATATCTACACCTTTTGATTTGATAACAATATGTAGCAAAATATTAAATAAGAAAAATTATATGAAATGCTAAATTACACTTACCATTAAACACTTAAACCTCATATTTCATTATTATTTGGTATCACATATTGAATTGACCTTTAACATGTATTCAATACCCAAAATGCAGCTATTAACAATTTAAAACCACTGCATAACCATCCCTCTTATGATTATATAAGTTCATATTAGATAAAGAGCTTGAGCACAACCTAATAAACTTGAAGTTTCAGATTTGCAAGTATTATCACTTTAATCATACATAAATCGTAGATTAGCATAGGTTAGATAAAAAAAAAAACTTTAAACTGTTAATACATTGATTAATATGATTGGATCTTTCATTTGGAGGTAGCAAATATCATGATTTTTATAAAGATTGATTAAATAGTAATTATCTATATATATATATATATACATATATATATATATATATATATATATATAAATTGAAATTTTAGGTATACAACAGATTATATGAACTTATTTCTAATTTGAGTTCAAATAGATCCTAAAGAGTTCTTTTTGCTCAATACTTTAAAATCCTAAATTATTTAAAGATAATATTAGGATGGGAGTAATTGGATGAGGTACCTTTGCTTCTTGAGACTTGAGATGGAGAGGGTCCGACAGATGAAGAGAGTTCGGCTTGGAAGGCTCTCGGCTAGAGGAGGTGCGACGAGAGAAGGTACGGCCATATGGAGGAGAATCGGAAGTAGCATCGGGTAGGGTTCGATTCGGGTAGATATGTAGATGGAGAGGATAAGAGCTTAACTGGAGATAATAGCCGTATCTTTATGACTTGTGAGGATAAGAGGTCTCGGTGACTTGCCATTGGATGTTGTGAGAGGTGGAAGCCACGCGTCGTGTAGGAGGGAGGATGGAGAGGAGCCGAGCGTGCGTGTAGAGGATAAGGATTAGGATCTTCGTGCGAATGAAAGGGGATCGGCTTGCGTAGGAGGAAGAAATTTTGGCTGAGGGAAAAGATAGAATTTAGGTTTTTGGAAGAGATTTAAGAATATCTAGGATCTTAAATAAGCCGTTGGATCAAAATGAACGGCTGGAATTTTGAGCCAAGATTTGGAGTCATTTAAGCTTTAAAAATTACAATCTTTGTATTGAAACAACTGTCTTGACGAGACGAACGCACGCGTCCAAAAATTATTGAATTTGGACAAGTAATTTATTTTATATTGATTTTTAAGTGAAAAACTTGGAAAATTAATTATGTTAAATCAAAAATTTAAAAATTAACGAAACTTGAAACATAACATCCTCATATGATGCTTGACTTAGATATATAAAAATTTCTAAATTCCAATTTATACTTTTCATATTATTAGCTTTTGAAGTTTATACTTCATGAATTTATTCAGGACAATCCAGGATCCCAAATGCGTTCAAATTTTTGTAGTAAAATCCTTTCAATAGGTATTATAAGAGGATATTTTATTACATTTTTATTTGACTTAAATTGGATTCCTATTTTGAAAAAAATTTCTAGAGTAACAGAAAATCTGGGAAAATCAACGATTTCCAAAAATTCCCAGAATAACACTCTTAGTTAATTTGGAGCTACTGAGTCCAATGGCGGACTCCGTTTTTAAATTCTGAGGTCTAAACTTGAAAACACACTTTGGTATTTTGCACTTTTTGAGAAGTTGTGCTATGAATTCTTGCACTTCAAGGATGCTCTAGTCTCTTTAGGGGTTGTTTGTAAAGTTACATCCATAAAAATACAAATATATGAATTTATGGATATACATTGATGCATTTTTGTTATCTTGAGGATTGTTAAGAGTTTGCGGTGCTAAGTTGAATGTTTCTCATTAGTTAGGCTTTAGGAAACACAATTTTTTCGGAAAACAAGCATTTAATGATAAGCATAATGGAGATAGGCTTTAGAAAATACAAATTTTTCAAAAAACAAGCATTTAATGATAAGCATAATGGAGATAGGCTTTAGGAAACACAAATTTTTTGGAAAACAAGCATTTAATGATAAGCATAATGGAGATAGGCTTTAGGAAACCCAAATTTTTTGGAAAACAAGCATCTGAAAGAAACTATTTCAAGTAAACAAAAAACAATCATAGGCGCAGCTGTTCCTCAGGATCACTCAAACTGTTGAGACGGCTTTGATTAAATCAGAGTAGCCATCTTCTTGTTCTCCCAAGAAGAAATTCAGAAGGACGTGAGCCGCTTTAGGATTCAAAAGGTTCATCTGTTTTTGTAGAAATGCACAGTAGGAGGCGTAGTCGCTGGGGCTGACTTTGAGATCGTATCCCAATCCAAACAGGAAAGATGCCTCCAGCTGATTCATCTTCCCAACGCTGATCCTTCCCACGCGCGCAAACGCTGCGTCCAAACCCTTGCATGATCTGCACATATATATATATATATATATATATATATATATATATACATATTCTTAGAAAAATTGTAAGCAAAAGGCATCCATCCATTCATTCTATAATAATACCTCTGATCGGCGAACTTGAAGGCCACGAGAGTCGCCGCGAGGATTAAGCGAAGCATGTTGAAAAAATCTATCCGGACAGAGGGATTGCGAAGAAGGAAGCGATCGATGTAGATGAATGCCATTACGTAGTGACATGGATTGCAGTTGGTGTTCAGAAAAATATGGAAAAGGAATGTGCTTATGGAGATCGATGGCTTCTCAGGCCAGCTGGAGAAAGCCGCCGACGCCGGAGATTGCCGCTGCGGCTGCTCATCGTTCTCTTTGGCGCTGCGTTTTAAGAGATTCGAAAGGACGAATATAATGTGCGGAATAACGCTCTGCTTAATCTGCTCCGCCTCCTCACTTGCCATCCTTTTCCTTTTTTTTTTCAGCCTTCCGTCTTCTTCGTTCTAGCTCCGTCTCCCAATTTATTATCACCGCACTTTTCAAATATATTAAAAAAAATATATACATATATATATATATAGATATATATTTAAAAATAAATAAATTAAGAAACATTTCCTAAAATCTTCTGTTTGCCTGAAAATTTTTAAATATTAAGAAAATAAACAAATAATAAATTAAATTATGAAATATTTTTTGCCCAAAATTTTCTGTTGACGAATATTTTCTAACATTTAAAAAATCAACTAATAAATTAAATTAGGAAATATTTGCCTAAACTTTATACGGTCGAATATTTTGTAGAGATTGAAAAATATTTTTCGAGTATCTCATTCTAAAATAATAAATTATACCTCACAAGCTATCATACTCAATTATTTGCTCACTTCTAATGATAAGGGACAAAATAAAATAATAATAATAATATATATATATATATATATATATATATATATATATAAGTTTTTTCTTACATAAAAGAGGTAAAGACTATTGTTAGAAAAATAAAGAAAAAAAGAAAATCTAACAAAACCATTAATTAAAGGAACTTTATAATGCTTGTGTACCTAGGTGATGATCTTAGGTAAGGATCCAAAACAAAACTCATACATTATCCAAACTACTAATTCTTCCAAGAGTGAGGAGTTGTAATGGAAAGGAAGGGTATGAGTTCAAGGCTGACATCTCTACTCATGATCATATTGTGTCACTACAATGCGAGGGAAGTGTTCTAGGCTCCTAAAGCACAAAAATTATATTTGTACACCAAAAATAAGGTATGGTACTTAAATGAATCAATAAATATTAAGGGTTTAGGCTAGGTCCAACTAGTATTCAACTAGATGGTCTTACATAGGCTAGTGGGATCTACCTAAGGTTTCAAGATTTTACCCTAGTGTTGATTCGTTTATTGAGCTCCCATTGATTTAAAATATTATTTTCAACATAAATTATAGTTTAAAGTCAAAATAAACTCAATTATTAAGATAAATTTGCAAGTTTTTCCAAATGTATGAGTTTAGAGATGAGTCTGATGATGTTAAAAAGGGGTACTTAAGGGTTATTTTAGTAGTTTGGAAGTTGTTGTAGGGTTGCTAGAGAACATATATAAACAAGGTGGTTGAGAGGTTAGAAAAATGAAATTCTCTAGTTTATGGGCTGTTATGGGAAATAAAGGATTCTAAAAGCTTCTAGAGAATATAAGGATTATTTTTGGCCATGTAGGATAGTCCTTTCTAACTTGGAGTTGTTAGGGCTTCAATGGCTATGATTGGTTTCAAGGGATGGATGGCTTAGATGAAATGGCCATTTTACTGGGAATATTTTCTAATTAAGGTAACATTGATCGTTCTGAGGCTCAAATGAATGTGATGATACAAAATTCATAATGCAAAGCTATTTGGTAGCTCAAGTGTTGTCTCCCTAAATAAGTTAATGTCAAGTTTCAATCTTTTTAAGGAAAAGTGTGACTTAGGAAGTTAAGTGTTATTGAATTTGTGAGCTCCACATGAACGTCAAGGACTAAAAAATCAAGTGAGAGGGTGTTGGGTTAGAGATAATTTCAAAGAATGACTCCAGAGTGTGATCAAGTAATAAGGTTAAATCAATGGGAATTAAGCTTTAATTAATATCATAAATTGTTTCTTAGATGTTTATGAATAATTTCAAAAGGAAATTGGGTCAATTAATCAAGCTGTTATAAAGCACCAAATATTGGTTCTATGACACCTATGACTCAAGTTGTTGAGGACGATGACCCTGTAGGATTGGACCATCGAATCCATTCTTGGGTTTCTAACAATAAATTGTAGGTTAAACCTTAGCTGTTTGATTGCATCGTTATTTAAATCTTGCAGATGATATTAGTACCATGGTTAGAATAAAACCTCTGTCATCATCAATTATGTAATAACTCATAGTTGTTACTTAAGTTTAGCAGTGCTTAATTAAGTCCAAATTGTCACCATTATATTTTAAACACCATTAGGATCAAACCTTAAAAATTTGGAGTTAAAACATTTGAGATAATATTTTTGAATATTCTAATGCAAATTAAATAACCTAAGAAATTAAATAAAATATTTTGACCCCAAACCAAATTATATATTTGGATCCTCATGTTAATATATTTTAGGGATTAAATTTTTAAAATTTTTGGAATTAAGATACTTTTATTAAAATTAAAATTAAAATTTAAAATTTTAATTTAATTTAATTTAAATGTTAAAACAGATAAACAATTTTATTAATTTTCTGGAAACGGTGCAATCGAACATTAACAAAATAATGTTAACATAATACAAATCTTTGTATTCAAATTACTATAATTTCCAACTAACATTACTAAAATAGACATCTTTATGTTCAAATTACTATAATTCTTAGGTGCATTATTGAACTTGAAAGTGTTGCAAAGTTCTTAATTACCATATAATAAAAATAATATAAAATTAAGCAAATAATATAAATAACATAGTATGTTTCATGCACTTAAAGCAATGGCATGCTAATATTGTAAATTAAATTATCTTTTTCATTTTATTCTTATATGACTATCCATATGGATATTAAATCCCATTTATCTCATCAAATTTCAAGCCCAGATCACAAATTGTATATCTAAGAGGGTTAGATTTTCCTTGTTTATCTAAGTTTTGAGTTTTAGAATTTTTTATTTCCATGGACATTATGGGATATGTTACCAAGTTCATATGAAATTTAAGGTAGTTCATATGAAATTCACACTTGGAAGGCAAGTGTGGTAAGACTTCTCTAACCATAGCCTGTGAAGTATAAGATTTTATTAAAGATTTGGAAGGTTTTTGCAATGAGAGACTTCTGGCCATATTGTGGAATGGAGGCCGACCTTGTGAAAATGTTTAAGGAGTAAGGGTATAGTTGGGTTTGTTCTAAATCCTAAAGAATAATTAACTAATAAAAATAAATTTATTTTTTATAAGAAGGCTGTAACTCCCCGTCCTGTCATTGCACGCAAGAGAAAATAATGATAACAATATTGGAGGCTGAGTGATGCGTTACTCGGGAAGGTTCAACTTCCCCTAATCTGACTTATTACTGAGCACTAATCAATTGAGGTACTTATACACATTGGGTTTAGAAAGATAATGAGTATATACTCAATGTATATGGGTACCGTATATGATTATCATATCGATCACATTACAATACTAAGTATAAATAGTAGCAATAATAGATTGTGGAATCCTTAGCATTCATCCATAACATTCATTACATCAATTAAGTAAAAGTATTCATCTCAGAAAAGAAAGAAAAAATATATCAAGAACTTAATTATTATAAGCCATGACTTAAAAATAATATGAGTTATAAAAGTCTCTCATCTCATGTAAAAAATAAATTAAGATAATAAGTGATGAACTGGCTAATGTTCCTCTAGCTCCTCATAGATTTCTTGAGTCACCTTCATAGATGGCTCCTCTAACTGCTTAAGATCTGACATTGTCAGTTTCACAATAACAGGGCCCTAGCTATAAAAAAAAAATCTTGTTAGATAATAAGTCTAAGTACATTTTATGTTATAATTAATATTTTTCTTACATTTAAAAGGATTTTACTTAACATTCAATAAAATAAAAATTAAAATATAGAAAACTAAAGTAAATTGAACTGTAATTCTGAATACTAAAACTAAAAGCAGTAAAAATTATAACTAAATGGAAATATTAAAAATAAATCAACTAAAGTAAAACTGTAATTGAAGTAACTAAAACTAAAACTGTGATGTATGTCACTATTTATGTGTAACAATTCAGGTTATTACATCAGTCAATTATGACTAAACCAAACTTTAACTTTGATTATAATACACTTAATCATTAGGACCTCACCCTAAAGTTCTGTTCAAAGTGGATCAAATCCTAATTTTGTGAATTTCAGGAACCATGAAAATTGACATAGCTAAATTGACCTCAAATCAAAAATTAAACTTTGCCATTGCGCTCATTGCCTCTAAATTAGCTAGGGGTGATGTTTTAAAGGCAATCGAAAGTCGTCGAATTTTCTTGAATATCTTAATGTATTTAAATACTCCGATAATTAGAATAAATAAATTGATCTCCAAATTAAAATCCGACTTCATCATTGAGTTTCTCACCCCTAAATTAATTAGGGGTAAATTTTTGGGATTTCTTGGAGCACATTTATAAAATTTGATTTTTTTAAAGTATTAATTAAATAAATTAATTAAATTAAAATCAAAAATCCATTTTTCCTTCTTCTTTTCCTAAGCTGGGACCCACTCCATCTCCTTCCTCCCTTCCATGTGCCTTCCTCCCCATACCCTGCACACAAGACGCTTCTGCCCCTCTCCTTCCCCTCCATGCTGATGGGAATGCTCATTGATGGAGTCTGTAACAACCCGACGTTGTTACTGAGCTGTTCAGACCTAATCTTGAGCAGATTAAGACGAAATTCAATATTATATTTTAGTAAAATAAAAATATTCTCAAATGAAGCGTATCAAGGGGATCCTTCTACCAAAATTTGAGCGCGATCTGAATCTTGGATCGTTCTTAATAAATGCGGAAAGCTTAAACTTCCGAAGTTGATAATAGATAAAATAAAAGTCAGATTTCACAAATTTTTATAGGTTTGAGTTAAGTATTATAAGGGGACACCATATTTTAAGTTTCGTGATTTTTCGGGCTCCGGATTAATCGTAGTGAATTTTTAAAGTTTTCACTTAAAAATTAATATAAAATAAAATACTCGTCCAAATTCAATAATTTTTAGACGCTTGCGTTCGTCTCATCGAGATGGTCGTTTCAATACTAAGTTTGTAATTTTTGGAGTTCAATTAACTATAGATCAAGGCTTGAGAATTTTCAGCCATCGGATTTTGATTCAACGGCTGCGATAGAGTTCAGTTTTTGCCTCATAAATATATTGAGCTCTACCCTAAATCAGCCCATCCGAAAATTTCATTTTCCCAACCGTCAACTCTCCTTCTCATCCCCATGAGAACCGAAACCCTCCCCTCTCCTTCGCACGCAAAGCCTCTTCTCCTCCCTCTCGCTAGGAGCCGGAAAGTTCCTTCCACCTCTTGGCCGAGCTCGAGCAGCCCTCCTTCCATGGCCTAGCAGCAGCCTTCATCCTCCATGACCAAGCTCGAGCAGCTCTCATCTTCCATGGATGAGCAGCAGCCCTCCTTCCATGGCCGAGCACTCCTTCTCCTTCTCTTGGCCGAATCTTCTTGCTCCTCTCCATGGCCGAACCTTTTCCTCATCTTCCACGATCGAACAGCACCCCATCAATTGATCTTCCCTTTGACGCTTTGGAGGTACAAATATACACTTAAGAATAATGATTGGTTGTGATTAAAAGTTTAAAGTTCTTGATGCTTGAATGAAAAATCTGAATTTATTTTGGTTCGATTATCTCTTGTAATCAATATCAAATGGATGTTTGTATAATTAGTGGATTATTAGCACTTTTGATCGGAACCAATTGGCATGTAACTCATATCTAATGGAGGTTAAATTGTTAATCCATATGTATGCAGCCCTATTGTTCATTAGCAAGTGTTATAGTTGAGTTCGGCAAGGTAATAATCCATATAGCTGAATCCTATGAATTCAATTATCATTGTGGTTTTATCTATTCAATGCAAGCTTAGTTAGTTATTAAGTAAGTATCTTGTGGTTAGAAGATCATAAGTGCTATTGATTTACATTTAATTATATGAATTTATGTCAATGGCAGCCTTGGGTAACACCCAATACGTTAATGAAAAATCTGAATTTATTTTGTTTTTATGTTGAGCTAAGTTTAATAAAAGTGCATGTATTCTTGGAATCATGGATGGCTTCCGCAAGTGATATCTATACTTGTAGCCACCCTGTTGTGATGGTATAATAACAGATTACTTCTATCTTATGTCATATGTAAGCATCTTGCCTAGTTTCACATGTTAATCTCATATAATCGCTCATAGGAATGACACTTTTACTTTCATTAAGATCTTAATTATCGTCCTTATCAAACCTCATGCATGCAGCCCTCATTTCATCTTATTAATTATGTGAGAATTAGTTATATTAGTAGTGCATGTATATGTCTTTTGCAAAGGTTAGGCCATGCATTATGGGGAGTTGTGTGTTCTCTCAATTAAGTGTCCTTAATGGATATTCATGAGAGTATAGTTAAATGATTTGTTAATCAATCGCATAATTTTCTTACTCATTATTTCTCATCTTAATTATCATTAAATTCTTGCATGAGAAAGTTAGCTTAGTGATGAGTTTAATTTCATCTCTACTAAATATTATTAGAGCATGTTCAAGCGTCTTTAGAGAATTTAAATGTAGATCATTGATTATTTCTTCTATTTATTGATTACCTACACTTTTAGCATGCTTATAAGTTCATTTGAACTCATGTGTTTTCCTTACTTTCTATAAACCTGAAATAAAATAATGAAACTTATGTAACTATGAATATCCAAATATGTAGGCAACCTCATGCTAACTTTGTGATCATAGGCATTAGAATTACTAAGATGTGTATATCAAAAGCTAAAGTTGTTTTATCAATCACTTGATTTAGTCATAAATGAATTGTTCGAAGCCTATACGCATGTATAAGTCTTCTTCTTAATGCTCCTAGAAATATTAATATAGTTCTTTTTGTAAATATCATGCGCAATTATAAATAGCTGAGAGCAATGAATTTATTTTAAGAGATTATCCTTAAATAATCACAAATGACCTTATTAAAGTTTTGTTGTCTATTATACTCTTATTCTTTAAGAATTAATAAATCAGTTATTCATAATTTAGGCTTATTTTATTGTTTTAATTCAGTTAATGCCATGGTTGACCATAATGGGATTGTAATAAGGATCTTCTGCTATGGGACTATAGTCATGAGGCTTCTCTTTAAAGGTACATAAGTACTTAAAACTTGTATTGAGTTCTATATATTAAATTACTTATTTAGTCCTATGTTAAGTGCGTACATCACTTGCATAGTTCTTGTATTATTTTTGTGCTTTTACTTTCTTAAGTTTATGTTAACTTTCAGTTACTTTGCAAGTTGTGTTTAAGGATTGAGGTGTCCTGATTATGTCTTGAATGCTAAATTTTAATAAACTCAGATTTATCCCTAATTAAATTATGAGATCTTAAGGGATTGATCAAGTGAATTACACTTAATCTGGATCTTAGATCGACATTAATAATTCATCAATAATTTATTTAATTTGTCATTAATTTGTAATGCAACTATTGGTCTTAAATTGATAAGGTTAGGGGTTAACACCTAATCTGTCGGACTTAGACCCAAACTCTTAATCACTTAAATAATTGACTTAATTATAAGATAAGGAACTTGACATTTTCCAATAATGCATCTGATTTGGTATTGATCTTAAACATTTGAATTAGACATGTTAAGGTTAATAATAAATCTATGTGATTTCTTGATCTGAATCTAAACTTTAGATCCTTGATTTTCTCCTAAATAAGACTATTAGCATAGAAGATTAACAAAATCATATTGATTGAACAAATGATCTAAAATTTTAACAACATCCTTGATTTAAGTCCCATAATCTTAGATTAAGTTGTGATCAGATGACTTAATCATCTGATCTGATCATTCTAAATCTAATATTGAAATAAAACCTAAAATGTTAATATCAGAATTTAGAATGGGAGACCTTAAGCATCTCTTCATAAGATTATCTTGAAATATTTAAAAGACCTAAATTATATATACCTTGAGGTAGGAGAACTTGTATGACTCATTGAGGTAGGAGCTTAAATGATCCCTTAACCTTAGAGATTGATCTTAACCTCTCGTGGTAAGAATCACTTAAGATATTAAAATGATACTTCTCCTTGTGGTAGGATCTGTGTTGGGTGATCCTTGATCACATTTTAGCAGAACCTTGTGTAGGGATCTCCTATTTAGCATAGGCCTTTATAGTCTTGATGATTCCTTGATTTATTAAGTAGACATGTTTGAACCCCGATTATTGGGCAGTGTAGTATAGTATACCCATAGTAGTAGTTTCCCAGTAGCATTCAGGATTGGTTGATTCACTCTAAATAGGGACTTTTGAGCGGGTGCTACCCTGCGGGATTAGACGAATACAGTCCCGTTAGAATAAATCATTCAAACCTAACAGTGTATTAAACGGATACTCATTCATTAGTTTGATTGAAGTACAAGTTGCCAATGAGCAATGCCTCCTAGCGAAGATCGCTTCAATAGGTATGGCTCAAACAAACTAAGTAATTGAAGTTACCTTCTTTGAGACACTAAGTGAAATTGTGAGTAGGGCATCTTATTAACTTAGCTTGAGATACAAATTGCCAACGGGTGATACCTCCTATCGAAGATCGCTTCGTTAGGGTGGCTTAATCAAATTAAGTGGTGAGAGTCACCTTCCTTACAAGGACACTAAGTATGTGTATACCATCATTCTTCCTAATAATTTTTAAAGTCAATCTGCAACTTTAACCAATTATCGTTCTAGAAGTTAAGAGTCAGAATCCTTTTAGCAGGATTCTGCACAGTGGAGACTTAGAATTCATTATCTGCATTTCAAGTTTTTATGGCTTTCTGGATTTTTTTACCCATGCAGATTAGGAGCATGGGCATAAGCATAAGCATGAGCTTGAAGCATCATTTCAGTAATGACGCATGAGTATCAGTGATAACTTATGGGTTACAGAATGTTACATACACAGATTGGGGAATTTCAGGGTGCATCTGCGTCACCGTACTGTCTTCCCAACTGGGTGTATGTGTATATTGGACCGTACTACTCATAGACTTTCAGTGATCATTCTGTTGCATATTCATGGCATACCATACCGTGACATATTTGGGTCATCATTTCAGTGACATATAGTACATCATTTGACATTCCTTTCACATTGATTTCTGAGCATCTGATATTTTCATTTACTTTCAGTATTTAGTTTTGATGCAGTTTTACTTTGCTTAATCTTTACAATTCAATTATTTAGCGCCTTTATAGTTTTTATGCACTCTTACTTTACTTTGCTTCAATTTTATATAGTCTTATACTTTTATTTATTTTTACAGTATTTCTGTAGCTTAATTTTTATCTTACTATTATGTTAAATAACATCTTTTAAATACAAGTATATGCTATGTTGCAGCTTTATTATACTTAGACTTTATAAGTCTAATATTATATTTTTTTCCTTTATTGGCTTGGCCTTGTCATATATGTACATATGGCAGCATCAGGTATTAGCTCAGATTTTGTGCTTAGGGGTGCGCTGGTGACAGAAGGTCGGGTGAGATTGATAGGCTGCAAGGAAGGAAATCTTGCTCGGTTATTAAAATTTATGTTGCTCTTGATTAATTAAATGTAATAAATAAGTTCCTTTCTTATTATTCTGCATTTTCTATATTGTATATGAATGGATGGATGTGGATACTATTGAATGCCTTTTTCCTTAGTTTCTGCACTACTTTACTTATGCTTCTGCCTAATACTGTGCTCACCTTCAGATTAACGTCATGGATATATTGCTTATTATTTGTGGTGTTAGTGACGACCACTGCTTGATCGTAGTAGAGTTAGTGTTACTTGATGATGATCAAGGGGCGGCCATTACAAAGTCATACCTTCCAAGTTGGAGCCATCCATCTCCATCCCCCTCTCTTCTATAAAGGCAGCCCTTAGCCCTCCTCCCTCTCCATTTGCTCAATTAAAGCTCATTGCCCTCTTCCCTTCATTTACTGTGCTTACTACTGGAAGAACTCTCAACCCTCTTCCTCCTTTTGCTAGTAGTTGAAGAAGAAGAAGATGCTTCTCCTCTCAAGCCTTGAAAGAAACAAAACTTGATCTTCTTCAAGCAAAGGTACCTCCCTTTCCCCCCATTGGTTTGATTCAATGGCTACCTTCATTTTGTGCCTCTGCTTATTTCACATCCTTAAAAATCTGTGATTAAGATATGGAATCTATTAGAGCTCATTAAGATAATAAATTTTAGGGAAGAAAATCAATTCTACAAATATGATTTTTGTATACCTGGACTTTTAGCTTCATTATTTGTATTGTTAAAATAATCATTTCATGTCAATTTTAGTATCAATGGAAAGGCTTTTAAAAGACCTTTCCATCGGTATATGACTAAATAATTATTTAAATTAGATAATATTGCACAGACTGATAGGGCGGAACTGCCTTAGAGTAGCAACCCCTCCTCCTTTGGAATGAGAACTACTAGAGTGTTATGCTAGTGCTACGACATCTATCCACCATCAAGGAAATGGTGAATAACAGCTACTGTGTCAGCCTAGGTAACCCTCTAGTAGCCTATAAAGAAAGAGGGGCTAATACCATCAATCCCAGATGAACGATTGGGGTTGAGGTCCCGCAGGGCTACCCAAATTTATGCATCCATGACCACACCTTGAAGAAAGGCAGAGTCTGCATCACCATGGGTATGGTCTGGAATCAGATCATCTAGGCAATCCCTTATTGACTAGAGGTGCCCCACTTTCCCTGGAAGAAATTGAAATATACCTGGCAAATTTGCTTCGAGTCAAACAAGAACTCCATGGACTCCTCCTGAAGTGCAAGTATGGTGTTCAGCTTTTGACGTTATGTCGTAAGCCGCTAAAACACCGTGGTACAGCAGTCACCCTAAGAGAGCCACTATGTGTAACAGCCCAAGTTGTTACCCAAGTTAGTTAGGATTAATCCATGTTCTAATCTCAGTCTTAGTACTCTAATTATGTCAGTAGGAGTCTTCCACCAAGACCTAGTTCAAATCAGGAGTCAAATGGATCAAATCCTGCTATTGAGAAAATCTAGAAATCCTAGAAATTGACCTATCTAAATTGACTTCAGATTGATAATCGGACTTTGCCATTGCGCTTATTGCCCCCAAATTAGCCAGGGGTGATATTTTGGAGTCAATCAGAAGTCATCAAAATTTCATCAAATATTTTAATAATATTTAAATACCCCATAAATTAGAAAAAAATAAAATACTCATCAAATAAAAAATCTGACATCATTGTTATGTTTCTCATCCCTCAATTAGCCAAGAGTGATTATTTGGAAATTTTTGAGAGTCATGAAATTAATAAATTTTACTTAATAAAAATAAAAATAAAATTAATTAATTAATTAAAATATTATTAATTTTTATTTAATAAAATCGCATGCGTCCAAATCACTTAATGCAGTCCGCCTTTTTTGATGTGCCGTCCAATCGCCCGTTAGAGGATCCGAGCCGTCGGATCGAAGATCGGATGGTCCTAGAGCGTCGTCCTTATCGCAGACGTCACCCGCGACACGCGGCACTCCACTGCTCGATCGGGCCAATCCTAGCATCCCTGGGCCTTGCCTTCTCCGCTCCGGAAGCCTTTAAGCCATCGCCAGCTTGTGCAGCAACCCTTTTGGTCACACGAACTGGTCTGGTGGAGGCTCGTCAACCCTAACAGCTTCCTGCCGTCAAAAAGGTACCCTTCTAGTCCCTAGAATCCCCTACGCAATCACTAATCTACCTATACACATGCTTATTCTGGAAGATAAATTAGGGTTTAGACTGGATCGATCGAACAATCACTAGTTCGATCATCCCAATTTCGACAAATGCAAACAGTTGAAGTCGTTATTCCTCTCATCTATCGCCGTGTGACGATCGAGTGATCAAGTTTGAGAATTTCTAAATAATAAACTCATCATTTGAAATATAGAGAATAAGATAATAAAATTATAAGTTATTTATTCATCACAGAGCTAATCTTATAAAATTACATAAGTTCAATTATTATTACAACAAATAACAAAATAAAATATATTCACTCAAATTTCACTTTTTCTTATAAGCTCTTCTTAAGTGAGTATCTTCTTAAACTTTAGTTTTCAAAACCTGAAATAATCATCAGTAAAGCCAGTCAGGCAGGAGTACGGAAATTATCCATTAAGGATTATTTTCTAGCATCCTAAAATAGGTATAAATCAAATGAAATCGTAAGAAAATTAAATTCTTATATTAACGTATAGTAAAATAAATGCTGCAAATTTTACCAAGCTTACCCTGCATGTTAGATAAGAAATTAAACATTTGAAAAGCATCAAGTGAAAATTTTTCAATTAAAAGTAAATTGTGACACAAAGCTGAGTCCTGTGACTCATCATCCAACATGTAAAACTTATTGGCCATGGAAGCTTATCACCACCCGTCGGTAGTGCCTCATCTTATAGATATAAAATGATGTATCTTTCTTCTGGATCTTCTACCCACTTCCATAAGGGCTAGATCCCTTCTTATTTCATTGTGAGCTACTAGTAAGCTCTACCTGTACTGATTACATTTTCATTTTTTCCTTCAAAGATAAACATCAGAAAGGAAATTTCTTTACTTTTTGTCACACACTTTTATATTAAAATATTGCAATTTAATAAAGTGGTTTGCATGATAAAATGAATAAGCAATATTCAAATGAAAATAAGCTCAAAATTTAAGATACTTAAAATAAAAATTAAGAATAATTTTGTACCTGACTTGAAGAATAATTTTCTTAAATTTGTTAATTTCAATCTATTAAATCAACATCCAAATTTGTTAATCAACTATCTTAATTCACTTTAAACTATTCATTTAATAAATTATATGAAAAGTTCATAATATTATTATTATGAGAAATTATATTAATATATATTCCAAAAATCAAATTTATTACTAAAATTATTCATAAATATCAAAATTTATCTTCTTACAGTAATTATAAAGTTTGTAAATTAATTATATATCATTTGAAATGAAAATTTTATTTATATAAAATTTTTTAATTTTGGCTAAGAAATTTAGTTTTTTTAACTAATTTTGTGTCATCCAAAAGGTATTGTTAGAGTGCTTATTTTCTGTTTATGTCTAAACATAAATTGTTCTTTATATATTAGAGAATATGTATGCCAAAAATCACATTTGGATTCTCTGTATTTTGAAAATTATATCCTTTCAAACATTGGAAAATTTTCTGAAATTCTAGAAATTTTACCAAAGTTCAAATTTGTGATTTTTTTTAGCAAACTATAATCACTTAAATGATCTTTTTAAAGACATAAACAACTCAAATGATTAACAGAGAAATTGCTCACAATATAACCAAGATTATGTTTGTCAAATATAAGCATCTAACTGTGCTTGGAATAAAAATTATACTAAGCTAAATATTAATAAAATTTTAGAAAAATCTGTTTTTAAATTTGAAACTTCTTAGAGTTTTTATTAAATTTTGAGCACTTAAATATTAACTTTAAAGTGCCCAAAATTCTGGGATATCTTAAGTGAAGTTCTTCCCAATATATAGGGGAATCTACATGCAAGATTATAACTTTATATTCTTGGGAACCAAAAAGATATAATATTTTAAAGTATTACTAAAATCTTAAAATTTTAAAAAATCTAGAAATTTTTCTAAGTAATAATTCAGAAATTTTATTATACTTTGGATTAATTTAAATTAGCATAGAAGCAAAATTATTAAATAATTTCTTCAATTAACATACAACCAATATATATGAGAACATATTAGAAAAGATTTTAAGTTCTAAATATGATATATTTAAAAGATATATATATATATATGCAAAGTTAATATAAATATAATTCTTAAGCATGAGAAATATTTGAATGAAATTAAAACTTTAGAAATTTACAAGAAAATGATATAATTATGTATTAAACCTTTGCTTATCATGAAGAGATTTAAATAAAATTGAAATATAATTTACATGTATGCTTTGATTCTTATAAATAAAATGAGAAAAAAATGATAATTATCTTAAGGAGAAATTTGGAAAGTTTGATGGAGAGTAGTTGTTCTTTGGATCTCTTCTCTAAGATGATTTGAATATCTTAGATAACTTATTGGATCTCTAAGATAGCCTTGAGAGTATGAGAGATTTAGGAAAAAAGAAAGAGATATGAAGAAGTTCTTGAAAATGAAAGGAGAAGTGTTTGGGAAGAAGAATGATTTGGATGTGATGGAAGGAGATAAAGAAGAGATGTTTGCTAAAAGAGGAGAAGTCTAAATTGAGTTATAAATGTTGAACTTTTTCTCTCATTTACAGCCATTAAATGTATAGAAATATATTGGATAAGAGAGAATTAAATCAAATGGCATAAATAAATCAAAATATGAATGAGAATGGTTTAGATTAAGAGGTGGACTTTGTTTTTATTTGGAATAAAATTCTTTCCAAATAGGATAAAAATATTCATAAGGGATATATTTGCAAAGATAAATTTTAAGGAAAGATAAAAATTATAAATTAGTTCAATTTAAATAAATAATTAAATAAATGAAAATTTAAATTTTTACAAATTCAGAAAATTAAAATTTAACAAAAATTAAATTTTAAGGTATCAAATGAAAGATCTCGTCGATACGATTCTAACGATACCAAAAACGTCAAATTTGAACGAACAGATAAGCGGCAACTAGTCCCGAAAATTCACAATTTTTTTTTTTGTCTATTCCTTCATAATAGTTTTAAATTTATGAAATTTTCCCCTTTAGCTTATATCGATGTTCTGAATTCAAAAATATCAAAAAATTTTAATTTTGACATCTAAATATTTTTAAATAATTATTTTAATTTAAATTCTTATTAAAATAACCATGAAAAATTCTGACGTAAATTAATTTTTAAAATTTATCAAATATTCTCTAAATTCATTTCTAATATTACTATAATGAAATAGTAAAAATATATAATTCAAACTTTATTTAAAAATTAAATTTTATTAATTATATTTGAAATAAACGTATATTACACGCCGTCCCGAAGGTAGAGACCTAGGGTTAGGCGATGTCGTCGGCACTCTCCATCTCGGCTGACGTTTCAACCCCTGATGTGAAGCTCAAGCCAGGCCCCATCCAACGGCATGCGGGCGGACCCGCCTCACCGCCTGGAGGAGGTCCATTTCCCGTGCCCTAGCCCCTGTCCTCAGTGGAGAAGGCGATCCGATGCGGATCGGGCCGTTTCAATCCTAACCCACGATTCTGTCTCGGGTCGCAGGCCATGGGGCCCGCCAGCGCCAGCCCATCGTATCACATGCTGACACGCGTTCAACTGGGCCCCACACCATCAGCCGTAGTTAGCAGTGGGACCCGCCTGCTGTGCTGCGGCCAACCAGGCCCTGCCGCGTGGCAGGGTGGGTCCCACCTCCTCTGATTCAGCCAACCAGAGGGCGCCACATGTCCATGGTGCATTAAACCTGCATAAAATATAATGTAATTATATATTTATATATAATTATATATATGTTATAAAATAAACTATAACTATACAAAATTGTATATATATAATTATGTATATATAATTACTGTAATTAGATTAGCTTAATTATAATTAGTAGTATTAAGCTTAATCAGTAATTATTTAGTAGCCAAACAATAGTGAATTAGCATAACCAGTGGATTAATTAAATAATATGAATTAATTAATTTAATAGTAAGTATACTTAATAAGTAGTTAATTAATTTTAATAACTATAACTCAATAAATCTAATTTAATTCAGAAAAATTTTAATTGCTTTAATTATAATAATAAATTCCTTTAATTTGTATATTTGAATAATAAATTAAATAAAATTAATTTAAATTAAATAAAACTTTAAAGTCTTATAACCTTAAAAATAATGATCCAAATATATTAAATATATGTCTCATTTTACTCATAAAAATAAAAAGAATCAAATGACATAATTTAAAATTTTGATTCGGGTATATTTAATATAGTGACATTTTAGGTCCTAATTAAACATATATAACTTTTTACCTAGTTCTCCAAATATGTGTAATATGGGTCTTAATATACTTAGGAGAACAGCCCAATCACAGTAGTAGTATTAGTTTTCATATTTGGAGCTTAGTTTGTAAAGTGATATTTAGAACTCTCTCCCCAAAATGACTAAAATGACCAAAATGCCCTTAGTTTTCAATTGATCATATTTAGTCAATTCAACTCAAAATCCAAAAATTCAAAGTTCTAACTAGCTTAGAATTTTAGTGCCAATAATAATCTGAAATAATATTTAGGTTCTGAACCCTAGAAAATTAGAAATTACCAAAATATCCCTAACCTTTTTAGTTATGCCATAACTTGACCAATTAAAGTCCAAATTGGCTCTACTCCCAGTTAAAGCACTCAGTGTGTTATAGGAAAGCTATAGAAATTGAGTTTATTGAATTTGGATCTCAAACAGAAAAGTTTGGTTTTCGCCCTCCTTTGACCCTTAGAAAATTACCAAATTGCCCATAAATTTTAGAACCTTTATAACTTAGCCAATTCACCTCAGAATTTAGTGTTCTTGGATTCTATGGAATCCTTGAATAGTAACCAATAACAAACTGCATAAAAATATAGATTCTATTAGGTGTAAAATACTAAATTTCCCCTCAGGTCAAAATTTATAGTTTGAACCGATAGGACCTGTTTCTTATCCAAATTGAGCGTAATTACTGTCTATCTTTATGTTAGACAGTAAGGAATCATTTGGCAGTAAGAAATTATAATTTAAAATCCTAAATCACAAAGTAGCTTTTCAGACCATTAAGTAGGGGCAAAATTATCATTTTGCCCAAATTTTAAGTTAAATGCTTTTAAGCCTTAATTTACCTTTTAAATCATTAAATCAATATTAGAATTGTGTTAGAATCATTTAAGTAAATAAAATTAGATATTAAATCAAGTTAATAAAATTCCCTAAAATTTTTCTAAGTCTTTCCTTAAAATTTTTCACATCATATTAGGACTATTCCTAAGACTAGGACTAGATCATATGTTAGATTTCATCCATTGAATAATGGAGTTATTCAATGAATGAATCTTTGGTTTTATTAGTTTCTAGATTTTACAGCTTAATTTTGATTATTTTGTCTTTCAAACTTAAATTTAGGATATGAGAATCATCCTATTGAGCTTGACTTTGCTCAAATAGGATTTGCCCTAATTTGCAGTTCACTCTTAGTATAACCCTAAATCCCTTAGACTGTACTCTTGGATTATATGATTAAGCCCAAGCTCATGGTATTTAATCCATAATCTCTAGTTTAGTAGATCTTGATCAGATCTTAGTTAGAATGTCTGAATTCATCAAATTAGAATGTTGTGATTTATTTCTTAAACCTATAGTCGTACTTGATTAAATTAGATTAGAACCTGATCAGTTCTAATCTTTTTAACTCATAAGGATGTACTTCTAAATTACACTCAATAGTAGAAATTGGAGATCTTGAACTTATGTAATATAGAATAGTTAAAATGATTTAATTAGACAACAAATGATATTACTGTATTTTAGTAGAGTCACTTGCTTAACTTGATTTTGTGCTACGCATTCTTTGAACTTTTATGCTTATTTTCCTTGGACATGTCATATAAGAAAATATTGTTGCATGAAAAATGAAAACATAAAATATTAGGATAACATTTGCATTGTGTTTAGTTATTGGTTAATATGGCGCATTTTACCATACTGGACATAGGTAAGGAGAAATAAAAATGCTTAACAATACTCATTGAGGAATGTGTGTTAAGCTTGGAACCTATTTAGTCTTGCAGACGTGCTTAACTCCTCAGCTGTTTCTAGATGTGTCCATGAAAATAAAAGTAAAATAACTAAAAGATTCTGCATTTGTATTTACTGCCTCTTCATGTAACAACCCGAAGTTGTTACTGTAGTAATTAATTCTAAATTTAGGAGAATTAAGTTGCAATTATAATTTCAATTTTAGTCAAATAAAAATCAAATAAAAATATTCTCAAATAAAGCATATCAAGGGGATCCTTCTACCAAAATTTGAGCGCAATCTGAATCCCGGATCGTTCTAAATAAATTCGGAAAGCTTAAACTTCCGGAGTTGATAATAGATAAAATAAAAATTAGATTTCATAAATTTTTGTATATTTAAGTTAAGCATTCTAAGAGAACACTATATTTTAAGTTTCGTGATTTTTTGAGTTCCGAATTAATCGTAGCGAATTTTTGAAGTTTTCACTTAAAAATTAATATAAAATAAAATAAATCAATAATTCTTGGACGCTTGCGCTTGTCTCGTTGAGACGGTCGTTTTGATACCAAGTTTGTAATTTTTGGAGTTCATTTGGCTATTTAATCTAACCTTAGAATTTTCGATGATTCTTAGCCACTCGATCTTGATCGAGTGGCTTTCATCAATTCGTTTGAGCTTGTATTTAACCTCTCATCCCTAATTTTACTAACCTAGTTCTATTTTTCTCAACCGACAACTCTTCTTCTTGCCCCCATGGGAACCAAAACCCTCCCCTCTCCTTCGCACGCAAAGCCTCTCCTCCTCCCTCCCGCTTGGAGCCGAAAAGTTCCTTCCACCTCTTGGCCGAGCTCGAGCTCTCCTCATCCTCCACAGTCGAGCAGCAGCTCTCTTCTTCCATGGACGAACAGCATTTTTCTTCCTCCTCAACCAAGCTAGCAGCCTCCATTCGCGAGGATTAGCCGATCCTCCACCTCCCGACATCCATTCACCTTGGCCTCTATTCTTCCTCACTCGAAATGCTGCTCTTTCTTGAACTCACCGATTCTTCTCTTGCTTCGATTCCTTACGGTATTAGCACTATTTTTGATCTTTTTTTGTTGCTCAAACTCAATCAATTTTCCTTGCTATAGCTGCTTGTAATATATTGATATAGCTAAAAAATGGTTCACTAAATGATATATTCGGATATTTGCATGTTAACAAATTTTGTATATACATATACATGCATCCATGTATTTAATAAAACATAACACATTAGGACTAATATTGTCGGAGAAATCATTTTTGATATATATTTCTTGAACATTTATTATAATAGGATTGGCAATACTTATTTTATAGGTTAAAAAAAATGATATTAGCTGTTTTTTTTTAGCTTGCTTGGTAAATACAATTGAGGTTTGAAAAGCTTTAAAGAAAATCATTAGTTTTAAGTTGTTGAATTGGAAGATGTCTTTATTGTTGTAAAATTGTTTGAGTAAGGGATTCACCAATTTATTTATCTGAGTTTCATATGTAATGTATCAGGTTATAGCGTTTGTTGGGGGTTTTCTTAAATAATTTGGTCATTAGTGTTGGGTAAATCAAAATCCTTATCTATAGATAATAGTGAATTGAATTTGTTTTGTATAAGATAACCTCCTCTTTATTATTAGTAGGGGTGTTAAAATGGTTGTTAAATTATGTATAAAAATATTATATTAGCTTGACAAACTTTAGATATATTATTATTTTGGAATTCATGCACGTGCCTCCTCATTGGCATAGATTAGAAGATCATGATTACTTTCCTTATGCGGCTTGAAAGAATACAACAACCTTGGTCTTTAATGTTTCCTTCTAAGTAACATTCTGATATTTTCTTAAGTGAAATCAAGATTAAAATAGTTCAAGTTATCATTTTATTATTCTAATCTCAGTTGATTCATTAGAGAGTAATTCTTCTCCAATCAATTAAAATCATTGAGGTATAATTGTCATTTTGCTTATTCAGATCATTGAGCTCCCAGCGTATTTTTTTGATCAAGGAGTTCTCTTCTCCTTTTTCTCACACTTATCATCTGCCATCACGATTTAGGTACCTAGAAGCTCAATCAACTTTATTAATATTCTTTAGTTTGCTCAATCTCGATTAAAGTTCAATTTAGTAGATTCCATCAGCTAACCAGTGCATTTATATTGTTAACTTAAAGTTTCTTGGTGGCTTATTTTCAGCACATGCAGAGTTGAGAGCTATGATTGTTTAGGGCTATCATATTATAATGTTTAATTTTATAATCAAACAAAAATCATATTGTGATAATAAAATTGTCTACAAGTTCGTTCATAATCTTGTTCTTCAAACTTGTCTTAACTATCTCGTATGGTTGCAATCTCAATTATTCTGGCATGATCAATGTTCTTACCGTTCTAAAAATTAGATTTATCATTTACCTGCTCTCATAATGCTTATGGCTATAAGTATCATAGGAATTATTACTCTTATTTGACACCCCTACCTATTAGTTTACCTATGTTAGAATTAATGAATATTTAGCTACTAATTTACTTTATGTGAAATCTTGTATTAATATCCTAAATAAGGTTCAAAAGGTATCACTCATTATTCTTAAATGCTGATTTAATTCTTGAGTTTATCTTAAGGAATCATATCCTCATACTTCTTAGAAATTGATCATCATCAAGTCACTTCATTCATCCTATAACTTCCTCCCTAGCAGGCTGTAGTTTTACTCTCCATCTTAAGTGATTGGGAAAGAGAATTGAGTAGAGTTGTGTTAGCTTAAAGAAAGCTCTACTCATCAGTAAACTTACCAAGCGGTTGTATCTTGGCAGATTGTTGCAGGTACTGTGAATGGTGCTTCA
Organism: Gastrodia elata; assembly: GCA_016760335.1. Lineage (NCBI taxonomy): Eukaryota > Viridiplantae > Streptophyta > Magnoliopsida > Asparagales > Orchidaceae > Gastrodia > Gastrodia elata. The sequence continues at coordinate 27,550,479 of CM028681.1, forward strand.
TCTCATCCAAGGCATTAAGCTGCAAATCCAAATCATCATAAAGGTACGTTACGTACTTAGAACTTTATTGAGTTCTGTATTCTTTTATCTATATTATTTTCTTGAGCTCTATAGTACAGTGCGTACACCACTTGTATAGATCTTAGCATCATTAGTGATTGGATTATTATTTAAAAATCATAACATCATGGTATATGAACTTTTGCTAACTAAGTAATAATCATTACCTTAGTTAAAAATTATAAATTATGCAGACATGAATTAGAACCTAGAGTCAAAACTAAAACACTCCCTTATGAACTTCACTTCACCTTAGGATCTTTTCCTTAAGAATAAGAATAGACACTAGGTGTAACAACTCGAGTTGTTACCATAGTTGATTAGGACTAACTCTAAGTCTTAAACTCAATTATAACTGCTAATTAGGTCAAGTGGAGGTAACCTTTGAGACCTAGTCCAAATCAGGAGTCAAACGGATCGAATCCCGACTTCTAGAAATCCAGAAACCCTAGAAATGGACCTATTTAAATTGACCTTCGATCAAAAAATGGGCACCGCCATTGCATTCCTTGACCCCAAATTAGCTTGGGGTGAAGTTTTCGTGTCAATCGGAAGCGTCGAAATTTCGACGAATATTTTAATAATAAAAATATCCCGGAAATCGAGGTATCAAAATACTCATCAGATCGAAAATTTGACTGTGCCATTGAATTCCTTGACCCCAAATTAGCTTGGGGTGAAGTTTCCGTGTCAATCGGAAGTCGTCGAAATTTCGACGAATATTTTAATAATAAAAATATCCCGGAAATCAAGGTATCAAAATACTCGTCAGATCGAAAATCTGACTGCGCCATTGAATTCCTTGAACCCAATTTTGCTACGAAAAACATGTTCAAAATTTTCTGAAAATTTTTCAAAAAAAAAAAATAAATAAATAAATAAAATAATAATATTTTTACTGTAGCTAACGGCATGCCGTTAAGTACTTAACGGACCCGTCACTGTAGCTGACGGCGCCGTCAATCTGGACGGCGCCATCTCAGCTGTTGGATCGGCCCAGATCCAACGGCTGCGGAGTCGTCTTCCTCGACGACTCCGCCTGCGTGACACGCGGCGGCCCGTCGCCATTTCTGGCCAATCCGGCCGCATCCAGGCCTCGGCAAGGTCGCCATCCGGTCTATAAGACCTCGGCCTACCCCTAGGCTTCGAGTTTTCACCGATCGGAGCCCGGATCCAGCCGGAATCAAGCCCGGAAGTCAGCCTTTTTTTTTTCGCCGAAACCTTCGTCGATCCGAACTTCAGGTACCCCGCTCTCCCTCGTTTACCGTTCGATCGTTGCAAAAATTGTAGGATAGGTAGATCAACATGTCCTCTTCACATCCATCGTTCCGATCGAGCTAAAACCCACCCGATCGGGCGCACCAGGTCCCCGAAGTGGACTGGGTTCGGTCCACCGAACCCCCGGAAGGCGAAGGGTCACGCCTTCGGGTCGGGCCGGGCCGACCGAGCCCGACCCGTCAGGGTCGGGTCCGCGTCAGCGCGGGTGGGGCCACCCAGCCACGTGGCAGCCTACGGGCCCGCCACGTATCAAGTGGGGGGCCCACCGCCCCGTCAGCCGGGCTAAGTCAGCAGTCCGTGGGACCCATAGTGCCACGTGGCAGCCTCTGACAGTGCCACATGTCAGGTGGGCCCACTGTCCAGTCAGCCGAGCTGAGTCAGCAGCCCGTGGGGACCACAGTGCCATGTGGCAGCCTTTGGAAGTGCCACGTGTTAGTGGGGCCCACTCTCAGTTAATTAGAAATTAATTAAATTAATGTTAGTGTTAATTAATTATTGTTTAGCCCTAATTAATTATTGTTAGTGGTTAATTAAGTTAGGGTTAGTACTAATTACTTTTAAACAGTAACTTTAATTAAATAATTAGAATTAAAGATTAATTAAGGATTAATTAACTGTTAATTAAATCTTAAACAGTAATTAGGATAATTAATTACTTTTGAACAGTAAAGCATAATTAATTATATTTAATTTAATATTAACAAATAATTAAAATTAATTAAATAGTAATTAGTACTAATTACTTTGCTACAGTAAAATTAATTAATTAATTAATAATTAAACAGTGATTAATTAAATAAAAATTTTAGGAATGAACAGTAAATTTAAATAATTAAATATAATTAGAGATTAATTAAGATTAATTAAACAGTAATTAACACTAATTACTTGCTACAGTAAAATTAATTAATTAATTAATTAATTAATTAATAATTAAACAGTGATTAATTAAATAAAATTTTTAGGAATAAACAGTAAATTTAAATAATTAATATAATTAGAGATTAATTAAGATTAATTAAAAAATGATTAACATTAATTATTTTGCTATAGTAAAATTAATTAATTAACTAATATCAATTAATAATTAATTAAAAATCAGAAATATTACATTTAAACTTTATGAATGAACAGTAAAATAATTCAATTTGAATAAATGAATAGTAAAATAATTCAAATTGTATTTTTGAATAGTAAAACTTAAAAGTTTAATAACTTTTTGTAGGATGATCCAAACATAGCCAATATGGGTCTTAAAATACTCAAAAAAATATTTAGGATCAAATGGCATAAGGTAAAATTTCGTTTCGGGGTACGCATAACGAGGGTAGCATTTTATAGCCTCTTTAAGACCCCATAACTTTTTACCCGATTATCGAAACATAGTCAATATGGGTCTTAAAATGCTCAGGAGAGCGGCCCCATTACCGTGGTAGTATTAATTTTCTTATTTAGACATCAGGACAAAAAGTCAACTCTAGAATTTAGAATTGACTTTAGTGAAAAATGACCAAAATGCCCTTGGACTTCAAATGGCCATAACTTGGTCAATTTAATTCTAAATCCAAAAATTCAAGAAGCTACCTAGTTTAGAATTTCAATGTCATCATTTTCACAGAAATAATATTTAGGATTTGAACCCTAAAATTTAGGGAAATGACCAAAATACCCTTAGCCTTATTTAGCCATAACTCGGTCGTTTCTTGTCCAAATTGGACGTTGTTACTGTCTATCTTCAAGTTAGACAGTAAAGAATTAGTTGGAGAAGAGAAAACTCAATTTGGACCCCTAAATCAAAAGTTGATTGACCCGTAAAGTAGGGGCAAAATAGTCATTTTACCTTAAAATTGGAAATGCGCAACTTTAGCCCTTAATTAAAATCTTAGAATACTAGGATTAATAATGTAATCATATTAGTACCATGTAAGTGAATAAAACAAGTCATTAAATTGAATTCCAATAATTTTTCCTAAGTCTTTAACATCCCACCTTAAGGACCTTTCCTGAGAGTAGGACTAAATCATAGGTTAGTGTTCATTCATTGGGTAAATTGGGTTATCCTATGGGTGAAACCTTAGTTTTAGTAGTTTCTAGATATTATTTTGTTTTACAACCCATTCTGATTAGTTTATCTTTTAACTTTAGATTTAAGATAGGAGATTCATCCTATTAAGTTTGATTACTTAATAGGATCTGCCTTAACTAGTAGATCACTTATAGTATAAAACCTAGAACTTAGATCTTATCTAGTTTGGATTATGTGATTAAACCTAAAGCCTTGTAGTGTTTAATCCATAATCTATAGGTGTAGAAGATCTTGATCAGATCTTAGTTAGAACGTCTAAATTCACAAAAATTAGGATGTATGATTTATTTGTTTAATTCGTAGTCGTCTATCTGATTGAACTAGATTGGAACCTGATCAGTTCCAATCCTTTTTAACTTATAAGGACGAATTTCTGAGTTATACTCGATAGTAGGAAAATGGTGATCCTGAACTTGTGTAACTTGGGATAGTTAGCTGGTTAAGTAGAAAATAAATGATATCACCATGTTTAGTCGAGTCTCTTGCTTACTTGTTATTTGTTGCTACGCATACCTTGTAATTTTGTGCCTTATATTTTCTTTGAACATATCATATAAGACATTTGATGCATAAATAAAATATTAGGAAATTATGGAGACTTCTTAGATTCCTTATGAAAATATTAAAGTAAATAAGTGAAATGATAATGAATTGATATGATTGAGCTGCCTCTCAGTATTCTTTTGATCATACCGAATATTTCCCTAGTCGTATCGTGCTAGGAGTTGCCCTAGCCGTACTGTGTTAGGATATTTCGATATGATAGTTGGTGACCTAACCGTATCGAGCTAGGAGTAGCCCTAGTCGTATCGTGTTAGGGCCATATATGTGACTATTGTTGTCTTAGTCGTATCGAGATAGGAGTAGCCCTAGCCGTATCGTGCTAAGATCTTCAGTTTCTTTTGGCGAGCTAGTGTAGCTCTTTTCTGTATGGCAGTTGATGTATTATAGATTTATATGCAGTTGTGGTTATTTCAGTATATTCTTTTTCAGTCAGCTATTTCCTTGTACTGCTTTATATATATTTAGGATGTTAGAATCTTGCTGCTATATGTATATATCACTGCTGAGTTATTCATTTTTAATTAGCATATTATTTTTATTGATCATCAGCATGTTTAGGATGTAAAATTTTCTTTCAGCATTTATTCAGTTATATTTACACTTAAATGCCTTTCCTTGATTACTTGTTATGCGAGGCATGCTTCAGCCTCTTTTCTTTGCCTTGTTTATACTATAGAGCATAGTCTATAGTTTGCCTTTTTACTTGTGTTGCTTACTGCTCCTATATTTACACATCATGCTTAGAAGTAAATGGTAAAATGGTGATATTATATAACCTTATTAAAAATTCAGCTTAAAATATACTTAGACAATTGTCTAATCAGATTTTCTCTTTTTTTTTCCTGGGGCCCTACATTGTGAAACCGACAATGTCAGGCTTAGAGCAGTTTGAGGAGCCTGCACCCGAGGAGGAGCCTTACTTAGAGGAGGCGCAGTAGTTGGGGCCAGAAGATATCTAGTCATTTACTGCCTGTGAGGATGAGTGGATTTTGAACATTTATTTTGTTAAATTTTAATTAATGTAATAATACGAGTACCTGTGACTGTGTGTTCAGATTTCACTATGCTACTTTTCTGAGTTATATTTCTCTTCTTATATACATTATGATGCTTGGATGTCATTTATTTATCGCTTCCGCACTTTGTATCTTTACTTATATAGTGACTGCTTGATTGATTCTGAGTTAACCTTTCTCTAATCAAGTGGATTGTCGAGTTTATCCTAATCCAATGCTAAGTGAGGGGTTAACCAGAGTGACACCCCACCGTTAATCTAAACCTATTGAGGGTTAAGGGTGAGGGTCGCCACACTAGGTTAGACTTCATTCATTGAATAAGTGATTTATTCGATGAATGGAACCTTGGTTTTATTAGTTTCTAGATTTTCATAATTTTATTTTAATTATTTTATCTTTTAACTTTAGATTAAGAATAAGAGATTCATTCTATTAAGCTTGATTTTACTTGATAGAATTTGCCTTAATCATCAATTCACTTGTAGATTGAACCATAGACCTTAAGCTTACCTTTAGATTATGTGATTGAACCCAAATATGTGGTATTTAATTCATAATCCATAGCTTAGCAAATCTTAATCGGATCTTAGCTTCAAACATCTCAATTCATCAATTGGGACGTGATGATTTATTATTTAATTATAGTCGATTTTGATTGAATTAAATTGGAACCTGATCAGTTTTGATTATTTTTAACTCATAAGGTCGTGCTTCTAAGTTATATAGCTTAGAATAGTTAGAATAATTAAATTAGATAACAATAGTGTCACCATGTTAGAGAGTCCCTTACTTACTTGATTTTGTTACTACGCATTCTGTGTTTTTGTGCTTAATTTCTCGTGCATATCATATAAGAAAACTTTGTGCATGAACTGAAAATTTAGAATAATTAGGATAATAGTTACCTTTAGGTTCAGTATATTTAGTAGATTCGGGCGTGCATTTACCCTAATGGACAGGGGTAAGGAGTAATAAGGAGGCTTAACATTACTCATTGAGGAGTGTGTGTTAAGTATGGAACCTGTATAGTCTTGTAGATGTGCTTGACTCCTTAGCCATTTCTGGACGTGTCCACAGAAATAAAGTAAAATAATTAAGAGATTATGCATTTGTGATTACTGAATCCTCAGTTCTGCTGCTAGATTATGTATGCCCTAGCCTAGAAAGGCTATGGGAAGTTCTGTCTGCCCAAGCCCAAAAAAGTTATGGGGATTTCACCGGCCCGATGGCCATCTTTCTGATATGGCAATCTTTACATATCTGATTCAGTTTTAGCTTACTGTATACTGTGTTTTGATGCATATTTCAGTCAATTGCTTTCCTTATTTACCTGCTTAATTGTATGTATTATAGAATGCCAGACTTTTCTGCTTATTATATGCATCATTTCAAATTTTTGTTTTTAATTAACATATGTTATATGATCATCAGTATGTTTAGGATTAGATTTTACTTTCAGTACTCTTACTTACTGCACTATTTATATGTATATGCTCATTTCTTGCTTAGTTGTTGAGGTATACTTTTGTCTCATTTATTATTTAATTATAAATGTTATATTTATAACTATCCATATTTCTTGTTACGCTTACTGCTCTTATTGCTTAGTTAATTTTTATTGTGCTTAAGTTAAAATAGTGATATTAATAACATATGTAAAACATTTAGCTTAAATTGTACTTAGACTTATTAAAGTATAATCAGATTTTCTTTTTTTGGCTGTGCCCTATCATATATGTACATATGGCAGATCAGGAGTATAGGTCAGATCCAGCACTTGAGGATTTAGCTACTAGCAGGTTAAAGTAAAATGCAGCTCATTGAAGGAGATATGCTTCCATCTTCTTGGCCTGCATTTAGTAAAAATGTGATAACTAAATTTTTGTATTCTTACTATTCTGCATTTAATGTATTGTATGTGAATGAACTAAATGTGAACTATGCCTGGATACCTCCTCTTTACTTATTTTTGCACTGCTATACTATATATATGTTTCTGTTGGATCTTGCTCAGCTCCTTATTAGTATAACGAATATGTTTTTAGTTTAATGTCTGTGGTTCTAATAACGATCACCTCTTAACACTTAGTTGATTAAGAGGCGGCCGTCACACTTCAGTTCTACTATTCTGTTCTGTCTACCCTAACTTAGAAAGTGTGGGGGCCCCCGTACTGACAATAAGGAAGTACGGTGCTCCAACTATGGTAACTCCCTAACTTAAGTAAAGCTAGGTAAACCCAACCCGCCTTAAGCCAAGGACTTGTCACCAAGTACTATCACATCATCAATATATAAGTATCAAAGTGGCGGAAGTAATAAATAATATAGTAACATCCACAAACATACATAGTAGGAAAAGAAAATGCAATATAGTAATTCATCACAATGCAGAAATGAAATACATCCAGAAATAATTATTACAAACTAAAGTTTTAAGAGAATAAAAATGTCTCTCAATCTCACTGAAATAAGAAAGCAAAAGCTAACTAAACAGCAGCAGCACGATCCTCCTCCGGAGCCTGCTCCTCTTCAGCGACAGTGCCCACGAACACGTCTGAATTTGACATTTGTCGGTATCACAAATACCAGGGCCCCAGCCAATAAAATAAAAAGGTTACAGTTAGACAATTGTTTAAGTACATTTTAGGCTATTTTAATGAACTGAATATTTTAAAGATATCACATTAACTAAACATGCAAGCAGTAAAGGGTGCAACAAGCTATGAAAAGAACAGGTAACTATAAACTATCCATTTATAGCCAGCATACAATGCAAAATAAATAAGGTGAGGCTAAAAGGCTAGAAGAATAACAACTACAATACAATTCTAATCCTAACATGCTTATGATCATGTTAACATATGCTGAGTATAAAAGAAATACAAGTACTGAAAACGTGCAATTCTAGCATCCTAAACATTCCATTTATATATATATATATCTAAGCTATATGAGTATACATACAACATGCTAGTTAAGAATGAAGAAATAAAAGAAAAGAGCCACTGAGACATTTGGCAAAAGCAAGGCAATCTATGAATTATAAAGCCACTGAGACATGTGGCACAGCGAGCAAATACTGAAAATAAGGCCACGGAAGCATGTGGCAAAGCAATTCAGAAAAAATAATATAATCCAGCTAAAGTAGCAATAAGCCTAAGTCATAGTATTGCCATACCAGCCAGTGGGCCATACAAGGCCTCCAATATCCATCAATCAATCCCCAGCCTAGCCATCCAAATATACTAGGTCTGAGTCCAGTCTATACAATATTACTACTAAAGAGGCAGACTAAGCTAGGACATATTCTACCAACTGCAATTAAGACAAAATTAAATGATATACAATTCAAATACTAACTTAGGATGTATCATCCATATCCTAAGTTTTCTTATTATGCTTAAGGAATAAAGCTCAACATCCAAGATATGCAAAACAATCTAGTCAAAGTAAGCAAGAGGCTTAATCTAGACTCATGTGATATCTGATATTATCTAATTACCAAATCTAGCTACTCTGAGAAAGTACAAGTTTAGGATCTCCAATATCCAGCTATCGAGTAGAGTCTCAGATTTACGTCCTTATAGTTAATATTAGAACTTAACAAGTTCTAATCCAAAATCATGTGACAACTATATGGTTTAAGTAAGTAAATTAACGACCTAATTCATTAATATTTTACTCTTTTACCCAAATCTTGATTAAGTAAATCAAGATTTAAGGATTTAGAACTTAAACCCTATGTTGAGTTCAAATCCCAAATCCAAGGTATGTCCTTATGAGGATCTAGGGTTCACATTTACAACCCAAATTTAAGGTATAGAATCTTATAAGCTGAAGGATCTAAGAACTAAGAGCTTATTGAAAAGTTATTCTACTGATTATAAGATAAAATAATCAATTAAGAACTTGAGAATCTAAGATCTATATTCAATCTTTAAGATAATTTCATTTTCTTATAGGTTGAATCATCCTATACCCACATGGAAGGTTTCAAAAGGTCAAACAATCAATCATTAAGGAATTTTAATTAGAGATGGTTCAATTTCAAATTGAAGATCTAAGTTTAAGATCTTAAGATCTAAAGATCTGAAGTTTGATCACTTTAGATCTCTAAATTAGAGTTTCATCTTAAAAGCTTTTATTTGTGATTCTCTTGGGATCTAAGTTCATAGTTAAACTAAATGGAGCTTATTAAGGTTGAAATTGATAATTTTAAGTATTAGATTAACATTAAACTCATATTGACCATTTTAGGGCTACTTAAGTTCTAAGGATTTGAGATTTGATCACTTTAGACTTTAAGCTAAATTTTAACTTAGACTTTACCAATTATATTTCTTTTAGGCTTTAACTCTTAGGTTAACCTTACTGAACTTATTAGGGTGGTATTTAATCCTCTCAATTATCAGGTTCAAGGATTAATGCCAAAAGATTCTTATAAGATCACTTAAGATCTAGGTGTTTTAGTTAGGGATTAAGTGGAGATTACTTAATTAATGATCACATTAACATTACTATTAGTCTAAGAGTTCAGAGAACATCTCTAATCTATCTTAAGATAGTTTAATGAAACTTCCAAGCCTTAAGGAGCATTTAAACATATTTTAGGTCAAAATAACCAAAATGCCCCTCTTAAGGGTAAAATTAGGATTTTAAGGTTTAGTTATCCAAATCACTTCTAATCTATTTTAATGAGTTTCATAATGATTACTGAAGTGAGTAACACACTTATTTTAGGTTTTGATGACTTAATTAATCTTAATTAGCACTAATCACTTAATTAAGGCAATTAGGGTAATTAGTGAAATTAGAGCACTCTAGGGCAATACAACCTTATACTCAGGTTATAATAGGCTTAATATGATATTGGGAATAATCCTCACCCAAATCAAAGGCTTAATTAAGGTTTCAGTCACTAATCCTTGATTAGGGTGATTAAGGAGTGATTAAGAAAATTAATTATCCAAAATTACCTTTAAGGGTCTGAATTTGTTCCTTAGGATATAAGGAGCAATCAGAGCCCTTAATCTCATTAATTGGACAATCAAATAATTTTATATGATTTAATTAAAAACATAAAATGTTTGGCAAATAAGTTTTAATCCAACCGTTAGATTTAAGATATTATTTTATATTTAGATTCCTTGAATTTTTCTGATTCAAATGGTATATTGGATCATACCATTTGGATCTGTATAACTAAAGTTATTTAATTAATTTAATCTGAATGTTTATTTAAATTAAAACTATAGGATTTAATTAATTTAATCTCAATCATTAAAAATGCTATCCAATAATTATTAAATAGGCGCGGCCCAAAATCAGAACCGCGCGGGCCGGCGTCTACCCGGCCCAAAATCGCCGTCTTCTTCCTCTCGCACGCGCCCGCAGCCCGAACCCTAGGGCCGGCTTCCAACGCAAAATTCTCTGCGCTCCGGTCACGCCACGCCTCGATTCCGACGGCTACAAGCTCCCTGACCCTAGACGCTTCGATTAACCTAAGAAGCCCTAACTGGGAGGTGTGGGATCGCTGGATGACTACTCAGCCAAGATCCTCCAGCTGGCGCACCTGTGAGGAGTAAATTCTCCTCACATAGTGCACGGGTCGCCTCGATCTTGATCCCCACATGTTCAGGGATCAATGAGGGAGCGATAGGTCGACTCGAGAGGTTCTGAGGTAGTCTAGATCGCTGGGGTGCTACTCAGCGCATTTTGCCATTTAGAGCTTCGACTGGATCGATCGAGTCCAGTCGAATCGATCGATCTGGTCGAACCTAACCCTCGATACCCATCTACAATTATTGCCAAGGGGTTTCGATACTAAGCAGAGGGCTAAGTGGCTCGGGAGAACGCCGCATTCGAGCGAATTGGCCCGACTGGCAGTGTGCTTTCAGACGGCGCTTATGCTGTCTGGCGCACTGCCAGGACTCACTAGAAGTCCTGGATGACCGCTAGGAGCTAAGGAGGGGACCTAACACAGCATCTATGGCTTGAGCGAGTAGGTGCCGAGCTAAATTGAGCTCGACATAAAGAAGGGAATGGGCTGTACCTTGGTTTGAAGAAACGCAGGGACAGCAGACAATGCAGCTAGTCTGGATTGCACCAGAAGGTTGCAGGAGCTCAGCAAGGGGGTCTGAACGCCATACCACGCCCTCTATCAGCAGACGCGGCAGGACCAGTTGTCTCGATCATTGAGAGCTCCAATTGCTTCAGTCGGGAGATGGGGGAAATCACAGTGAGCAAAGGAGCTCACTGTGAGGCTTGGAAGGTATTTATAGGCTGGGGGAGACCTAGGGAGTGGATGCCAGAGCTCTGGTTTGGGGTTTGGCTCGGCCTGAGGTTCACTCGCCATTGCCCATTAGGGAATGGCTCAGCCATCCCTACCCATCCCTGCGGCTCAGCCACAACGGGAAGGGCCCTAACGGTCCAGCTGACCTGGCAGAAGGGTGGTAGACTGGATCGACGTGGTTGGGTACGGAGAATTTTCTGCTGTCGGGTAGGATCATCGTGAGAACGACGATCCACAGTGACTGTACTCGCCTCCGCCGTTTGATGCCGAAGCCGTTGGGTTCGAACGGTCTGATGAGCTACTTAACGGAATATGATGGCAGCCGTTGGATACGCGCGATGGATCCAATGCATACGATTTAATCTTAACACGGAGGAGATCCCGCCGTTCGATAGTTTGCGCCAAGATGCGTGCTAAGGCATCGGGTGGCCGAAACATGCGCGCCGCTGTCGGGACCCCGCAGCGGATCTGCCGCGGTCCCGACAACAAATCCTAGGTTTATTTATTTAATAAAAATAAATTTTAAATTAAATAAATCCAATTAAATAATATATAATTATTCTTAAATTATCTAAATCCAATTTAGGATCAAATGAGCTCCAAAAATTCTCAAAAATTCACCCTTAGCTAATTAGGGTGATGAATTCAAAAATAAAATCAGATTTTAATTTGAAGATCAAAATAATTTAGGTATTTTTTAGAGCTTAAAAATAGCCAAAAATATCAAATTTTTCATTTTAGCTCCAAATGATTCCAAACTTCTAGGATTAGGCTTAAATGACCCATTGAGTCCAATGGAATCAAAATTAGAACTTAGTTTTGTTTAATTAAATTAGGTTTAGCTAGGGTAACAACCTAGGGTTGTTATAGAAATGCTATGTAAATTTTTATCTACCCTAGCCCAAAAAGGCTTTGGAAATTATACTAGGCCGGATTGGCCAATTCTTTCTGATATGGTAGTTATACGTACTTGTTTCAATTTCAGTTTACTGTTTATTGCATTATTGATGCATGTTATTTCAGTCAGCTGTATTACTTTTCTTACCCACTCACTTGTATATATATTTATAAAATATTATATTTTACTGCTTACTATATGTACTATTTTTAGATTACTATTTTAAATCAGTATATATCATGAGATCATCAGCATGTTTAGGATTAGACTTTACTTTCAGTATTTTTACTTGCTGTATTATATATGTATGCATATTCCTTATTTAGTTTGACTGAGATATGTTTTTGCCTCAATTTATGTTTAGTCATAAATATTATATTTATAGCTTATCCTATTCATTGCATGTTTACTGCTCCTATGCTGGATAGTTCACTTTATTTGAGTTTAAGTGTAAATGGTGATATTAATAAATGCATAACAAATTTTCAGCATAAAATGTACTTAGACAATTGTCTAATAAGATTTTTCTTTTATTGGCTGGGGCCATAGCATTGTGAAATCGGCAATATCAGAATTTGAGCAGCTTAAAGATCCAATACCCGAATAGGAGCCTTATCTAGAGAAGGTGCAGCAGATTGGAGTTGAAGATCCTTAAACTCTTTTATATTTTGTGAGGATGAGTGATGTTTTTTTTATCAATTTTGAACTTTAATTAAATGTTGTAATAATACATGTACACTTGTGACTGTATTTATTTTCATGCACTGTAATTTTCTGAGCTACTATTCATTCTTATTTCTTATTGATGTATGATGAAATGAATGTAATGTTTACTTTGTATGCTTCCGCACTCTGTACTTATATTGATTTAGTGACTGATAATTTATATTCATTCTGTGCACATCCTTTACTTATTAGTGGATTGTGGATCTTACCTAATCCAATGATAAGTGAGGGATTTGCCAGAGTGGCACACCACCCCTTAAGTCTGATCATGCAAGTTAGGGGGCGGGGTGCGACACTATGCCTTAGCGCGTTGCTGCCACCAGCTCTCCATTCTCGCATATACATGAGAGAGCTCCTGTGTGGCGGCCCAGAGTTGCTGAGCAAGCTCAAGGTCACCGCCTCGATCCGTCTCCATATCCTTCGATTGGAGCTGCGTCAGAGTCGTAGTGAGTTCTGCATCCCTCCTCCAGTAGATCAAGAAATGTATATCAGTCCCACTTCTACAGTGCTCAGAGAGGATGTGCCATCTTATGGTTGAAAATTGAGGATGATGAGTCACGAGACGGTAGCTCCCAAGTCCTCTCAACCATAGAGAACATCTCCGGGTACTGCAACAAAGTGTCCCCGAACTTTTACCATGTTTCGGTACTCTATAACCTAAGACAAGCATTTGTCAAGAAAATCAGGCAGTGATCAGAGGCTACCGAGGGGAGGTGGTGCACGGCTGCACCCGATAGAAAGTCCATCGCCTCCGTGCTAAGAAAAAAAATAGTCCAAACGCTCCCAAATATGCTGAGCTCCCTCCTTATTGTTGTTCCACGTCAAAGGTGGACCAATAAAGCCTGAGTCATGAAGATGACACGTATCCAGTACCTCCTGGAAGTCCATTTGAATTGTAGTCATTCTGAATGCTCTCTTGCCGCATTTCTCTGCCTGAGTGAGAACGTAGTTGAAGTTTTCACCAAGAACCAATGAGCACCCCACAAATCAGACTGCTAAGGTAGCCTACCAAAGTTCCCTCCTCATATACAGATCAGTGGACACGTAAATGACGCCAAACTAAAAGCAACTCCCTGACCTTATAGTGCTTTTAGCGAGGATCACATGGATGCATGAAAGATGAATCTCACACTACAAAAAGTCACTTTGTCAAGCAAGAATGATACCTCCCAAACGTCCCACAGAAGGCTAGACCGCAAAGCTCCAATGCCTCCCAAAGAGGCGATCCGCGTCTCGATGAGTGAAAGACTCCACACAAGTATTTAATAAAGCAATTAATCTCAGCTTGTGCTCCGAGATGAGCGGCGGAAGGTGGTGTCTTGTCACCGGCTTTCACACACTGCAACAATTCCACACAAAGATGCCATTCATTGGAGAGTTGGGGGATGTTCCCTACTCCTTGATCTCAATCTCCTGGGAGGTACCTCAATGGCGGGTTTCAGCTTGGAGGTAAGGCTGGGTTGAACAAGTGGGCCAGCGTGTTTGACTAAAGATGATCAAGTTGGTCCAGCGTGCGGCGAGGGCTAGCTCTGTCCTGACGGTGTGGGGCCTGCATGTCGGGCTGGTGGGCTGAAGCTGGGACGAACCTGGACCGAAGCTGTGGAGACCGCCCCCAAATCACCCGGATTAGGGGGTGGTCATCACTTAGCAAATCCTCACATAACATTTAGATTAAGGAATGGACCTTCTTAATTAAATACCAAGGGAGGATGTGCCTTAATAAATAAAGAGTAGCAACAGAAATAATCACTTAAATGAGTATACTATAATTTATCAGAGTGCGGAAGAAAAACAAGAGTAACATCCATACAATTCAGATAAAAACTATACAACTCAGATTACATAAACATAAAAAGTAAAACAGTTAGATCCTGTATTATTACAAAATGATGATAAAGTTTATGCAGTAAAAAGAGTAAAGTCTCTCATATCCTCACAATATTAGACAGAAACTACTGATCTTCTCCTATATGCTCCTCCTCCTGTACTGGATCTCCAGAAGGTCCCATAACCTCGAACAGCTCAGAATCTACTATTGTCGGTTTCACAATGGTAGGGCCCCAACCAACAAAAGAAAAATCTAGTTAGACAAAACATCTAAGTACATTTTAGGCTATAAATTGTTAATTTTTGAATGATATCACAATACTAAGAAAAATAGGAGTAATAAGCATTAAGGAAAGGTAACAAAGTTATAATTAATATAATTATAATATAACAAGATGTGAGGTAAGCACATACCTCAATTCAAGCTGCAGAAAAAGCCAAGTAATATATAAAGAAATCTACTAAACACAAGTGAAACTTCTAAGTATATGATCAATATAAAACATGCTGTTTTTATAATTAATTTGAAAGTACAGAGCTGAAAGTAAAGATCTAGCATCCTAACATGCCAAAAATAAAAGTGACTGCTGAAAGATAAAAATGAATGTTCAAAGCTGTGAGTACAAAGGAACTACAGAAAATGAAAATATAGCAAAAGGTGTACTAAATTATAAGACAAGTAAGAACTGCAGAAAATGAAAATATAACAAAAAGTGAACTGAACTGTAAGGTAAAAGTGAGCCAAAATTGTAAAGTAAATAAAAGTCAACTACAAAGTGACTGTAATACAAATAAAGTAACTGAAAAGTAACTACAATTATGAGATATTCCTACTTAGTCCTGCCATCAGTAAAGTCCATCTGCTCATCTGGAAAAGTAGTATTAGATTCCATCTGGAAAGTAACTTCTAAACATCTGGAAAAGTAGTCCCAGATTCACTAGGAAAGTAGTCCTAGTCAGAAACAACTAGTATCTAGAAAAGTAGTCCCAGATTCACTAGGAAAGTAGTCCTAGTCAGAAACAACTAGTATCTGGAAAAGTAATTCCAGATATACTAGGAAAGTAGTCCTAGTCAGAAATAGCAGGCACTAGGAAAGTAGTCCTAGTCCAGAACCATAGGCACTAGGAAAGTAGTCCTAGTCCAACAGCTATCCTAGAGGCACTAGGAAAGTAGTCCTAGCCCAAAACTACTCTGAAGTAAAGTCATACTACATGGCAGACTAAAAAGACACATCTCCTCAAGTTTGATAAAACTGTTTCCCACCAAATATCCTTCTAACAATATGAAATGTCATCAAACTCAACATAGAAATGATCATCCAATATTCTATGTTTAATGCAATGTATCTAAATGTAAAGAAAGTCCAAAGCAAAGGGAAAGCATAGCATACAATTTTTAATAGTACTAAACAATAGTTGTGATATCACTTTGTTTTCTATTTAAGATATTCTAACTACTCTAAGTTACATAAGATTCAAAATCCTCAATTCCTACACTGTCTATAACTTAGAATCATGAGCCTACAAGTTAAACATAATTAGGATTAGCCACTGAATCAAAGTCGCATATAAAGTTAAATAAGTAAAATCAATCATCCTAAGTTATTATTTTATAAATCCCAAACTAAATCTTGAGTAGTCAAATCAAGATATAAAGGATTAAGAATCAAATTTCAAAGAATGAAATTTAATTCTTAATCACAAGGTCATCTTAAGGACTAAGGTTTTAATCCCATCTTATTGATTAAGTGTTAAGGCAAATCCTAATGATAAATCAATTTATTAGGATAGATCTATATTCTTAGTTCTAAGGTTCAAATATAAAATAATCATTAAATAAATTAAGAAAATCTATAAACTAATAAACTCAAGGTTTCACCTATTGAGTAACCCAATTTTACTCAACAGATGAACTCTAACCTAAGATCTATTCTTAATCTTAGGTATTAAAGCTCTTAATTACTAAGAGTATCTCTCATGACACACATCCTAACTAGTGTTATAAAACCTATGAAAAGATCTAGGAATGATTAAGGAAGGGAAGCACTCAATTTTTACTTAGGAATTTCCTTAAGGACTTTAAAATGAGATCTTGATCAAAAATCAAATTAAGGATTAAATTTATCTAATTTCTATCCTAAATCACTTTATTTATGTTTGAAATGATTAAAAGGTGATTTTAGGGTTTTAAAATGCTAAACCCTAATTTTGGACAAAATTATCATTTTGCCCCTACTTAGGGTCTAAATCTCATCTTTATGAATTTAGGGTCAAATTCTTAATTTTAACAAAGTGAAATGATTACTTACTATTTAATATGAGTTTAGACAGTAAGATTATAAATTTTGGTTTAGTATTAATCCTTATAAGGCCAAATTAAGGAATTTGACCTATAAGGGCATATTGGTAATTTTACCCTAATGACATATAATTTTTCTATCAATTTATTAAAGGTTATGCCTTAAAGTTTCCATAGAACCTAAAATTATTGAATTCTGATGTGTATTGGCTTAGTTATAGCCAAAACAAGATCTAGGGTTTAAAGGGTAATTAAGGAATCTTGATTAAGGGTCAAAAATCCTAACTTTATCATTTGATGTCCAAATTGAATAATTTCAGTGGCTGAATGTCACAATTAATCCACTGATTCTAATGACTAGTGGTAGGCTCAATTTAGACTCCATTTGGCTAAGTTGTGGCCTAATTAGGGTTTAGGGTGATTAGTGAATGATTAGTAAAATTAATCACCTAAACACTGATCCAACCATATAGTTAGGTTTTAATAGGTTCTAGGAGTTCTCTGAAACTTAGTTTGTCCAATTTGAATTATTAAATTTACTAATATTCACTAATCAAGTTTTAGAGTAATTAGGAATGATTAGCAAATCTAACCGTTATATTCAAAATATTTTTCTAGATCTCTGTAGATTAGGTTTTGATGATCTAAATTGGTGTTTGTATCACCTAATTTGGAACTAAGATGACCAACTTATGGTCATTTGAAATTCTAGGTCAAATTAGGCTAATTAGGATTAGGTCCTAAATGTCATTAGTCAAATGCTAACTCAAACAGCAAAGTTAATACTACTAGAATGTTCTTTAGGATTTTGTGACTATTTTAAGACCCATATTTGGTATATTTAGATTAGGGGTTGCAAAGTTATAGTGATTTGAATATTTGTAACACTATTTGAATTATTTAATAATCTAAAATATCACTATGTTGAATACCTACCCAAATTTAATTTTGACAGTCTCAGATTTTTTCTTAATTTTTACTGATTAATCCAATATATTTATTTGCTTGATTTGTATATGTATTTATCAAGATATAAGCATCTAAAGTTTGATGTACAAGTGAATTAATTAATTTAAATTATATGCATTCCATTATTATTGATTAATTTAATTAATGTATTAAATTTTTATTAACTGACATTTACTTTAATGGATTTTTAAAAAAATCCCCTTTTTGTGTTTGTATAATTATATACATATACATATGTATATATATAAATACATTCATATATGTATAAATGTTCTTTCTTAAAGTTAATACTACCCATACTCTATATATATACATGTATAATTAACGTTGTATATATATATAATTTATTTTTAACATTTTCCTCTACAGGTGGGCCCACGCGGCAGACGGGATTCGACAGCGGCGGGACCCGCAGCCACGCGGCAAGCCGTGGCTTGCTGAGGCGTTACAAGCGGGCCCCATTGACACCCGCCGGACCGGCCCGTGGTCCAAGCGAACCGATTGGTTCTTGACCGGTTCGAGAGGTAGTGAGCGTCCCTTCGTCTCCCTTATGACGGCGGAACTTAGGGTTAGGGATCGTCGGTTTGTAATGGAATCGAGCGATTAGGAGTTTGATCAATCAACAACAAAACTTAACTACATGTTTCGGATCAAGAAATCGGTATAAGGATACTGTTAAGGGCTAAGAACAATCATAAAGAGGAAGATATGGTTCGAGAGGTACCTGTCGAGGACAGTTTTGCAGAACGTTAGGCTTAGTTTTCGAAGTGAAAGATCAAAAAAATAATGTTTAGATGCTGATAAGGGTCTTATTGAGTTATTGGGAGCGGTGGATGCCACTCCCTTCGCTCGAAGTGGGACGCGTGGGAGAGCCGAAGGCTCAGCGCGACACGCGTTGAGCGACGGGGACGACAGGTTCTGGACCGTCTGATCTCGCGCCGAGATTAGATCAGACGGTTGAGATGATTCGACTTCAATTCAAACGGGAAGGTAACGCCGTGAAGAGGAAGGGACGGCGCCGTTTCCAATAAATTAATATTTATATTATTTAATTAATTTAACATATTTTATAAATTAATTTAATCACTTAAATATATTCCAAAAATTCTCAATAAATCATCCCTAGCTAATTGAGGGATGAGGAATACAACGGTGAACTCGGATTTTCGATCCGATGAGTATTTAATAATTTGAATTTTCTATGTATTTAAATAATATTAAAATATTTGATTAAAATTTGACGACTTTCAAATGCCTCCAAAATTTCACCCCTAGCTAATTTGGGGGTGCTGAACGCAATGACGAAGTCAGATTTTTAATCTAAGGTCTAGGTAAAAAGTCAATTTCTAGGGTTTGGGATTTTTCCAGAAATCAGGTTTTGATCTATTTGATCCCTGGTTTGATCCAAATCTTAGAGGTACATTCTAAATAACTTAATCAATATACTAGAACCATAATTAAGACTTAGATTAGTTTTAATTAACTTGAGTAACAACCTGGATTGTTACAGAAACAGACCGGTCCAAATCCACAACAGGGCTTGCGGAATGAGTGGGTGCGATAGGCGCAGTGGGCCGGCCCAGTTGGGGCAGTGTGACAGGTTGGTTAGCTAGCGTGTGAATGAACCGGTTTGGACTTGGGCTGCCATGGGCGGAGCGAGAGCTGGCTTGCTAGCGCGGGCCGGGCTGGAGGGGGCGCTCGCTCACGTGGGAGCGAGGCCCATTTATAGATGAAGGCCCTATCGGGTCTGGGCCAAAGAGAGAGATTTTGTGAGCTGGGCCGAGGTAGAAGATTGTGGGTCCATGAGCTGGGCCTGGGCTAGGGCATGCACGAACTGTCCAGGGACTGCAGGTGGGAAGGTAGTCCTGGATGTGGACTAAGCTAGCTGCTGAGACTACCCACCCGAGTCACAGCAGGATGGATCGGGCAAAACTGGTCCTGGGTCGAACTGGCTAAGAGTGTAGGCCGAGACTTCCCTTGACGCGAGCGACCTCACGATGGGTCACGGTGACCAATCGAACAATCCCCCACGGATCCCATGATCGGGCGCTTACACCTTTGGACTATCCAATCTATATCCTCCGGTGCTCCCCCAGATGGTCCCAACGGACGTTGCAAACCTATATTACTCGTAGTGGCCGCGGCTAAAGTAGTTCTAGTATGAGGTTGAGATGAGTAATCTTTGTGACCAACCCTACCACACTGGTTACAAAACAATGAGAACCCACTTCACTTGTTGATTAATTGTGGTGTTAATATTTGGAATTTGAATGGAAGAGACAAGAGTGTTCCGAAGGTTGACGTCAACGCAAATTCGAGCAAAGGCACACTTCTCTTCACTTGCTGTATGGGCGTCAATACAAATAGGTTTACCAATTTTTTGAGGCTATCCGAGTGATGTTCATAATGTTCCACAAATCAAGGGGAGGCCTGGGAGACGAATCCACACCGTAGTGGACCACCCAATATCCATGCAAAAAGAGAAATTCAGCACCTATTGAGCTATGCTGAGCACTTGGCCCCCAACGTACCATGACCCTCCGGTGAGTACGTGAGAGCAAGCGGTAGTAACATCAAATTTCACTAGAAAGCAATCTACTTCTATAGCATGGACCGAGAAATCACCAAATTTTCTCCGTCTCAACTTGAGTTCGCTCACTACAACCGCATATGGAATTCGGCGGCCAAAGCAACGGATGACGAGAGATCCCGCAAGCCTAGACCGGTGTAATTTAACATTCATTTCATCCATAATAATCTCCCCTTTTGTACTAAAATACTGTTCCGCTTCATTCATAATTTCATATGGGATAGTTTTGGGCTGTTTCCTAAGGAACGGATATTTTTTTTAAATCTGCGATCATCTTTCAAGAATTCTGTCGAGCAGTTGACGTGCAGTTTTCATGGGAAGAATGACTGTTCTTTTTGCATAGCTGTCCGGTAGCAACCCAGTTTCCATTGGCAAACTTCACATTCAACACATTATCACCATTAAAATTAGAAAAATCAGAGTTCAAAATCTGAAGATTTAAACGTGTCAGCACTTTTTATTTTAATTACTGCAGCCTTTGAAATTGCTGCTGATGCTGCCATAAATTGCAGCAAACCCCTGCTTATTTTTCAATCTCCGGAGATGATGAAGAAGATCCACATGCAGGTAGCCCAATCACCATAGCGACGAGTCCTCCACCTCCAAGGATACGCCAATCGGGCCGGCGGGATGCACATGCGGTGCATCCGCTTTGGCCGAGCCAAGCAAGGCTGCTGCCTCCGTTGCCGATGGCTGCTCCTTGCCGTCGGCTCCTCCATGAGCAGCGAACCGCTCTAAACCCGAAGCGCCGGAAAGACGGGCCTCAACCGAGCTGCCCGATTCATCCAAGGTGGCTCGCTCGGCTGAGCGGCCATGCGCCACCGTGACGCCATGCTCGGCCGAGAGATCGGGCGTCACCATGGGGGCCGACGCCCCAGCCAAAGCCGCTCCATGCTAGGCCAAACGGCCGAGCGCAAGGGGGGCCGACGCCCCCTGCTGAAGCCGCCGAGCCTCCTTGTATGATATTGCTCATGAGTCATGATGAAATTCTCTCCTTGGAGTCCCCATGTGAGTGATCTTCAAAGCAGAGAGTGTGATCACCTATCCTTCATCACTTGGATTCTTATGTGTCAAGTTAGATTAATATACTAAAGACTAGGAAAGAGTCGATGGAAGCAGAAGAACTCTTTTCAAGAACTTCTTCATACAAAAGACTAATTTAGCTACTGCTGTGCCACTAGATCATTTCAGATGACGAACGAGTTAGCCAAGGTTGAGAGGAATCATGCAGTGTTGAAGTCAATTGAATCCAAGGAATCTTATCTCGATTTTACGCCATGATTAATGGTTCACAATGGAAGCAAACATAATTCATGAAATAGAACTCCCAAAATATCTCAAAAATGAGAAAGATAAAATAAAAGGGATTAAATAATAAACACTCATACAAAAAAAGAAATAGATAATGATTGTTTAAGTGAAAAGAATGTTTGGTGTTTAGAGTAAAATTTTTATAAAAATTAGATTAAGTATTAAGTATACACTAAAATATATAAATAATATGTTAATTTAATGTATAAATAAATTATTGATTGAATATATTTTTTATTAGATTTATATGTAAAAATTATATATATATTTTTTCTATTGATCATGAATATATTTTATATATATTATCATATAAATATAATATATTGCAATTAGATATGATAACATTACAAATTTATGTACAAATTAATATGATATACTTTGGTTCATGTTAAAATAAATATTTAAATTTTATAAAATTTTCAATTATTTATTAGAACATCTATCAAAAAAATATTTATGTATATATATTAATTAACAATAAAAAGAAAAGAAATATTATTTAGATTCATTGAAATAATATTTAAAAAAATTATTCAATGAGATTCGAATATATTCTATTAATATTTATTTATTTATATTAAAATAATATATATATTATTTTTAAAATTTATATTAAATTTATATTCAAATTTTATTAAAAAATATTTTTTGTAGAGCAAGTAGAAATTTCTATAAAAAGAACGACAGTATATTCGTACTGATGTGGTAGTATTTTTCTTCGCATTAGACGGTTGGGATAACCATTTCCGTGGGTAATAAAACCGACAGAAAGCCACCGCCGAACCCAAGCACCCGCATACCTGAGCGAGCGAGCGAGCCAGCGAGCGAGAGGTTATGGGAGACGCAAGAGGGACTCGCCGAAGGAGTTTGACGGAGCACAAAACTGACCGCCTGGCCTTCATAACCGGCCAGAACCGAACCCTAGCGCAATACGGTCCACAAGATGGTAAGCATCATGTCGGTGATTTTCTCTGAATCCAATGAAGTCCTTTCTTTTTCACCTCTAGTCCTTTCCCGGTACCATTTTGTAAGCCTGAATTCCCACTCGCTTTATGACATTATGTTTATTTATTCTATATCATACTACTTTAGCTCTGTGGTAGATATGTTTCATTAACTTCTCTATTGTTCAACGAGTTTAGTTGTGATGCACAAGCGCGAGTTTCTGAGCTGGATTAGAAAGGCATTTGGTTTCAATCAATAACAAAGAGAAAGGCTGGTACAAACCACATTCAATAATTTAATTTTTGTGAGTTATGAGTACAGGCTTCAGAAAATGATGAATTTACAATGCTGTGTGTTTTTATTTTTGCTCAAAAGCAATTAGTTGCTCAAATAATATAGATTTGAGTGGATAGGTTTGGTTGGTCAAGTTGGCTAATTAGACTATGCCTCAAGTGAGCATCTGCTAGTTTTGAAACACTACAGAAATGATCGTGGGCATTTTGATTTTTCTTCTAATTTTTTGTTTCATTGGATCAAATTTGTGAAAATTGAGAGATATGGGACCTTTTGTGGGTGAAGCATTGTAGAAATTATTAATGAATTTTTGATTTATTGATTGTTTGAAGGTTAAAGATGGAAAATTTTTAAAATAGGTTACAAAAACTTTTCTTCTTATATCAACAACTTTCTAGGCTTATGTTTATTTCTTCTTGAGCCGTTTAGTTCTAATTATTTGTTCTAAAGCTGGGTAGTTTATGATATATATCTAAGAATAGTATCACGTATTGATCAGGTAGTGTGGGGTGATATGTCAACATAACTCTGGCTAGATCAAATGATTTGACTTGTTTGGTGGTAATATGCTTTTACTTGGGGAATCGTGATCCTAGTGATCCATGTACTCAGCAAATGAATTTGATGGAAAGTGGTTCAAGTTGGGGCACATAAGGCGTATGGAACACACATAAATTATCAATGCTCGTCTATATGGTTTCTATGAATTTAATGAGATTATTTTAATTTTCCTAGTAAAGGAGGGAGAGCATGATGTATGGTTTTACTCTTTGGAACATTGGCCCTTTGGTTTGATCAGACTTTGAATGACATGCTTGGAAAGAAATTCTTATTGTGGGGGATGATTCAATTTCTTATTGCTAAGTTGTTATAATCTAGAGCTTGCTATTTATAAAAAGTAGGCATCTGTTTCGATATGCACAATTACTATTTGATTAAATAATTCTAGAAAATTTTTCCTACATTTGCTACATTGATTCAAAAATGGATTAACCTCTCCTTAAATCAAGCTAGAGAATTCACTTAGACCTCTTCTTAAAGTTTGGCCAATAAATATGGTTGGAAAAACTAGGGGTAGAACATTGAATATTTTGTTAAATTCTTTTCACAAAAATCTTTATGCTAATCTAATTTGTCTCTCCTATTCATAATTTTGAAATTTAAGTTTTATGGATTTAATTTTCAAATTGTTTTTCTTAAGGTCAAACTTGTAAGGTTTTCCTAAGATATTCTTGAATATTGGCTTCTCTTTCATGTATTGTGATTTTGTAAGTGCGGTCACTCACACTACTGATAATGTTGGATTAAAATCAATACTTAATGATATTAACCTTTTAGCATCATGTCTATAATGTTTGTAAGTTTGAATGCTATAAAGTTTCAAAATCTTACTGCGATTTCATATTATTATTTTTTACTGATGGAACTCATATTCATCATTTATGCTATAGCAGTCATGCATATGAAAATATTTTCTTTTCAAATTATCTCCAATATTTTTTCATGCAAATATTATTTTTAATGAAAGTAATTATCAATTTTCTCTTTTATCATATAATATAAATTCACATGCATTATTTTTAAAATAGCTTTTTATTTTAAAAGGTCCAAAAATATTTTTTGTATTTAACAATTTTTATCTAAATTAACTGCCTAGGGCAAAAGATCATAAAAAATAAAAGTTGAGGGACAAAAAAACATAGATAAGAGTTAAGGGATGTTATGAACAAAATGCAAGAGTTAAAGGACCATTTTGGCAGCTAACTCAGAATAGTATAAAGTACAAATAATACATGCTATTTATTTATGATATTATTAATATTCAAAATAGTTTATACATTTCCTATGATCATGCTATTATGTTATTATAAATTTTCTTTCTTTTAAAGTTATTAGTGAATAAAATGCTAATGCTCTTATTTGCCTTCTTGGATTTCATTAGTTAGAAAGCCTTCTTCGATGAATACAAGTTCGTTCTTTGTTCAAATGAACTTCAATTGCTTTTTGATGTTTGTCAGTACATTTTGACATTTTGACACACTCGATGCTCCATCTCACAATAATTCGTTCGAGTAATAAAGCCACAAACTCAGAGACTATCCCCGTTGGCACTACGTCCAGCAATTTTATCTATCTAGCTCAATTTGCTCAACCTTTATATAAGAATTATTTTATTTATCCAAGGAAAATTTTAAGTGAACATTAGTGTTAAGAGGCTTATGCCTAATGAACTTCAATCTTGGATTACACACCAACTCTAACTTATGTTAAACTATTAATTCTCAGTTAAAAGGAAGCTTGTTGTTCTACTACTATTATGTTAGGTACCATCTCTTTTACACTCATATAGTGTTTTATTTAAATTTTTGGGTTAGTCAACTATTTTTGTTTGCATTTTTTATTGTGAGCTCAATATGTCATTGTGTCCTTCACCATATAAGTTTTGCTACAGTATTCCCTAAAGATAGTTTATCTTATTTCTATTTTTAACTATAAGTTTCCAAATGCTAAACTCATATTGCTACTAATAATTGATGTGATTTTGGACATGGAATAGATGAACAAAATTGAAGTTACATTATGTTGTGCATAAGCCAGGGTATCACATCTATTGGGATATCCATTGCATATATGTAATGATTTTGTGAACAGTCTGTATCAAATCAGGTTAACTCAAGAATGATTTTACTAAATAAGAAATATCTTTCTGAATAAACTTTTTATATTGAAACTTAATTCTGAGTTAACAAAGTAAATAGTTAGCTTAAGAAATAATTAACTTAAATAGTGCTTTTTGAAACAAAAATAATTTGGCACTTGGTCATTACTATCAAAACACATTAAACATTAAATGTAAAAGTACAAAACTTAACTGCATGCACTTTCTTGCATGGAGAAGAAACTTCATGTTATTATAAAGGCTACACTTTAAGACAAACAAATACCTTCTCTGTGGTATGTTATATATTCTTTTGATCTCTTAGACTCTTTGTAAGTGTGTTGTAGAAATTTTATGGAAAGCTTAAGTTCTTAAGATCATTAATATTTTATAGAGCTTTACCATAATTTTCTATTCTCTTGCAATTCAAAATTATAAATACTATAAAATATATCTAGGGAAATTCTCTTTTATATATTTGTACTTTGTATTTTTGCTAAATTCATACAGTGAAAAACATTTAAATCACCAAAGTGGATGTACTCTACAATGTTAGACCACTATAAATGTTGTATCTTTTATTTCCTTATATTTCATGACCATTATTACATGACTTTTTAGTCTTTATTTCCTTAAATAAACGCATAAACATAACTTTTTTGCATTAGCCTTAAATAACTTGGCTTAGCAAAATCAATGTTTAATATTTTGAGTACATTTTAAGGAATATTTCTATACTAAGAAAGACTAGTTGTTGTGAATGGCAGATGAAAGAGAAAGGTAACTGGGATTAAACACTTTTGTTCCAACATCTTTTGCACCAATCGCACCCTTACTCTTTATTTTATAACCACTCCCATGCTTATCAATGGAACCATGTTATGCAACACTGTATGGACTACAAGTTAAAGAACCTTGCTAGGACCATGGACTACCAACAAGCCTATTTGAATTATTTAAAGCAAAAGTTGATTCACAAAGTGTTGTTCAACCCTCTTTAACTAAGTAATCTTAAAATTCATTTTAATGTGGCAACTTCAATTACTCCTTAATAAGAGCCAAAATGATCACCACCACTATTATAATTAACGGATGTTTTAAGCCTACTTATTGTAGCAATATTCATGTATATATACTTGTGGCAATGCAACAATATGTGAAATTAATTCCAATTTTTATTTTCACGATTCGTCTCATTCTCCTCTCTCTCATTTGCTTTTATGGTATCAGAGCGATTCAAACCTAGTTATAATCAAGAAAACTCCTTCTATCAAGAATCACATTCTTCTCAGCGATTCATCTTATCGACGACATAGCTGGTATCCTGATTCTTCCCTTCCGCAATGATGCAACCATCTATCTCATCGTAGCTATTTTGTCTCACCTCCTCCGTCGAACACTCCCCTTCTTCCGATTTGATGCAGATCTCCTTCAGTCATCTCAGTGACTTGTTTCGTCGGTGACGATGCTAATTCTAGCAAATCACACCATTGGAATCAACTAACACCAATTCTACTGATCACACGGAAGCTCAGCGCAGTAGCTCCACTGCCAGAAACGACTCAAGAGACCTCAAATTTCTGATTACCAACATCAAGAACACTATTCATCAACCTTTGATTATAGAGAACTATCATATATGGAGAGCGCAGGCAACATAATTATTCAAAGCAAACAATCTATTCTACCACCTGGACGGAACCGAACAAGCGGCAAGCCCGACTAAGGCTGGTCTTACACTGACATAAATCTAATCACTGCACTATACTCCGTAATCTCTCGCTCCATCATATCATTTATTCTTGAACTAGAGATTGCAACAAAAATAGGGCATACATTGGAAAAAAAACTCCAATCCTCCAATAGATCAAGAGTCATTCAACTCAAAAATGAACTTCACAATGTTTCACTCAAGAATCAACCCATGAGTGAATACTTAACAAAAATTAAGACTCTTGTAGATTGTATAGTTGCCGCCGGCTCAAGGATTGACCGTGAGGATGTGATACTCTATATGCTAAACGGACTTCCTGCAACATATCAAGATTCAGGACTGCCATCCGAACTAAACTAACACTGATTAACATTGATGATCTATATACTTATTATTATGTAGCAAATAAATCAATATACAACAAGATCTCAATAATGAGATACAGATCGCAAATGCCTCCACCACGGGAACAGCTCACACTCCTCACTATTATATGGTTGCACCTGTGGAAGGAATCGGTTCGACAGAGGCAGAGATAGGCAATTGCAAATAACACATTTTCAGTCTAACGAACCACAGTCTCTGAAAAGCAACCGATCAACATACATTGAGTGCCAAATATACATGAAACCAGGACATTCCGCAAGGGACAGTTGGCATAGATCGAACATAAACTATCGTGATTTATGAACTCAGCCGCAACAAACATCTGTCTCCACATGGATAGGATAGCCGATGACAACTGGTACTTGGACTTAGGAGCATGAGCATTTAGTCATGCCACTAATGATCTCAGCAATTTATCAGTAGCAAAACATACCAGGGCAATGACAAAATCACCATCGGTAATGGCCACTCACTTCCAATGTCCAATATCGGCACACGTATACTCCCCACCCCCACCCGTAAGTTTCATCCAAACCAATTACTACACGTACTTGAATGTCAATACAACCTTTTATCTATACACAAACTAACCACCGATTACACTTGTTCCATCTCTTTCAATCCACATGGATTCATCATAAAGGAGCTCCACACGAAAATCTAGCTTCTTAAAGGACGATGCACCGATGAACTCTACACCATCTGCCAACCCCTTCGTCCATTACACCCACAACCATCCTTAGGGTTTCAACAACAACTCATTCATGGCACTTGAGACTCGATCATCTTAGCCAAGGAGTCCATCGAAAACTCTATAAATCTTCCCCCCCAATTCGGCAATAGCAAATATATTTTTTCATGCATTACTTGTATTTCTGCAAGAATTCATAGATTACCATTTTCCAAATCTATAAATAAAAACTATAGCGTATTTGAATTGTTACATTCTAATGTTTGGGGCCCAACCCCAATCATATCAAATGAAGTATACAAATATTATGTGATTTTTATGGGCGATTATTTACGATACTTGGTTGTTCCTCATTAAATAAAAATATGAGGTTATTTTCAATTTTGCCCACCTTTATAATATGATTGAATGCCAACACCACAAACGTATAAGAGTCTTCCAAACAGATGGAGGAGGCGATTACAACTCGACATCTTTTCAAAACCTACTTTATAACCTAGGAATTCACCACCAAATGTTCTGTGTATGCACCCCACAACAAAATGAGATTGCTGAATGTAAACACTACCATCTAATCAGAACAACTCGAGCTCTCCTTCATATGACACATTTACCCGAAAGATTTTGGGCTCACGCAGCCCTAACATCAACCTACCTCATAAATCGTCTACTCTCACCCAACATACACAATATTTTACCCTACCAAATCCTACTCCCGAATACCACCATCTTAGATATTTGGGTGTTTGTGTTTCCCACTCCTACCACCAACAAAAAACACCAAACTCAGCTCCAAGACTCTACTATGCATTTTCCTAGGGTACTCTCTAAACCATAAATGACACATCTACTTCGATCTAAAATTCATTCATCTTAATCTCCGGTCACATTCAATTTCTTGAAAACGATTTACTCCCAAACAACTCAAACTTACATCAATGCACCCAACAATCCCCCATCAAACTCTCCTCTAACCTAGCTAACCCCACATCAAAGAACCAAAATACCATCCAAACAATACCCACTCCCGTCAGCACACCAATTCAGTCAAATGAAACTATCTTCCACTCTTCGAACTCCCCTACCCAATTCATTGAAAATTCATCAACCAACTCTCCAACATAACACCTTTCAAAATTATTACCCACAACAGCCTCTTCACCTCCCTCTAACCACCAACCTACACCACCCCAAACACAAGAACTAAACCTACCCACTCATCCCATGCTAATAATATTCAAAACCAGCACAATTCTCCCCAAATCACTACGTGACTTGTTACATACAAACTCAGCCCTCATTCGATCCATCTTCATATAAGGTTGTAGTCAGGTTAGAACACTGGAGAAATGTAATGACAAATGAGTACTAAGTATTGAAAAATACGTGGACACTAATACCTCCTCATCCTAATCATAATGGTCTTGGGTGCAAATGGGCATCTAAAACAAAACTCAAGCAGACGGTACTTTTTCTAGTCACAAAGCCAGATTGGTTCCTCAAGGTTCAGTCAAAACTACTACACTAATTATGTGAAAATATTCAGCCCGGCTGCAAAAATGCCGACAATCAGAATTCTATTAATCATAGCCACACCGCAAATGGCCAATTCTTCAGCTAGACGTCTCCAATGCGTTTCTATATGGGAAACTTCAAGAAACAATATATATGAAGCAACCTCATGGGTTCATAGATCCCAACCATCCAAACTTTGTATGCAAACTCAATAAATCCATCTACGACTTCAAACAATCTCCACGACAATGGTATTCTACACACGGATTTCCTCCAAATTCAAGGTTTTAAAACCAGCTCAGCTGGTCCCTCCCTCCTAATACTCGATACCTCCTCCAACAAAATCTACATATTAATCTATGTGGATGACATTCTTATCATCAATCCACATCAACTCACCATACAATACCTAATCAAAACACTCACCCAACGATTCAAGATAAAATTATGGGAGCTCATCTACATTTCTTGGTATTCAACACATATCACTATCAAAAGGGCCCCTCTTGAGCCAAGTCACATACACATATCCTCAAATCATTATGAATGGAAGATTGCAATCCAGCCCTTACCCCCATAACAAATAATTAGCACACCAAAGCCTCCTTAACATTCTCACTACCCAATTATACAAACAAATAGTAGGCTCTCTCCAATATCTAACTATAACTCAACTAGACATAGGCCTAGCATTAAATAAAGTATGCCAACACATGCATAATCCTACACAAGCTCATTTTGAACAGGTCAAATGCATACTTTGGTACGTGAAGGGCACCACATATCTTGGGCTTCTCATTGATTTCGACAACCTGGAGCTCATGGCGTATGCAGACTCAGAATGGGTGGGAGACAGAAGATCATAAATTCACCACCGGCTACTACATTCTACTAGGCACACTCCGATTTCATTGAGCACCAAGAAACGAACCACAATATCTCGCTCCTATGCTGAAGCATAATATCGGGCACTTGCAACTACTGCCACAAACAACATTTGGATTAGGCGACTACTTCAAGAATTCAACTTACCTTAACAAAATCCGACACCATTAGCTTGCGACAACATATCAACCATAGTACTTGCAAAGAACCCAATATTTCATGCCTGAACAAAGCAAGTGGAAGTCGATTGTATCTTCATCCAAGACAACGTCCAAAATCAAGAGATTGAATTGCATCATATCTCTATTGAAGAACAGTTGGCCGACATTCTCTCCAAGCCACGATCAATGCCATGCTTCAGCAAAATCAAAATTAAACTCATTCATATTAGCCTGATTCATTTGCGCTGGGGGATGATAAGAGCTAAAATTGATCACCACTGCTAATTTAATCAGCGACTGGTATAAGCCTACTTATTGTAGCTATATTCATGTATGTATACATGTGGCAATGTAACAATATGTGAAATTAATTTCAATTTCTGTTTTCTCGATTTGTCTCATTCTCCTCTCTCTTGCTTGCTTTTGCTCCTCTCTTAAAATCCAAGGAACTTTGTACTTTGTGTGGTAAAAACAAGAACTTGCCAGTAGTGTAACTTGAAATAGGAAATCCCATTAAAAAACATACTTAGTGATGAGGCTTATGAGGATGAAAGACTTCCAAGAAAGACTCAAGATGTTATCACTCAATCAAGGAGACCAATTTCAAAGGAGGGAACTCACCTTGGTGCTCTAAGATAAGATAGGGGCACTATTTATCCCCTTGTCCATTTTCCATTGGCTTCTCTGACCATGAAACTTCTGTATAGATGTCAAAAATTGTATTTCCCTAATGAACCTAGGTTTTAAAAACTTGAAACTTCTTTCTCAATAACCAAGCTCTGTTCCTTAATATTAGTCTTAGCCTTTGAGTCATGGTAACCTATGTAGATTAATATGTGAGGTATGCAATGCTATGCTAAGTCCTATGGTATAGCTAATGATGAAACTTCTCTACTTGAAGCCCCCATGTGGGTCCACAAGAATGTGTTGAGTGTTCTTCAAAGTAGAGAGTGAGGATTTCCTTTCCATTTTCACTTGAATTCTTATGCAGCTAAGTTGGATTAGCATGCTAAAGACTTGGGAATAGTTGATTCAAGTGGAAAAACTCTTTTCAAGATTGAATCACTCAACAAAGGTGCACAAAAGTTAATCGACGTGGGATCATCTGAGTGAAGTCCAAAGAGAGTTGATAGACCTTCTACCAGAGTGAGTTGTCTGTTCCTTTACGTTAAAAATAGATTTAACAGAAAACAAAGTGTGATGTTATAATATGTAATAAAAATACTTTAAATGTCTTAACAACAAATGCTAGAATAGAAGCATTTTGAGTTTTCGTGAAGCGCTCAAGTGAAATATCCTACTTCCTGTAGCTTAATGAATCTTGAAAGATTATCATCGTATATTAGCAATTGTTGTGTTACTAGATAATTTGAGATAATGAAAGAGTTGGCAGAGGTTGAGAGAAATAAATAGGTGTTGAAGTCGATTGAATCCAAGGAGTATTATCTCAATTTTTTGCCAGGATTATAATGGTTCACAAGGGAAATGAACACAATTCATGAAATAGAACTTCAAGAATACCCCAAAAATTATTTTTTGTCTTTTAGAACTATTTTGATGGAAAAAATGAGAAAAGATAAAATAGAAAATTTAAATAAATAAGAATTTACCACAAAAGAAATAGATAATTTAAAATAATCCATGTGTGCTTAGGAGAGAGAAACTTTTGAAGTAGAAAGAAAAACATTGAACGTCTATTGATATACAAATCATGTGCACTAATTAACAACAATAAGAAGATTGCCATTAATATTCATGAAGAGGAGGCAACATTTTTGTCTCTTTAGACAGTTGGGACAATCATTTATGTGGGTGACAAAATCGATAGAAAGCCGCATACCTGTTACCTTCATAACCAATCACCCACATACTTGAGCAAGCGAGCGAGAAAATGGGAGGATATGGGAGATGCAAGAGAGACTCGCCAGAGGAGTTTGACGGAGCGTAAGACTGACTGTCACCTTTATAACCAACCATAATCGAACCCTAACACAATACGCTCTAAAGATGGTTAGCATCCTGTCGATGATATTTTCTGAATCAAACAAAATTTTTAATTTTTTCTTTTTGTCTTTTTTCGATACCATTTTGCAAGCCTGAGCATGCACTCACTTTACAATATTATGTTTATTTATGTTATTTCTTACTACTGGAGCTCTGTATTTGATATGCTCATTATTTCCTCTATTGATAAAAAATTTTGTTGTAATAACAAGCTGGAGTTTCTAAGCTTGATTGGAAAGGCATCTGGTTTCAATCAAGAATAAAGAGGAAGTCTGGTACAAGCTACATTCTATACTTGAGAGAAATTGAGAGATGGGAGCTTTTGTCGGTGAAGCATTGTTAAAATTATCAATGAATTTTTGATTTATTGATTGTTTGAAGGCTAAAGTTGGCAATATCTCAAATCAGGTTACAAGAACTTTTCTTCTTATATCAACAATGTTTTAGGCTTATGGTTATTTCTTCTTGAGTCTTCTAGTTCTAATTATTTGTTCTAAGGTTGGGTAGTTTATGATTTATATCTTAGAGTAGTATCAGGTATTGATCAGGTTGTGAGGGGTGACATGCACTGTAACTTTGGCTAGATCAAGTGATCGATTTGACTTGTTTGGTGGTAATTTCACTTTTTCTTGTGGGATGGAGATCCTAGTGATCCATATACTTAGCAAACGAATTTGATGGAAAGTGGTTTCAAGTTAGGGTACATAAGGCTTATGGAACACGCATGAATTATCAATGACTTGTCATATGGTTTCTATGGTAGATTTAATGGATTTGTTTTGCTTTTCCTAATTTAGGAAGGAGAACATGATCTATGGCTTTACAGTTTTGGAAAATTGGCCCTTTAGTTTGATCAGACTTTGAATGATGTGTTGGAAAGAAATTCTTATTGTGTGGGGATGATTCAATTTCTTTATGCTAAATTGTTACAATCTAGAGCTTGCTAATTATAAAAGTAGGCATCAATCCGCCTATCCACAATTACAATTAGATTAAATAATTTTAATGTTCTTATTTGACATTTGCTACATTCATTCAAAAATGGATTAACTCATCTTAAATCAAGCTAGAAAATTGGCTTAGATCTCTTCTTAAAGTTTGGCCTATAAATTATAGCTGGTAAAACTAGGTGTAGAACATTGAATAGTTTTTTTTAAATCTCTTCACCAAAACTTTTTTCCCATTCTATTTTGTCTCCTATTCATGATTTCGTAATTCAAATTGTATGAAATTTAAATTACTAAAGTCAAACTTGCAAGTTTTTCTTAAGATATTCTTGAATATTTACTTCTCTTTTATGTAATTTGATCTTATAAATGCAACCAATCACATACTACTGATAATGTTAAACTAAAATCATTACTTAATTATTGTTGTTAACCTTATAAGTTCAAATTCCACAACTTTTCAAAATCGTACTGCAGTTTCATTTTTACTGTTTTTAATTGATAGAACCCATTTTCATTATTACTGTCATAGCACATATACTTGATAATTAAATTACATAAAAGAGATTAAATCTCTTATATTGAAATTTCAAAATCATATTGCAATTTTATTTTATTGTTTTTATTGATTTCTCTTCACATAAATCCTTATTCCATTCAAAATTGTCTCCTATTCATGATTTTGAAATTCAAATTATATGAAATTTAAGTTTTGAAATTTTTTTTCTGAGGTTAAACGTGTAAGGTTTTCTTAAATTTTTTTTGAATATTCGCTTTTCTTTTATGTAATTTGATCTTATAAATGTAACTACATATATTGATAATGTAGGATTAAAATTAATACTTAATTTAAGATGTTAACCTTACTAGCATCATTTCTATAATATTTGTAAGTTAAATATTTCATTTTACTGTTTTTTAATGATAGAACCCATATTCATAATTTCTGTCATAGCACTCATATGCATGGTAATCAACCCTATGATTACATTAACATATCTGGATTGATCATATATTATTTATTCTTGAATGAAGCTGTCATAAGTTCAATTTTGTATTAGTCATGCTTCTCTTGCATAGTGTTTGGTCATTTATGCACATTAGTAATCTCTTTTAATATTAATTCTGTGGTTCATTATTTTTCTCACCTTGTTATTCACTGGTTCTATCTTCATTCTTTAAAACCCTTTCATGAAGTTCATATTCCTTTGTTGGCATACCCTTCAGCGGATCTATAAAAGTACTCATTTTCCTTGCAGTTTTTTAATTTAAAATTCATTTGTCGATCTTCTTAGGTAGTTAAAAATGGAAATAAACTTTTGAAAAAATGCATGGCTGGCTTTGTGTTTGAACATATGATTCGCAAAGTTGAAGAACTATTCCATACGTTTCTTTATTTAACTTGTGGTTGGAATATTGATTGTGACTTCTATAAATTGATAATACATTTGTAATTTTAATTTCACATTGCGTAAGATTTCTTATATGGCGAGGGGAAGTTCTCCATAATTTATAATAAGTATGTGCTAATCAATGACTAAAAAAATAAAAATTTCACTTTTTTTTTCTTCTTTCTACATTTACAGTAGAGTAGAGCTTATTTTGTTGATCTATCCATGTTTGATTGTCATAGTTGTCACTAACATTATTAAGTTCATTGTGTTATAGATCCGATTATTTTTATGTTTGCTTGAGTTTCTACCCATCGTCCTTCATTGAGTGGTTGTTCTAGTCAAATCTCAACAATTATTGTGCAAGTCATAGACAATAATTTGATTCTGTGTTAGAAATTGATGATTTTGGCCCTCTTATTTAGCTTAACACGTATATCCCTCATCTAGCCTTATATACACCTTAACACAATGCCTTTGCATTCCCTAGTCTGGGTGAAACCACATCATGATCTCCTTCTCCCATTCTTTGTTTTCCACGCACATGTTCCTGATTCATTAGTGTCGATGAAGTATCCCATTGATGCACACTGGTGCCGTGTGTGGAAATGACGCTTGTTGGCATACCACTTTACAGTGCTAAACTTGCTGGAAATATAGAGATGTCAAGTGTTAGCAGTGTAAAGGCAGGTTTCTGGAGAGACAACATAGATCAATGAATACATGGTGAGCCCAAATTGTTTATGTAAAATCCTCCAGCAATTTAGTTGTGCAAAATTTATGTATGACCTTGAGAAAGGAAAGCGAAAAAAAAAAATCACTTCTATTTGTAGTTTACAACCTAAATTTTTGTATGGTTTTATACTCTAGCTCTAGATAACCAAGAAGAATGACTCTATAGCCCCTAAATGCTAATGCGACTATTACACGTACCTTTAGTTGATTTATTATCGCATGAACTGATAAAACTCTTGATAGAATATTAGCAATGTAGGACAACTAGATAATATTTTAGCATTTTATTTATATTTCATGTTTACATATAATATAGTCATGTTTGTGCTGTTACTTTGAGTTTCAATAGGTCCATTTTATTGAATTATTATTTTTGGGTAATTGACAATTTATTCATTAAAAAACAGTAAAGTGTATTTGTTTTCTTAATACATTCCACGGACCTTTAAATGAATGCATGCATCACTTTGAACATGAGCGAATGAATAGTTAATGAATTAAGCTCATCTCCTTTGATTGCGCATGTGTGAGTATTCTATCTTCTTTATCTACTTCCCCTTCCCTCTCTTTTTTTTTTCTAAACTTCATTATCTTCTTCTACATCATCCAATTCAATCCGCTGCCTGACCTCTGTATCAATTAGTATATGTGGCATTAAATTGAATGAGTGCTCTAATAATATTTCTTCCTTAAGTTGCAGTTTTATTTTTTTTATATATAAATGTTTCTTATTGTTTTTATAAGCTCTTGATTTGCCATTTGTGATGTAGCTCCTTATTTTTTAATTTTTTTAACCAGTGAGCACTTAGTCTTTAGTCCATGTATTTGCTTTTTATATTGATCAAACAGAGCTACACTTTGCTTTCCTAGGAGGGAAATAATTTGGTTACTAAAAAACTAGAAACCTTTCTCTCTCACCACAAAAATTTGGCCAAGGTTGTATTAGCCAGTCACTTAATTGGTTTTTTCAGAACCCCCAGGTCTTCAGGCACATGATTGGTTCGGCTGGTCGCTATCACATGCCTTCTCAGTTCAGCTTGCTTACATGTTGAATGTTAACACATGAACCCATTAACATGGTTTGGGCTGGGTCAACACATGTGTGACTCGCCTCACTTTGCGCTGTACATGTAATAAGCTAACGAAATGGCTCGTCTCAGCCCCTGTTCTACTCATTGATGTTTTATCTGTATTGCACATTATAGTGCATGTCCACATGATCGCCGCCTCTTCTTGACCAGCTCTCGGTCACTGAATGAGTTGCTGACTGCATCGTCGATGAATATGTCTTCCACCCAGTTTGTCACACAGATCGGAAAAGCACCAGCCCCAACAGCGATTTACCATTTGCTTTCAGTAAAATTGGACGGTACAAACTATGTCCTGTGGCGTTCTTAGTTCCTATCTATTTTCTGAGCTCATGGACTGCTCCAATTCATTGACAGATCGCAACCATCTTCGATCCCCACCCTGCCGAACAGTGATTTGCCAAATCCTGAGTATGCTGCCTAGTTCAAGCAAGACCAACTAATCCTTAGTTGGCTTATTTAAACCTTAACCAAGAAGACATTCACTCAAGTTGTCGGAAAGGAATCGACGACAACAATGTGGAATGCCCTATCCACAACGTTTGGATCCACCTCTCAGGTCCGTCTTCAACAACTTGACTATCAACTCAGAAGCTTAAAAAAGGGCCTTATGAAGCTGCAGTAGTTCATGCAACATGCCAAAAACCTAGCCCAACAACTTAACATTGCGGGTTCACCGGTTTCAGATCAACAATTGATACTAAGCCTTCCAATCAGGCTTGGTTCAGAATATGCCACTTTAGCCGCTGCAATTGCAGCATGTGTTGAACCCATATCCCTTGATGAGTTCACTAGAATACTGATCAATCATGATCTAATGTACTTAGATCCAAATCCTCTTACCACTCCTCGCAAATGCAATCGAACTATAGCATTTCCGTCCTCAGCAAGCTACTACAAATCCAACTCACTATCGCCCAAAAGGTAAAGCATATAGCGGACACGGCTGAGGAGGTGGAAGAAATTATTACGCCATCACATGCCAACTTTGCAACCACCCCGAGCACCTTGCCATAAATTGCTATCATAGATAGAACTTTACTCAATATCCAGTCGTGCGTCCCCCTCCTCCGACATCATATTATGCGGCAACACCACAAGCTGAATCGTGGATCCTTGATACAAGAGCTAGCCATCATGCCACACCAAATGCTGAGTACATCCAATACACAAATCCATATCAAGGCAATGAAAAACTGCAAATCGGAAATGGCACAATCTTGGACATAGCCAACACAAATTACACACTCCTAAACTACTCTCATTTCTTTTCCTTAAAAAATGCTCTCCATGTTCTTCATCTAACCAAGCATCTGATCTTCGTTAGCCAATTTAGTCAGGACAATAATGTCTTAATAGAATTTCATCCTTTTTTTGGTGTGATCAAGGATACCCTCACAAATAAGGAGATCATGCGGGGCATGCTTTCTAAAGGGCTCACACTCTTCCGCATCCACCACGTCTGTTCAATACTCCACAAAGCTGGCCGAGATCAACCTCTGGCACAACCGTCTTGGTCATCCATCAGCCGACAAATACAGCCATCTGCCATCTTCTTTGTCTTTTCGAGTTCCTCCAAATTTTACTTGCCACACCTTTCATATGGCAAAACAACATAGGCTTCCTCTATCTACATCCACTACTACATATACAAATAACTTGAGCTAATCATATTTGACATTTGGGGTCTAGCACCTGTCATGTCAACCTCCCATGTCAACCTCCGGATACAAATATTAGATTATATTAATTGATGTTTTCTTAAGCTTTATATGGCTATATCCTTTATATCAAAAATCAGATGCGCATGAGATTTTTGTCTTTCAAATTGATGGCTGAGAATGTGTTAAGCACTAAAATTCTGAAATTCCAATCAGATGGTGGGGGAGAATATAAAAAATTTCACTAAAACCCTCCACCACTTAAGCATCCAACACATTCTATTGGCTCCTTACACTCCTGCTTAGAATGGAAAAGCTGAAAGAAGGCATAGGCATATTGTTGAAACAGGCCACGCTCTACTACTTCAACCTTCCCTCTCACATCATATTTGACTAAATGCATTTCAAACAGCAAGTTACTTGATCAATCGTATGCCCATGAAAAAGCTAGCCAACAAATCACCATTTGAAGTGCTGTTCAAAAAAACCCCAGATTATCGGTTCTTAAAAACCTTTGGATGTTTATGTTTTCCATGGCTTCGCCCCTATTCATGCAGCAAATTAGAACTGCGCTCTCTTCCTTGTGTATTCATTGGCTACAGTGGCCAACGGGTATACTTATGTTATCATGTCGACAGTGCTCGGACATTCATCTCACGCTATGTTACCTTTGATGAAACCACTTATCCATACGAACAGCAACACCAACAATCTCCGTCACAGCCCAACCATCCCACTCCCATAGAACTCATTATTCCTCTTCCACCTCATACTTACAGTTCAACAACCCAGGAACAGCTCATCAGCAACTGTAACATGCAGAACACACCCAACACCACTCCTTTATAGCAGCAACATTCCCCTCCAGCAGCAGCTACTCGGCCAATATCAGCATGGCCATGTGCTGCTCCATCTTCTTCCGCCGCATCATCCTTCTCGACTCCGCCTTCAACACACCCTGTCCATCCTCTGCCCACTGTAGATTGTCTTGCAAACATCCACCCAATGCTCACACGCAGCAAAATGGGTAACTCTAAACCTAGAATTTTCTCTGTTGGACTACTGACAGTGATACCATAGCTCCAGCTCACTTCAATCAAGCTTGCAAGCATAAAATATGGATATAGGCTATGCAACTAGAAATCAATGCTGTTCTCAAAAACAAGACCTGGAGTCATGTCCCAAAACCATCGCTTGCCAATATAGTTGATTACAAATGGTTATTCAAAATTAAACACACTCCTACCTTGCGCCACAAAGCGCGTCTGGTAGCGCGGGGCTTTAAATAGCAGGAGGGTCTGGATCACAATGAAACTTTCAGCCTGGTTGTTAAGCCAACAACAATCCGCATAATTCTCTCCTTGGCAGTTACCTTCAACCGGTCCATATGCCAACTGGATTTCGACAATGCTTTTCTCAGCGGTGATCTCTTCGAGGAAATCTATATGTCCGAACCACCTGGATTTGTCTCAGCAGCCCACCCGGAATATTTGTGTCGGTTCTACAAAGCTCTTTATGGACTTCGGCAATCACCAAGGGCATGGTACTACAAGCTATTTGACGCACTCACCATTTTTGGTTTCCTTAACACAATCAACGATTCCTCATTGTTTGTTTTTCGCTGGAACTCTGACACACTGATTCTACTACTATATTTTGGTGATGTCTTGTTAACAGGAAACAACATCCATCTTATGCAAAATCTCATTGATTACCTGGCGGCTTCCTTTCTCCTTAAAGGCCTTGGTTCCGCATATTTTTTTCTCAATATCAAGTGCTCCATTACTTCAACCGCCTTTCACCTACACAACACTATATCCATGACATTCTACATTCCACAAACATGCTCCAGACTACTACTCCCACCCTTGCGGTTGCCCCAACGCCATATCAACTCCTTACTTTCGCAGCAGTTTCACAATCCCTCCCTCTATTGCAGTATTGTAGGCATCCTACAATATCTACAACACAAGCGACCCGTCATCACGTTCAGTGTCAATAGAGTTTGCCGATATATGTACAACCCCACCATCGAGCATTGGCAAGCTGCCAAGCACATCCTCGGATATCTACGCGGCACCTCTAACTATGGTCTATCATTATTTTCTATTTTCGATTTTACATTAACAATCTTTAGTGATGCAGATTGGGTTTGAACCTAAGAAGATTGCAAGTCTACTTCCGGATATTATATTTTTTGGGTAAAAATCTGATCTCCTGGTCCTCAAAAAAATAACCCACTGTGGCTCATTCAAGCATGAGGCAGAATACAAAGCTATAACAATTGCCATCAGTGAAGCCCTATGGGTTCGGTCCCTCCTTGCTGAATTAGATTTTGCTTTGAAAGCTGCTCCCATTATCCTTTTCGGCAACCTTAGTTCTTTCTACCTCAGCACGATGCCCATCCTTCATACATGCATGAAACACGTCGATATTGATTATTACTTTATTCATTAGTTGATCAAGGAGAACAATCACAAAGTCAAACACATCTATTCCAAGGCGCAACTCGTAGACATACTGACTAAAGCTCTTCCAATCAAAGCCTTGCAAGACATTACCTCCAAGCTCATCAGCCTGGCGCTGCTGACCTTGCGGGAGAGTATTAAATATAACAAAAATTTTATTCTGTTTTTTATGATTTGTCCTCTGACCTTAAATATTTGTTTGTTATTCTATTTTCAATCTTACCATAGGATATATACAGACACATCTCATATGTTTCTTTGTAACCTTCACATCTTTTTATACGAGGCTATCGTACCACATAGAACAATAATATCTCTCGCCTTTTCTATTAGTATTTGCATGCAAGGATAGTAATGTCTTGTTGATGGAGTTAATTAAATCCTTAAAATGGATATTTATACATATAACTTAGTTTGCTTATATGAATTTTTAAATCCCAAAATAAACTAAACCAGCCTTGCTTTCTATTGCATTTTGAACTTTGAATTTTGTTTGCTTATTACATTAATATGTTATTTATATAATCATATTTTTTGGAATGGAGATTTCTTTGTTTTCCATTCACTGTATTTTCACTTTTTATTTCTTTGTTTGCAATCATTATAATAAATATAATTTTATTTTCAAAATATTTTTATTTAAATTAGTGGTTTTATAACTTTCAATTTGTAAAAAATTTAAACCTCCTTAAATTAATATATATAAAATTATTAATTAAACAATTATGAATCTCCATTGTTATGATTAATACATTAATTTAAATAGCTCAATAATAGATGTTATATATTACTACTATAATATTTGTCTTAGTTCAAATCCTTAGAAAAAAAGGCTTGGATGACAAAAACTAAAAGCACTATTATTTGCTTTGAATGACAAGCATATTAAATAATTTGAACTTAATAGTTCACATATACCTTATTAATTAGATTTAACAACAACAACAACAACAACAATAACACCAAGCCTTAATCCTACTAGGTGGGGTTGGCTACATGAATCTTTGTCTCCATTGTGCACCATCAAATAAAGCTAAATAGAGAAAGATTAGACTTGTCAATTTTTGACACAACACGGAATACACAACATGAATCCAACTTGAAAATATATGGGTTTGATCAACCTGTATAAAGTTTGAGTTGGTTTTGGATTCAAAAAATAAACCCAAATAAATATTCAAATCACGTTCAGGTCAACTTGGATAACTTGAGATCAACCCGTTGACTCCCTCCGCTATTAATATACCTATCAGAGCTCGGAAGTGGGAAGATTCGCTGAATAAACTTAATGTGAGAGCTCAGGTTATTAGGGTCATGCGGACCCAAACCTTGATACATTACATGTGTCTCTCAACTCCAAAAGCAAAAATTTAATTTTTTCGGGTCATGCGGGTCAGGTTCGGATAACGTGTGTTGGGAGCAGGTTGAATTTGGGTTTGAAAAGTTGACGTAGTTTAGCAAGCGGGTCAGGTTCAAGTTAGTGTATTTTGGGTCGGGTCAACTTTGGGTTGAATTCGAAGCCAACCCGTTGACCTATTTTGACTGGTCTAGCGAAGACTATTTCTGATAGTTTCTTCCCATGTCTTTTTGGGTCTTTCTCTATTTTATTTAATATGGGAGAAATTCATAAACTCAATTTTACTAATAGAGGAATTACATGATCTACACTTAATATGCCCGAACCATCTACAACAATATTCTCTAATCTTTCTACTATTGGAGCCACTCCAACTTTTCTATGGATAAACTCATTTCTCATTCTATCTTTATGAGTATACCCACTCACCCATCTAAGCATCCTTATCTTTTTAACACTTATTTTATTATAAGTTTCTTCTTTGTTGGCCAATATTCAGACCCATTAACATACCTTTTAGTTAGATATATGTAATTAAATATAGTTAAGAAATTAGATAAAGGCTTGTTGTTTTTGTTATATGCTTACAACAACAACAATAACAAGCCTTAATCCTGAGTCAGCTAAACAAATCTTCTATTTTCTATTGTGCACTGTCAAATGGAACCCCTACCAAC
Source organism: Gastrodia elata (assembly GCA_016760335.1). NCBI lineage: Eukaryota > Viridiplantae > Streptophyta > Magnoliopsida > Asparagales > Orchidaceae > Gastrodia > Gastrodia elata. The sequence continues at coordinate 27,593,974 of CM028681.1, forward strand.
TTCCTAATTATCTTTCTAATGATTTCTTCCCATATCTTCTTTAGTCTTCCTCTTTTAACGTGGGCAAGATCCTTCTACCCAATTTTTGTTAACAGGGGCATTGAACGATCTACGCTTAATATGCTTAAACCATCTAAGATGATTTTTTTTTAACCTTATCGTGCTACTCCAACCTTGCTATGGATGAAGTCATTTCTCATTCTATCCTTACGAGTATATCCATTCACTACCTTAGCATCCTCATCTCTATAAATTATTGGTAAGATTCTTCTCTGTTGGCCAACACTTAGCCCATATATCATAATAGGTTGTATGTTTGCTCCAAAATTTTTTTCCTTAATTTTAAGTTGGATTTGTAGATTGCACATCACTTGAGAAGTGCTCCTCCAATTCCTCCAATCATCTTAGATCCTATTAATTACATCGCTTTTTAGTTAATCATTATTTTGATTAATTGAACCAATTTATTTGAACCTCTCGCTCTTCTTTATCACATGGTCCTCAATAGTTGTCCTCGAGATTAGGATTTTCATTATGATTAAACTTACACTTTTTATATTTTATTTTTGATTTACTAAGATGAAGACCCTTAAATTCTATCATAATAATCCACAATAGGCTACTTTAACTCTATCCATAGTCTTATCAATTAATTTAATGTCATAAATGACATGACTAAGGAACCTCCTCTTGACTATGCAAAGTAAGAACACTCGTACTTAAAGAAAAAAATTTGGACTTAGAGCAGAGCCTTAATGTAATCCACTAGTAACATGAATCATTAGACAAATCACCCTACAATTGAATAGATTATAATCCCATTATACATATCTTTAATATTTCAATGTATGCTATACAAATTTCTTCTCTCCAAAGCTTTATGAAGAATTCTCTTAGTACTATCATATTTTGAAGATAAATAAAGATTAAATAAAAACTTCTTTCATTTCTCTAAATTTATCCATCAAATCTTTTAATATATGTTTGACTTTCATAGATCAAATCTTTTAATATTTGTTTGACTTTCATAGTTGATCTATCTAGCATAAAACTAAAATGATTTTGCAAAATATGAGTATCCATTCATAATCTATAATTAATATCTCATAGTTTCAACATATAACAGATTAACTTAATTCTTCTATAATTTATAGAGTATTGAGCATTACTTTTATTATTGTGAATAAGTATAATAGTACTTTTTCCTCACTTATTTGACATTTTTTCAGCCTTCAAAATAACATTACTTCTTATCGCTCTTTTACTCTTCATCCCCTTTAAAATATTCCAAATCTTAGCTTTACTAATACATCGAATGAAAGTGCGATTGATAATAGTTTTATAACCATTTAACCCAACTAAATTAATATATTGATGCAACCTTCATTGAAAATTTATAATTCTATTATCTAGATTTAGCACTTAGTTTTGGTTTAGTATTATTTTTTCTTACTCATATTTCTTAAATGTCAAACTAATAAACAATATTGGCTAGTTGCCAAACAATCGCATGGAATAAACTTAGAATACTTGCAATATTAAAGATCTCTTTTTCTTAAAAGAAATGAATCCTTTTGAATTTTAGAAATCTAATTTTAATAGGTATTTTTCATAACATAAATATTAGCAATCATATGATCATAATCTAAAGAAAAATTTCAAATTATTCTTCCTTCATTAATCTCACCAAATCATAATCATTAGGGATACTATAAATTTTTTTAGTCACCATTTCAGCATATATAACTTTTAATTCTGGGATATTTTTTGAACCAAACTCCAAATTCTGCCAATTTTTTTTATACTTATATCTGTTCTATTTGATGGACATTAACACTTGTAATATTGAAAATTATTCTATTAATTATAATTCTTAAACATATAATTCTATCTCCCAACTTCCACTACATTATTATTAAAATTCATACTTTGGATGATACTCATGCTGTTGCTATGGTGATTGTTACTCAACTACTAGAGTTTAAAGGTTAAATTATCATTTTTTTGCCCTCTCCCACTCATTTTATTTCTTAAAGACATTAAATTTTAATCGTTCTATTAATTTTAATATCTACCAATTCAAAGAACTTGCAATGAGACAGCCAACATCTTAATTATCTAAACATAAATCGGAAACCAACTTCTTTATCCACATTTATCTATAATACGGGAACCCTCACTAATGTGGCAGCACACCCGGGCGCTAATGTAGAGGCCTTTGCACACTTTTTACTATATTTAGACAATGCTACATGTAACTTTCATGAGATGCCCTAGCTCTTGCACAATCTTTTATTCTAATATATATAGAAATACATTAATATAACAATATTTTTTTATTGTCATTAAAGCATAGCATTTTAGCTTAAATTAAAATTAGTGATTCCCACTCAACAATTAAAATAATTAACAAGCTTAGCATTTTAGCTTAATTTAATTTATTAAATTAAAATTTAGCTTAGAAAAATTTCATTGACTACACTAAGGGATTATTTGGTTGGAACTTAACTTACTAAAGCTAAGTGTCAAATGGGATTTACACTTTCCCCACTTTATGCTCTTAGTTATTGGTTATAGCTACCTGAGATAGCATGAAGGCATGGTAATATTCTAGAAGCACTCTATTTCATCAAACTAACTTGGGTTTTGTTAAACACTTCACCCATTATTTCATCAATATATGCATGTAGGTCCAAAGCATTAAAACCTCTCACTATTCTTAATAGCTGTAACGATCCAATGTCGTTACTTTTCAAATTAGGTCAAAACCCGCTTCAGATATCAGGACCTCGGGGAATTTCAAATTAGGGCAAACAAAATTTCCATTAGATAAAAATAATTCTTAGATCAAAGTGCTATAGTTTGGGAGAATTCAGATAATAGAAACTCCCGCTTTATTTTTTTGAATTATTTAAATCCAATAAATCAAGAACACTGAAATACATATCTGAATTCATCATTTTCAGTGTCGTTGTGTTAAGTATATTATTTAAAAGCTGCTCGAAAATTTTCATCAAATTCTGAGGGCGGTTTGATTGTGGATAATTTTTGAAGTTTTAAACTTCAGAAATTAATATAAAATAAATTATTTGTTTGAATCGAAAATTTTTGGCACGAGGGTGTTCGCTATGTCATAACACACATTGGTGTCAAGTTTCGTTATTTTTGGACGCCAAACGGCGAAAAAATGCGAAAAATTTAATTTTAAATAGTTATATTAAATTCTCCTTTAATTCCTTCTTCCCCCTCCCTTTCCGCGACCCCCCCTTTTCTTCCGCCTTAAGGCGCGGAAGGTTCTGCGCTAGGGGCATTTCCTGCGCCTTTTTGGAGCAGGAATGGTCGGCCAAATGGCCGACCAGCCCTCTCAATCCCCTCTCCTTTCTATAAAAATCCCCCAGCCCTCTCCCTTCCTTTCCCAAAACCTGCAGCCCTCTCCTCCCCCACACAGCAGCCCAGCCAGCCCTCCCTTCCCCTGCCGGCAGCCACCCTCAGCCTAGGCAACCACTCTCCCTGCCACCCTTAGCCCTCAGCAGCCCTTCTCCTCCCTCAGCTCTTCCCCTCCCCTCCTTCTCCCAAAGAGCAGCAGCCCTTCCCCCTCCCCTCCTCCCAAAGAGCAACAGCCCTTCTCCCTCACCCAATAGCCCAGTCAGCCTCCTCCCTCCTCCGGTCAGCCAGCCCCCGCTGCCCCGACAACCTCCTGTTGGCTCCCTTCCGCCACGTCTGTTTTTCGACAACACTAACTTAGGCATGTGGAAAAAAAAAGGAAAAGAGGAAGAAAATGAGAAGAAATTTTTAATATTTTATTTTCTTTATTTAATTTCTTATTAATAAATATATTACCGTATTATGTTATTGCATTATTATTGTTGTCATTAATTAATAATGAACAACAGTACAAATGCTAGAAAATGACTATTACTTCCATACTGTCAATTTCAATTCAAGCAATTTTTATTCTCTCATCGTTTCCATTATGGCTTTACTTTCGTACATTATTATTATTATTATTATTATTAAAATGATAATAATAATGTTATTATAAATATTATTGCCACATCAATAACTTAAAAATGCGGACTTCTATCAAATTTGAGAAAACGAAAGAGAAACAGAATAGAAACGAAGATAATAATATTGGCTAAAAAGGCTAAATTTAAAATATTAAAAAATCATAATTGCAGATTGAGCGAACTGTCACTTATCGGAACTTAAAGAACAAGGTACCAGATGTATTTTATTACTCTTGTTTAAATATATTGTTTGTTCAACATCGCACAAATTTGATAAAAGTGTTTTTAAAAGTCACATAAAATAATATATGAACAAGTTAGGATAAGTGAGTAGCAAAGGTTCCATGTTGATATATTTTTAGTCTGATCGGACAACTACTAGGACGGGGTTGTCTCACATTGGGAGTCATAAGGAGCCTATACTGACAAGCCTTTACGGGGGCATGTATAGAGGGAAGTTGGGATATGTAACACAAAATGAACTCCCTTTTCCTCGATTTTGTACTTGCACGATAAAATTATATTTTGCCTCAGATATCAAATGCTAAAATTCTGTATTTATTATTGTGACTGCAATTATTTTTATGCTAAGTTTTAAGTGCAATTGAAATATGTTTGCAGGGATAAGTTTGTACAACTTTTATTTTCTGTCAAATTATTGATTATTTTGCATATTATTTAATATTTGTAAATATGACATCTATCAATACTTAGTTTCACAACTAACTCGTATTCGAATGCCCGCACTTTTGAAATGTGCTCAGATCAGGAGTTCGTCATAGAAGAAATGTGCTAAGAACCAAGCAGTGCTGATACTGCTTTCTGTTGATTTTTCGCTTTCTTTTTGACACTTTTAAAAAGTTTGTAACTTTTATTTTATTTTAATATTTGTAATTAGGACTTATGAATTAATAAATAAATGAATTATATTTGATGTCTATATATATTCATCTCTTAAATCACCCAATATGATTCTGCGGCTAGAGGACTTGTTGTTATCCCCACAACCGGTGCTGGATTAGTTCTCGCTGACTCGGCACTGGGTTCTCACTGTTGGTATCAGAGCAGGATTGAGTATAAACTAAAGAGATAATATACAAATGTCAAATCATAATTCATTTTGAGAAAGAGAGAAGGATAGCATAAACCTATGTAACTTAAGCTTTCAAAATTTAGCCAAAAAGATGGATTCAGATGAATGTTTCATAAGCACCCCATCAGAAACTCCAATTAGAGCACCTATATCAATGGAGGTTTCGGGAAGTACCAACGACCTCTTAATGAAAGCCGTCCTAGAACTCTTAGTGAACCAAAAGAAAGCAACTTCATCAAACTCTGTACAATCACCCCAAAAGCATCGTTCTGAGGGGATACTCCAATCTTTCCTCAAATTAAATCCACCAGTATTTCATGGGACTACTTGTCCTATGGAGGTAGAAGACTGGTTGAGAGATATAGAAAATACACTAGAAAGCATGGAGTGTCCAAATGAAAAAGCAGTGCGAGTGACTCGCTACCTATTTAAAGGCAACGTTGACCGTTGGTGGGAAGCATTTTGGAGAATATAAGTTGGGAAGCATTTTCAAAAGCTTTCCAAGCTAAACACGTCCCTCAAGCTGCCCAAAACATCATGGAGAACCAATTAATGAAATTGGTCCAACTATGAGGCCGAGTTCACAAGATTATCAAGGTACGCTCATAACCTAATAAGTACAGAGAAAGCAAGATGCAACTGTTTTCTATCAGGGATGAAGGACACTTTTCGTTGGAGTCTGCTTCCATTTAGACATGCTCGTTTCTTCGAACTTTTAAAATGCGCACTAATTATGGAACACGGAGAAAATAGCACACTTTCTAATCACACAGGACAAGGGAAGAGACATGACATCCCACAGAGGACCAGGGGACATTCAAAAGACAACAACCCAACCCGGACTTTCAAAAGTCAACAACCCAACCCACCTGCCAACATTTTTTAACTAACTTTTGAGAACATTGGTCAAGGAATAAGAGGAGATTGTCAGAGACCTCATCCCTACGGCTAGCGCTACCATGACGACAAAAGGTGTTTTCTGTGCGGCAAGCCCGACCACCAAATCCGGGATTGTCAATCCTTGAGGACGATAGATGGAGTAACCATTATAAGAGGCACAAACACCACAACAGTTGTAACCTCGTTCCGTGCCCAAATAAGAGGAGCTGCTCCAGAAGCAACCAACGCCTTAAGGCCACCAATTGTACCAGCACCCAATCAAAGGAGAGAGACAGCATCTCGTAACCTCGCTCCTGCAAGAATTTACATGCTCACTCTAGTCTTAGCACCTGGAAACAACGGCGTAGTATCATGTATTAATCTCACCCATATTTAAGTTTTGTTTGCGTGATGTCAATGACGACATTATTTTTAAGTAGGGGAGTTTGTAAGGACCCAATATCGTTACTTTTCAAATTAGGTCAAAACCTGCTTCAGACATCAGGACCTCGGTGAATTTCAAATTAGGGCAAACAAAATTTTTATTAGATAAAAATAATTTTTTTAAGATCAAAGTGCCTTAGTTTGGGAGAATTTGGATAACAGAAACTCTCGCTTTATTTTTCCGAATTATTTAAATCCAATAAATCAAGAATATTGAAATACGTATCTGAATTCATTGTTTTCAGTGTTGTTGTGTTAAGTATATTATTTAAAGGATGCTCGAAAAGTTTCATCAAATTCTGAGCTCCGGTTTGATCGTGCTTAATTATTGAAGTTTTAAACTTCATAAATTAATATAAAATAAATCATTTGTCCGAATCGAAATTTTTTGGTGCGAGGGTGTTTATTATATCATAACACACACATCGGTGTCAAGTTTCGTTATTTTTGGACGCCAAATGACGAAAAAATGCGAAAAATTTAATTTTAAATAGTTATATTAAATTCTCCTCTAATTCCTTCTTCCCCCTCCCTTTCTGCGACCCCCCCTTTTCTTCCGCCTTAAGGCGCGGAAGGTTCCGCGCTAGGGGCATTTCCTGTGCCTATTTGGCGCAGGAATGGTCGGCCAAATGGCCGACCAGCCCTCTCAATCCCCACTCTCCTTTCTATAAAACCCCTCCAGCCCTCTCCCTTCCTTTCCCAAAACCTGCAGCCCTCTCCTCCCCCGCACAACAGCCCAGCCATCCCTCCCTTCCTCTGTCGGTAGCCACCCTCCCTGCACCCTCAGCCCTAGGCAACCACTCTCCTTGCCACCCTCAGCAGCCCTTCTCCCTTAGCTCTTCCCCTCCCCTCCTTCTCCCAAGGAGCAGCAGCTTTTCCCCCTCCCCTCCTTCTCCCAAAGAGCAGCAGCCCTTCCCCCTCCCCTCCTTCTCCCAAAGAGCAGCATCCCTTCTCCCTCACCCAATAGCCCGGCCAGCCGCCTCCCTCCTCCGGCCAGCCAGCCCCCGCTGCCCCGGCAACCTCCTGCTGGCTCCCTTCCGCCACGTCCGTTTTCCGGCAACACTAACTTAGGCATGTGGAAAAAAAAAGGAAAAGAGGAAGAAAATTAGAAGAAATTTTTAATATTTTATTTTCTTTATTTCATTTTTTATTAATAAATATATTACCGTATTATGTCATTGCATTATTATAGCTGTCATTAATTAATAATGAACAACTGTACAAATGCTAGAAAATGATTATTACTTCCATACTATCAATTTCAATTCAAGCAATTTTTATTCTCTCATTGTTTCCATTATGTCTTTACTTTCGTACATTATTATTATCATTATTATTATTAAAATGATAATAATAATGCTATTATAAATATTATTGCCACATCAATAACTTAAAAATACAGACTTCTATTAAATTAAGAAAATGAAAGAGAAACAGAATAAAAATGAAGATAATAATATTGGCTAAAAAAGCTAAATTTAAAATATTAAAAAAATCATAATTGCAGATTGAGCGAACTGTCACTTATCGGAACTTAAAGAACAAGATATCAGATGTGTTTTATTACTCTTGTTTAAATATATTTTTTGCTCAGCATCGCACAAATTTGATAAAAGTGCTTCTAAAAGCCACATAAAATGATATATGAATAAGTTAGGATAAGTGAGTAGCAAGGGTTTCATGTTGATTTATTTTTAGTTTGATCAGACAACTGCTAGGACGGGGCTGTCCGATATCGGGAGTCATAAGGAGCCTATATTGATAAGCCTTTGAGGGGGCAGGTATAGAGGGAATTTGAGATATGTAATACAAAAATGAACCTCATTTTCCTCGATTTTGTACTTGCCCAACAAATTTATATTTTGCCTCAGATATAAAATACTAAAATTCTGTATTTATTTTTGTGATTGCAATTATTTTTATTCTAAGTTTCAAGTTCAATTGAAACAGGTTTGCAGGGATAAGTTTGTACAACTTTTATTTCCTGTCAAATTATTGATTATTTTGCTTATTATTTAATATTTGTAAAGATGACATCTATCAGTACTTAGTTTCACAATTAACTCGTATTCGAATGCCCGCACTTTTGAAATGTGCCCAGATCAGGAGTTCGTCATAGAAGAAATGTGCAAGAACCAAGCAGTGCTGATATTGCTTCCTGCTGATTTTCTGCTTTTGTTTTGATACTCTTAAAAAGTTTGTAACTTTTTTTTTATTTTAATCTTTGTAATCAGGACTTATGAATTAATGAATAAATGAGTTATATTTGATGTCTATATATATTTGTCTCTTAAATCACCCAATATGATCCTGCGGCTAGAGAACTTGTTGTTATCCCCACAACAGGTGCTGGATTAGCTCCCGCTGACCCGACACCGGATCCTCACAATAGCAGTCTTCAATTGTTATTTCCTTTACTTATATTTTTTTTGTGAAACATTGATTTATATTTGATTAAACTTACTTTCCATATGCTTCTATTTGAATTTATTAAGAATTTCTTAGATGATATTTGATGCAAGACAACTAAGGGTATGACTAAGGTTTATCATATTATTTAGGTACCTTGCCACTATATGTCTCAATATTATGCAAAAATTTAAAAAAAAATACATGATTTAGAAATAAATGAGAAGACTTGAGAAAGCCACAGTTCAATATTCCTAAATAAAATCATCTGAAAATTAAACTCAGCAATAAAATTTAAATTTCAAAAATAAAATCAAGTGCAGATTCTTGTGAAATCATTATTGCAAGGAAAGTTGAAATACTTAAAAAATTTCCAATGTTGAGTATTAACACATAATTTCTTAAGTTATTGTATTTGCTAATAATTTCTCAAGCCCCGAACAAAAACAAACAACTTAAACAAAGAAAATGTAAGAATAAGGAATTGATTAATGCAAAGTTAGGCCTCATGCCAAAACAAGAAGATATATTCCTTATAAGTTTGCTATTCTTGTTCTGTGCTCAATAACACCACATTTACACGTACACACAAGGTTGAAAGAGTAACAATTTTTATTTCAAAAATCACTATCTTACAAAGGTTGGCCTGAGCCCTATTTATAGAATTATAAAGTTTTCAATCAGTACATTATTAATTTCGGAGAACATATCTAATGGTTAGAGTTGGTGATCAGTGAGCTTTAATTTGATGATTGTGGCTGATAATTTATGACCTTTCAATTTGATAGGTGTAGTGATGATTTGTCAGATGAAATCTGATAGTTAAATTTGGTGATCTGTAGGTTGAAATTTGATGGCTGAACTCTTGATCCATATCCTTAAATTTGACAGTTGAAAAATTATGATTTGTGAGATACATTTGACCACTTAAAATGGTTATTTGTGGGATGTAATGACGATTGACTAATGCAAGATAGTCGTGTAGATGTAATTCCCATCAAATTATTATATCTTAGAAACATTGGCTTGAATGAATTTATTAATTGATATTCACTAAGCAAATCATTGCAAATATTTTGGGTTTCTTACAGGTGGTCTAAGAATCATTAAGTTTTTACTTGTCTTTCCAATGAACCTAGTATCTTTGAAGTCCTCCATCAATAGCTGACATTATCTTTTCTACAATTATCCCTCAGGAATTAGTTGCGCAGTAGTGACTGGTAAGGGATCTGATGTGGATTTATTGGTAAAAGGTGGGAAGAGTTGAGAATTCATGACAATGGCAGTTGGTTCCTAGTACAAATTAAAATCTACTATATTTATTACTGTGTAACTCAACACTTCCTGAAATCTCAAGCTTGTAAGCATTAACACCAGTACTTTGAACTATTTTAAAAGGACTAACTCCTTACATTTAACTTTCTTGTGCTTCCTGATGGAAGTCTTTCTGGAACTATACACACTATCAATTTACCTCTAATACAAATTTCTACATGGCATTTATTTGAATTCACAGAAATATTATATTAGTCATATGCTAAGCTTAATGTTCTGCAAATCTTCTTATGTTGTTATGCAAATGATTGCCCTAATTCACTAGTTTTCTAGGTTGACATCTAGCATATGATTGTAAACCTTTTGACTGACGAGTTCTATACAAATTTAGCCAATGGTTAAAAACCAATTTCCACCTAGAAGCATGATTTATGACAGACAACACTATAGATCCCTAAGACTTTTATTTACCTCTTCAAATTTTCCATTAGTTTGTGGATGATAAGCTACATTGAATTTCAAAGTTATTTCATTTTTCCTTACAGGTTTTTCTAAAATTAGCTAACAAATCTTACATACCAGAGACTATAGTTTTGGGCAAAGCATGAAGTTTTAACACAGTAATGGATGCATCAACATTTTTGTAGCTTGAAATGAAATGAACCATTTTAAAGAATATTTTGACTATTGCAAAAATTGAATCTTGTTTTCTTATAGTGCGATGCAGTTTTAACACAATTCATACTAAAATCATCCCATGGTTTAAATAGAACATGTAATTGTGTTCATGACTATTTATTCTGTTTTCTATATCTGGTTGTTTAGCATACTTGGTACAAGGCAAAAATTCTAGTGATATTTCTTAATACCAAGCCAATAATACTTATCTTTGACTATTATTACATTCTTATTCCTACCAATGTGGTCTGTCGCTTTTACCGCGTGCAACTCATCAGTCAAAAAGTTAATTAGAGAAGAAGGTTCATAAATATATGTATCCTTAAAATATCACCATCCTTAAGTATGAAGTTCTTGCTTAGTGGCACATTAACATTTAAATCCTGTTAAATCTACCTGAAATCCTTGCAAGCATTTTATTCTATTTTGAAGTAATCAAACCCAATGACTCTAACTTGCATGGAGTACTCTTGAAGGAATTCTACCCACTTTGCATGCTAATGTTCAAAATTTTTTAGAGAATTAAGGTAACTCAAAGATTGATGATCATAATATAATACAAATCTCTTAGATAAAAGATAATATATTCAATATCTAAGTGATTGCACTATTCATAGAATTCCCTATGCTATAGTGTTGCCGTGTTCACTCAAATCACTTTCTATTCATGCATCAGAAGCATCACACTCAACCTTGACAATTTTTCAAAAATAAAGCAATCTCAATATAGGCGCATTCAGATCCCCGCTTGTCCAACAAGGCCCCTCCTTTAAACTATTCATGATCATGTTTTCGAGTCACCTCTCTACAAGCCAAGCATCAATAGCTACGACTGACCTGCCTAGACTTGAGTTGGGAAATGCAGCATAGGCAGGAGAACATTGCTGAATAACCCAACCAGCCTGCATCATTCATTGAGTGATATTGCACAGAGGTGACAAGGCAGTTCAAGAAATTATGTCTTCCTATTGGGAAGACTGTAAATAATAGCCTGTCGAGCAATAATGAACAAGGTCTTAACCCAGGCATGTTCAAGCCACACTAGAGCATGGATTCAAATTCAGATGCTTTCCACACACAGTTCATTCCCCATGTGCAACATTTGGAGCATAACAAAATGAACACGTTTGCGTACATTGGTTGAGCTAGTTGTCCAAACCATTGCATTACCAACTCTATCGTAGCATAACCAACTATTGCCATGTGTCTGAATTTGTTAACCTTATTCTTCATTTAAATATCATCAGTGTTATGTAATACGAGCTTGATCCTATAATTCCCCTGGTTTTAAGTGAAGCTTCTTCATCTTCTTCTTTTCTTACTATTGTAGTTTTGTAATTCTCTATTTAATTTAGTAAGAATCATCCTTCCTATTTTCTTACATTATAGTGTGTTTTAATTATTTATATCTAATTTGCTAGGAATCGAAGTTACTATTTTATTGATTTTTAACTCACATACCACTCCAGCAATTCTCAATTTGGCAACATGAATTCTTCGAATGAGTGCTTATTCTCTTTAGCCAAGTACGGATCACATTTTTGCATAAAAGCAGGAGTTTGTTCATGTTGAATGGTGTTGACTCAAAGTGGTTATAATGCTCAAGGAGAATAGCCAGTTCTATTGGCTGAATCCCAAAGAAAATGATATGATTTACTAATGGTGCTCTATTGAAGCTGAGTAATGGTATGATTGATCCGTTATCAGCCTTAGACAAACAGATGGGCATGATGATGGGGGCAATGCTATGAGATCAGCCGAGATCACAAGCTCTGATAGAAGCTATAGGCTGAATTAATTTCAACGACAAATGTAGTTGAATGCTCAATCACATCAATTGAGTCATTTCGAGGACTCCTTATCCAAACTCAGAATGATGAGTTCAGAAAGACACTGTAGTTGAGATTAACAAGCCAATGATAGAAATACTCAAAATCCACTTCATGGCTGAGGCTAAGATCAAATTTATTAAGTATCGAAGATACTACAGTTTAGCCATGGTTGTAGTAAAAAAAACCAAGGGGCTGTTTAGTTGTGACTGCATTTTGAATGTAAACTAAAATGTTTACCTTGAAATGTATTTTCTTAGGTGGTTGGTTCGTTGCATTTATTTTATATAATAATATTTATGGATTTAAGAATCTTTCGTATAAAACAATATGGTGAAATTATAATCCGGTCAAATTGGCCAGATATATTTGGCCAGATATATTTTACAACGTCAAATCTTTGGCAAAAAATAATTTCAAACGATCCCTCAACCAGCTCTTCTGGCGTCATGCGATACTAGGCCCCTCTTGCGCACTGGCCAACAAGTTCAAATGACTGTCCTCAGTCAGGGATGGCGACAATCGATGACCCTCGGTCGGCCCTTGCAGGCCAACGTGCAGCAATTGACCGACTCTCTTACGCGTAGGCTCATTCAATTGGCCATTACAGGGGTCGCGTATTTTCGAACACTTTGTGTAGTTTGAATTTTGTTTTTGTTTAGTTTTAAGTCACTATTCACCCAAACAAACATCGAAACTAATTACATTATAAAAATTTTAAACATCAAAAAGTTTTTACACTATTTATTTTACCTAAAAAATTTTTAATTTGATTTATATTACTCTAAGTTTTTTCGTACTTGAGACCGAATAATGTTAAACTAGATAAAATTTACTTGAGAGAAGACTGTTGAGAAACTTAGCAAGAGGTGTGGAAGCTGAGACTTGGAAGGGACCTGATGAGTGTTTCTCAACCTCTCCAATGTGTTTCCCTCTCAGCATCTGTTGCCTCTCTCGAATCACTCGGATCAACAAGTGCAGCAACTCTCTTGCCACTCGACTTTGATATTCTGAGGGGCCTTATTTGGGTGCTTCTTAATTTGCTGTGAGACATGACTTGCTCAATATACCCTAGGTTGCAAATTAAGAATGTCTCTCCTTTATGGCAATCCTGATGGGGAATTTACACTGAATGTCCAAGTTGATAAAGAGAAGATATTTGCAATCTTTGGCTCGGGCAGTCCATTGAATTTCATGGTAGAACATAGTTAAGAAGTCGGTCTACGCACATTACAACACCCACAACAACCTTATTCTCTCGGTCGGATTAAGACGGATGCTGAATAGACTATTAGTCGATATTATCAAGTTAAGTTTATTGTAATTTGGAAATGGAAGGATGAGTCGTGTGATGTGGTTTTTCCTTGGATATCCATTGATTATTTTTTGGAAACTCATTCTAGCAAGAGATTTCTACTTCCGTGGTGATAAAGCGTTAATGCATACCTGTTAGTCTTTGCTCGACCAACTGGAACATATCCTCAGTCTTAGTTTAGGAAGGACTAGTATTTGTAGTATCGTCTGTGAACAGAATTTTCTGGAGGGAATGTATTGAATCGAGATGAATTATCATTGGTTGAAAATCAACAACACTTCTAGTCAGATCATAGATCGATAATACCAGAAGCTAAAGTTGCAATTTTGAGACTTATCCCAACAGTCAGGAGATTTACCAATAAGCCTATTCGTAGACCATGAAATTTAGTTATGCTTGGATGTCATATTGTCTAATCTTGGTATGTATGAGAACTCCATTTTCAAGAATGAAGAAATCAAAAAACTAGTAGCCGAGTTATTAAAACAAGGCTTAATTTAGTCTAGCGCATCTCCTCATGGTTCACAAATATTTATGGTGCTTAAGAAGCATAGAGGATGACGGATGTGTGTAGATTTTCAAGCTTTCAATAAGACCACTGTAAAGAATCGATAATTATAGTGTGAAGGTGTTTTCCAAATTGAACCTGAAGTCAGATTATCAAGCACCCAAACTTTCATATTTACTAATATAGCTCCAAAAATTTTGCTATCTTGCTCAGGCCTTTTTTGATTTTATTTAACAAAATTTTCCTTACATGGGTATAATTAGGTGTTTATATAGGGAATACAAATTTGGGTGCTGAATATGTAAATTATAAAGTATAGGTGATATCCGATTAATAATTTGATACCAAAAGCACCAACTTATGCTCTGTTTGAACGTCTTTTTAGCTGCTTCTGTGGAGGACATCACTACAAGGGAAACACCCGGGCATGATCATACTGAAGATATTATTGTTGACAACGTTCCAGTTGGCAGCAATATGCAAAAACTAGCATTGAATCATGGCACAGACGGACTCGACAATCTTAAGGCGGAGATCAACAATCCCCTAGTGGAAAATTATGTATTAAAAGAGCAGAAAGACAAGGCTGTGTCTCATGGACACAATAAACCTGAGGGAGGAGAAGATATATCGGGACGACTGTTCACCTCTTCAATTCTTGAGGAACCGGCAGGTCATGATGAGCTTAAAGTTGCAAAGGCAGAAGCTCCAAATATGTTCTTCGCAATATTTAAATCTAGTGATATCAGCCATTCTGTTTTGGAGACGCAGAATATTCGTCTCCTCTTTGCCTTCGTCATGGCCATTCTCGTGATTTCTTCATACAATGGTTCTATTATTGGTGGTAGGATTTTGAGTGGCATAATAAGCTTGAGACCACTTTTCTTATTGCTTCTTACTGATGTGGCCATCATTCTTGGAAGGGTGTGGTTGAAATTTGAAAAAGATGCGAAGAAGGCTCAACAAGAAGGGGAGGATGGATGGCCAAATCACTTGGGCAAAATCATGGAATTTGGTCAGGCGCTGCATCTACTTCTTAGTGCTGCTTTCATGGACTGCAGTATTTGTGCAGTCATCATGTTATGTAGTATTACAGTTTAATATTTTCTTAGACATATATATATTATATATATATGCTCTTTATATATGTCTATTCTTATGAATTTATATCACCACAATAAGCTTTCATTATTATGCTCTTGTTCTAGTTGACATTTATATATGATGCCAACATAAAATTGTTGGCATCAAAGGAGCACACTGCTGATGTCTGTGAAGTAGAACTTGAAACTATTGCATTGCCAAAGAATCTATAATTGACAAATTTTGTCTGCAGGCTTCTGTGACTTTTTTAAGCAATTAATTGATTTGCTGTTTGACTAATTTGTTGGGCTATTGTTGTGCGAAGACAATTGCATGAAGTGCCAATGTTTAAATTTAATATATTCATGAACGGATTTGACGCTCTTGATTGAGATTGATTTTTAAGAGGTTCTAAATATTATTAGGAATATTACTTGTAGTACCCATTCCATCCCTTGAATGAGGCTTTTAGAGAAGAAAAAATGCTTTGGTGTCTCCCCTTCTTATGATCCCAATTTTTTTTGAATGCTTCTATAGATACAAAAAATAAGCTAAAACGTGTTTTCACTAAAAAAAATTTCAGGAGTGCAGTGCATTTGCGGTGTCCCGCTCTTTTAGTGGGGTGGGGTAGGGGATGACACTTGCCGATTTTTTTTCTTACTGTTATTTCGTAAATTTGCACGTTAAAAATGTGATAAAAAGAATTTGTTAAGCTAAATTGTTGATTAATCAATTGAAAGAGGATCATGCATTTCTTTTTCATTTAGACAGTCAATAAATATTTGAGTATCTAATTCATGAGAAAGATTTACAAACCCTTAAATTCCCAGATAATGAAGAATTCAAATTCATTTTGAGCAACACAATTTGGTTGAACTGTTTTGTAGGGAATTTAGTCAGTGATTTGAGAACTTAGTATTTTAACAAGTGAGCTTGTCATCAATAAATAGTGCTTATTTTTTCACAAACAGTCTCAAGAATGCATAAAAGTAACAAAAGAGCAGGTAGCACAAATATTTTAAAGATCTGCATCCAATTTGGAGATGGGATATCTGAATTTGAGAACTGAAATTTTGTATTTTAACTAGTGAGTTTCTCATTAATGGTGCTTATTTCCTTACACACACAAGCTCAAGAATGCATAAAAGCAACAAAAGAGCAAGTAGCACATATATATATAAAAGATCTGCGTCCAATTTGGAGATGGGATATTCAAATCATTATATGATGAGATATGTACTGCTGAGATTTGCAGTTATAGTACTAAGAGGGATATGCAATTATAATATTGAGTGGGTGGGAAACACGAACCTTTGTACATAGGATCATTCTTTGAAACAATAAAATGAAAGCATGAAGAGAGGATGGAAAATATGAGAGCATCATGCATGAGGGTCTGGTAGTTGGATTGCTTGGGGAGGTGCTATGAGGTTCAATGTTTATTTTGGCAAGAGTTTTTGCAAGATTGTTTAGTGTCCAGCCCTTTGCCACAAAAGAGAAAAATACACTATTTATAGATGGCATGAAGAAATCATGATGAATAGGGCTATTGATGGTGCACATAATGAATGATTGATTGGTCCTGGTGATATAATTGAGATGTGTCTAAGTAATTTTTCTTCTTTTAAAAATATAAACATATAACAAATATTTTAGTTTTTGACTCATTTAGAAAAATTTACAACTCTAAAAATTTCTTGAGCCATATGATAATTAGGGATTTTAGATGTAAATTAAGATGCATCTTAATGGAATTTTGCAGAATATTTTGCATGAACAAAGTAAGATGCATCTTATGGAATAATAAGCAAATAATACTCTACTAATAAGATTAATTAGTCTAAAGGTAACTAATAGAAAAGAAATTCGATTATAGTTCTTGTTGAAATAAAACTTTAAATCAATACAATATGGCTTTGTTTTTCATTAGCTTTGTTTTTATATAGCAAAAAATAATAATAAATTCCTTATTTTCTAGAGCCAAGCTAAAATTCTTCTCTAGACATTTTCATTTTGTTCAGCCATATGATTTGAAGTTAATTTGTTAAATTATATCTTAATGATATACAAATTATCACATATCTCATCTAAAGATGATGATGATGATGTTGAAGCATCTTTTTCTTTATTATCATTAAGCACATTTTGTACTCTTCATTCTAAATTTTTTGAGTTTGAGTTTTTATCTAGAATGTACTTCTCTTATTGTAATTCTTCTTTTTATTCTTATTCTTTAATTTTGGACACTTGGGTCTTATATGCCCTTTTATATTATATTTAAAGAAGTAAAGGTGCTAGAACTATTCATAATTGAAGATTTAGAATGCTTAACTATAACAACTCAAGATTATTATATCAGTCTAATCATAATTAATCAGAGCTTAAATTGTCACAATTAGGCTCTAAACATCATTAGGATTAAATCCTGAAAATTTGAGATTCAAATGATCCAAAAATATTTTTCTGATTATTTAATTGAATTTAGACATTCTAAAAATTAGGTAGAATATTTTGACCTCAAACCCTAAATTTGAAGGCTTATATGAGCTCATCACATCAAAATATGATATGGGTGCAAGTTTCATAATTTTTAAACTTGCATTGGTTGAAATATTCACAAAATACAATTTGTATTTTTATTTAAAATAAAATTATAGAAATTTAATTAATTAAGATCGAATTATTCGAATTATTTAAATGTTATTTTCGGAACCATGGAAATCCCATGCAATGGGCTGAAACCTGGAACATCTATCCGCTCAATCACGATCGTTCCACGTTTTGGTGATCATATTAGACAACTTTGATTGCGTCGCTTCGCTGTAACTCGCCAAGTTTGAATTCAGACTGTCAGATCGCGCCCCAGATCTAATAGTTATAGTTTAATCCTGCAACGGTCATTATGATCCAAGCAATCTTGGATGTTGCATCATTTTGATCACATATCAGATGGCATCCAGTGCTCTAGCTCCTGCTCACCTTCGTCTCCAATGGATCCAGCCGACATCCGAAGATTCCCCATACCAATGGCATGCAGGCTTGTCCCTCACATTCTCCATTCTTCGCCAATTGGTTTCCCTAAGTGGATGGAATCCCCACTCGAGCCGTGAGGCCCAAAGTTGCCTTAGATGGCCTCTAAGAGGCCGACCTCTCAGGCTCAACCCGAGAGCCATGGCCCGACCTCCCCATGGCTTCCCTGATTATTTAAGCCATCAAAACTCACAGGAGAGTTTCTTTTGCTCATATGTAATCCTCAAGTATCTTCCATTTCCCCCAAGTTTTTCTATGTCCACTGCAATCCATGCACTCATATTTTCGGATCCTGACGCACTCCAGAGCTCTTCCATGGTGCTCTCGTGGGAGCAATCCGATGTTCAAGCACTCAGGACCCTCATGAGACCCTCAGGAAACAATCATTGGAGGCCTTGGATCTCAATAGCAGCCCAACAACCATATATTGCCTCAGATCGGTCGGTGCAAGGTGGCCCCATCAACTGTACCTCTTTGTTCAGTTTCCCATGGCCCTGTGATGAATGATAGAATGAACTAGGATGTCTTAGAGGTAGAAGCAAATCAATCCGATTTGATTTGATTGACTATAAGTCCAATGGTGGCCTAAATCTACAGAGAACTGCAAGCACGTCCTCTTTGCCAATTCATGCGACCAGCGGCCCAAATCGGCTCCTTAACCTTTCAGCCACTATGCTGATGCGGAAGGGAATGATTTTCAAACCCATCTGGGCTTGAGCTAGCCCAAACTAGCTTTGATAGTCTCGGGCTGAGCATTACTCCACAGTGGAGTGAGCCCGAGTAGGTCATCGGCGTTTTGGGTCGGCTCAGACCCGTGGGTAGGCTCAATCGAAGTGTTGTGGGATGTGATAGTGTTGGCACCAAAAACCCCCTCCAGCATGGCCTATGTCGAGATAATTTGGCTCGCATAGTAAACCTTAGTGGCCAATTCTGCGCTGAGTAAGATCCCAACGATCGATGGCACCAACCAAGGGCCTTTCGGTGCTATTCGATGTGCTTGGTCATGCTAATCATTTTGGTATGTGTCTCATCACAAAAGATGGCCGGAATCGATGGGAATTGGTGGATGAAGTTAGCCCTAATTCGGTCGATCCACCGTGATGATGTACCGTCCTGTGCAGCCCGTGACTTGCGTTGTTCGACGAGAGGGAATATCCCTCGAATATTCTCTAACCCGTAGGGCTTCCCGTTATCCAGAGCATTATCCCGCGACAGAATTGGAGTATTCTTGGAATATTCCAATTTAAATAATGGTACAAGTACAATAAATTGAATTAGAACTTTAAGAAATTAATACATAATGTATTTATGAAATAATTTGATGAATATAAATCAAAATTATGCAAAATTATATACAGTTTTAATCATAACAATATGAGGAATCTAATTAGAAATTAAAATTTAAGATTTGATGATTAGTTTTGCTAATCACCCTCTAATTGAAATTAACCCAAATGAGGGCATAATAGTACCCCCATTTATCCAAATTTGATGATTTAGGTGTCATTTGACTCCATAACAAGTAAGCAACCTATTGAAATAGAGATAGGGATATATGGATGCCAATTTCTCTAAGTCAAATTTTGACCCCAAAATAAAATTATCTTAATTCCCAATATTAAGAAATAATGTAGAATATAACCTTAGACTCCCTAATCACCTTAATAACCTCCAATCAGTATCATCAGAGATTAGATAGCTTAATTGTTTAATCTAACTTACAGAAACTCATTAAGTCTAAACCTCGCTTAGAGTTTAAGTTTGAGTAGCTTAGATCTTAAGAAAACCTAAGGGAGAAATCCCAAGTTAAGAGATCTAAATCATTTGACCAATGCATTAACTTTTAGCCACCAAGTTTTATAGATCATAATAAAGCTTACTAATGGTGTTAAATCAACTATTATTATGTATGGTTTAATGAGTTAGCTTCTTTAGGCGAATCTATCTGATTTGAGTTAAAATTATGATTAGTTTTAACATTTTTAATTTTAGGACCGAGTCTGGGAATATGCTAGATAGTAGAATATTGGAGATTTTGAGCTTGTACATCCTTAGAATAGTTATAATGGAGAATTAGACAACAATAGATATGACATAATTTGTAGTTGAAATGTTATGATTAAACTTTGAATTTTATTGCTTTGCATTTGAGCCAATTCCTTGCAACATGTAGTACAAATTTTTTGTGCATAAAATGAAAATTTTATAATTTAGGAAAATATTTGGCAATGGGTTTAGTTCATGATGGGTGATTGTGCATGCAAATTATAGCCAACGGGTATACTGTAAGGAGTAATAATGATACACGTACATACTCATTAGGGAGAATTGTATTACGTTCGGGAACCCACACTTAGTCTTGCAGACATGCTTGACTCATTAATTGATTCTGTACGTGCCCGTAGTAGCAAAGTAAAATAACTAAAAGAAACATTGCATTGTATTACTACTTATTTAGTTTAGTTTAGTACAATTCAGGTCTAGCTATGAGTAGCCAGATTTTTTACAATTATAGTTTAGTTTGGCTTCATTAGCCAGTCAGATTGTGTTGTTTTACTTTTGGCTTCTTACTTTTACATATGTAGTTTCTTTCAGCATTTACTATCATTATTACTGCTTTTAGCTATGATTTATATTATAATCTATCATCATGCTTGTATCGGCGCTTATAATATAATATATTTTGCATACATATTTTTGATCATGTTCATATCAGTTTCTTTTCAGCTTATTATTATATATATTTATGTCGAACCTTATTTGTAGCTTTTGGATTCGAGGTAAGTGCTTACTTTACCTCATTTGCTTAAACTTATAACTTGGTTAAGTTGTAGCTTCATCTTTCCTTTGTTTAGCATTGTGAACCTACTTTATTAATTGTTATAAAATGTGATATCTTTAAATAAAAATAATTCATTAGTCAGTCTTAAATGTATTTAAACAATTGTCAAACACAAGAAAATTTTTTCTTGGCTGGGACATTGGCATGTTAGATTTGGAACCTTTTGAGGAGCCAACTATGGAGGAGGTGTAGGTGCTTGAAGAGGATCCTACTGCTTAGTTCTTTCTCTTATTTATTATTGAGAGAGAGAGAGAGATAGTTTATTTTTAGTATATTTAAATCTAATTTGTAATAACTTAGATTATTTTGAATGTATTTTTTGTTTCTTTTATGTGATGGATATCTTCTTTTATTTATGACTAAATGTATGTATGGATAATTCCCTTGACTCAATGTTGGAGCCCTCTCTCTCCTCTTCCTATAAGATGGACCTTAAACCCTTCTCCCTCTCCATTTGCTCATCTGAAGCTCTCTCCCCTCTTCCCTCCATTGCTGTGCTTGCTGTTGAAGAAACCCTTGCATTTGTTTTAGTGGTATGGCAAAACTTATCATTATTTTGATGAATTCTCTAATATGTTGGTTTAGAAATCTCATTTAATGTTATTTGTTGTGCTCGGTGAACTGGTAACTCAAGTTGACAAGTCTAAAAGTTGACTTGCTTTGGTGGTTTTGCTAGTTTCATATGCATAGCCTTAAACTGTGCTTGAATATGTAGAATCAGATCGAAAAGACTAAAGGTTAAACTTGACTCTTAATATTTCAACTTAGTGTTGAGCTATTTTGATGATGCAACAATGAAGTTGAGTATTGGCAAACTAGAATTTATTTAAGCATAGCTTATACCAGATGATTAAAGTATTAAGTATTGAATGCAGTATCCCATGTTGTGAATCAATTATGAATCCAATTCGGTCTTACTAGCCTTTTCATGTGATGAGTTGATTTATTTTGTTTTTTAATTTATGTACTATTCTGATTTGATTTGCTTTTTTAAGTTATATTTGAGAGTGATGTTAGAGTGGGGATAATTCCATTTTGGAATGTTCAAAATCACAAGCTTTTGTCTCTCCCATTTTGTATTCGTAGAAGCTATTTCATAATTTATTTTATGTACTCTTCTGATTTCTTTTACCTAAAGATGTTGCTCAAATGGTAGAGCGCTCGCTTTGCAAGCAAAAGGATCATGGTTCAACTCCATGCTTCTTCAATTATGATTTAATACAACTTTCTTTTAAATTAATGAAGGAGCTTGAGTTTTTTGAGTTTCATGTTTTTTGATGGAACTTCTCATATTTCTTGTCTTAATGTGTTGTCTTTATAAGATAAGGCCAGGCAATTTTTCTTCATGTTAGCTTTCATTTTGTCTCAAAAGATCAATGGCTCTATCCTTAAACTTTTATTTGACCTGTTCTATCAACTTGAGTTTCTCAACATCATCAAATCTATAAAGTTTTACCTATTCTATCAACTTGAGGTTGTCAAATCTAGACGTACACTCATATGTTGTATCATACCAATAAAAAAAATTGCTTTCTATATCTATTATTATCTAAAAAAATGCTAACTAACCATTGTAGGTAGCGATGTTAATCATAAACTTGGGTTGTGCCACTGTCAAATGACATAATGTAGGCTTTGACTAAGAATTTTTTTATTATGTTCCTTGAATAAATGATATTTTGGCTCACTTTAATAACACGGTTAATCTTGGCCTCGATACCAATATAATGTCACAAGTGTCAAGATAAAGCTATGGTTCATTATATGCTTTGGAAAGGTTATTTATACGCTTACAACTTTTGTAGAAGTTTGTAAGGAAGCTGAATGAATTTGCGGAGAATTTAAAAGATTTGTTAATGCTATATCCTTTAAAGTTTAAAGCCGAAACAACATAATTTTAATTGGAAATAAAATATTTAATGTACCATTGCAAAAAAATAAGATCAAATTAGAATCGTCTTGATGCAAAGGTAAAAAATTCAAAGAATTTTTTAAGCATTTTTGGTAACAAAGTTCAAAATTTCAAACAAAACCAACAAGACTAAATAGAGAAAAATAAGATAAAGGAGGAGTTATCAAGGTAACGTAAATCCTGGCCTATTACCAAAACTAGAGCTTTCATAACTTTTGTCCTACTTGCTCTTGCACTTAAAAATATGCAATTAGAAATAATAGTTGAGAGAAAAATATTTCATCACTTACTCAAACAGTAATCCCAATAGCACAAATTCAACTCTTATTTATGGAGAATAAAATTTAATACATGATAAAATTAAACTTAATTATTTGCTCTATGCAAGTATTAGCATGTATTTGTATCATAGACCACATTTTTTGTTCTATCCGATCAAGAAAATTGAAGCTCTGATGTCTTCTCGCGGGTGTCACTTTTGCCATTTAAGTATGAATCAAGGACATTGAATCAGTGCTTGAAATTTCAGTCACTACTATTCTTGGAGGCTCGTGCATTATTGCTAAAAGGATTTATAGAGGTTTTTTTTTTTTTTATGGACCATGTGTTTTTTTTTTTTGCTGCCTATAATAATTTCTTGATGCATAATTTAGATGCACAATTTAGATGAATTTGTTGGCTTCTTATTTATTTTTTGTAGTTTTTGCTTATGAAAAATTACTTGGAATGAAAAAGTGTAGATGTCCTTTTTTTCCTAGATGATATGGGTACATTTACACATGGCCTGAAGGATAAGAGAATAAGAACATTGGACCATTGAAATCATCTTCAACCATCAATGCCAAGAAGGATCCAAATTACACCACCTATCTCAGCTATAGCACAACGAATCCTATTAAGTCATTTATGCACAAACAAAATATCATTCTTGCTGTTCTCATTTATATCGAACAAATCCTATTAAGTCAGTTGAAATTTTATTTTCAGTGAACTAAATGTATTATTTAAATCATTGGAAAAATACACTCATTTTGTTTTACCTAGTTGTATCTATTTGATAGAACTATTATTTTTTGTATCTTGAACAGAATGTATGTGCATACACATATCTTAATATTCTGTTGCACCCAAATTATGCAGTTTTCATCCCTTTTTTTTATTTTTGCCATCAACATTTGAGAGTATCACAGACGAGTCTTGGCTTTTATTATATTGCCGTCAACGCTTTTATCCACGAATGGACATCTGTAGGTGCTCTTGACTTGCTGTTCACATTCACCCCCAGTTGTGAACGACTTTACTCTTAACCTCCTGAAACTATGCTGCCACTGCTGGCCCTCAACCGGCTCCACTTTTAAATTGATGAGCCCCCATGCCAGCAACCCTGATGCTGGTGAGCCCTATGTTGGCAAGCCCCTACCTCCACAGCTGCTCAATATTTTATAGTTATGTGATTATTGTAGTTCAATCACTAAAGATATTGGCTGCTACAGCTACAACAATTCCAAATGACTAGTTTCTCTATTGAAGCTATTTTCATGTTTCTACAACAACTGCAACTGTCTTACAAAAAATTATTGAAAGTAAATTGGAGTGAGGATGGGAGTGCGATGTCGCCGAAGGATTTGTTTGGTCGCTTGTTGATGTAGAAAATGAAGAGTTTTTCAGTTAATTGGTGTGAAATGATACCTTCACTTCAGAGAGTTTGGAGGACTGGAGTTTGAAATCTATAGTAATGTTTGATTTGTTCATTGGTTGTTACCACTACAACATAATCATTTTTTTTTCATTTTTTTTTTAGCAATTAAATGCGTCTTAGTAGTGGAGGGCAGTGGTTACCATTTTTTTGTTTTCAATATTAAAGAATGAATAATAAATGAATGCTTCAGAATGTTTAATAAATGGTATGCATGTGCAGCTTTGAATTGTTCAAAATTTGTTAGATTTGATTGGACCATCGGTGGCCAAAGTTGCTCTCGACCACATCATGCGTTTGGAGTTTTGTAAGGAAAGAGCAGTTGAGTAATTCATCGTCTTTGCACCAAAAAAAGAAGATAAATTTTAATATATTGAAACAATATTTTATTTTTGCTCATCTAATTTAACAAATATATTAATAAATATAATAGTCTAAGCGGTGTTAATGAAAAAATAGATCCCTAATAAAAAGACACCTCAAAAGACACATCCCTAAGAAAAATACACCTCTTCACTTACATCTAATAAAAAATAAAAATATAACACTTATTTAAATATTAAACTCATCTTGACTTATTATATATATTTATTTATTTTAATACTCCCCCTCAAGATGAGTTTTTAATATCATTCCAAGCAAACTACGACGATGTTCGAATGGTCCTTTTGGCAATGACTTTGTGAATATGTCTACCACATTTTCATGACTCCAAACATGTTCCACAATAATCGCATCATCAAGCACCTTATCTGAATGAAATAGTGCTCAATCTCTATATGCTTTGTTTGAGCATGAAAAATTGGGTTTGTCATGAGTTTCAAGGCACTCTCATTGTCCCCACAGAGTATGGAAGCCATTTCAATCTTCATAAACACATCTTCCACAAGTCTACGAAGCCAGATACACTCTTGAGCTGCTAAATATAATGCCTTGTACTCTGCTTTGGTAGTAGAGATGAACACGGAATCCTGCTTCTTACTGCATCATGAGACTGCTGCTGACCCGCACATGAATACATACCCAGATGTCGATCTCCTATCATATTTATCTCCAGCAAAATCCGCATCTGTGAACCCATGCAACACAAAATTTGTGTTTTTCTCATACAACAACCCAAATTCCAAGGTTGACCCGACATATTTGAGAATTCTTTTAGCCGCATCAATATGTGATTTTCGTGGCTCTTGCATATAACGACTCACTAGGCCCACCGCATATGAAATATATGGCCTCGTGATCGTTAAATAAATCAAACTCCCCACTAGTGCATGAAATGGCTTAGGATCCACTAAAATTCTACATTCTTCACGGATTAATTTCAAGTTCGTTTCCAAAGGTGTTGAACATGACTTGCCTTCTTTCATGCCAATTTGTTCAACGATCTTCCTAGCATATCCAGTCTGACATATAATTAGTCCCTTCTTCATCTTTTGAACTTTCAAGCCAAGGAAATGGTGAAGTTCACCTAGGTTCTTTATTTCGAACCGAATTGATAACTCCTCTCTAAGCATTGTCACATCCCATCATCATTTCCTATCACAATCATATCATCAACGTACAAAAGCACAAGAACATGTAGGTTGCCACGCTTCTTCACAAACATACTTGAATCAGAATCTGAAGCGAAATATCCACATAATTGCAAGTACTCTGCTATTTTTTCGTACCATGCCCGCGGTGCTTGTGTTAAACCGTATAGTGCTTTCTTCAACTTACAAACATAATTCGGATGCTCTTTGGATATGTATCATTGTGGCTGCACCATGAAGATATATTTATCAATATCCCCATAAAGAAATGCATTCCTTACATCCAATTGCCACAATTTCCAACTTTTGCATGTTGCCAATGCAATCATAACATGTATCGATGTCATCTTCGCAACCGGACTAAACATCTCTTCATAGTCCTCTCCATACTTTTTGGAGAACCCTCAAGCGACAAGCCTAGCTTTGAAGCGCTCTCCACTACCGTCCGCTTTTTTCTTCACTTTATAAACCCATTTGCAAGTAACCGGGATAATGCCATCAACCTTGGGCATAAGATCCCATGTTTCATTTTTTTGAGGGCATTAATCTCCTCTTCCATGGCTTCTACCCATTGTTTTACACTTTTAGCTTCATCATAGCACGACGGCTCCCGCTCATCAAGTGGGCCGGCAAAGTAACATGAACACATTGTTACTAAATTTCCTTCTCTATAGCGGACAGGTGGCACGATCATTCGGTTTGATCTTCTAAGAGTAGAACTACTCTCCACCTCTTGTCTCTGCACTTGCTCCCCCATCACCATGACTTGAAGCATTACTCCCCCTTCTTCTTGACTCTGTCTCCATTGACGTTGAATTTGAAGGGTATGGGGCTCCTTGAGACATTGGTAACTCAACTGATTCTCCTTTAATTTCTTCGTCAAGACTTGCTACTCCTATGTTCTCTTCCAACATGGTGTTAGACCCTCCATTATATGACATCAATTCGTCGAACACCACATCACGAGAGACAATGAACCTTCAAGTATGTGGGTCCATACATTTTCAGCCCTTCTTTTGTTCATCGTAGCTAATGAAAACACACTTTATCGCTTTGGCTTCAAGTTTTGTTCTTCGTATATCTGGGACATGAACATAACAAGTTGCTCCAAACACTCGCATATGCTTCACACTCGGCACTTCTCCAAATATAAGTTCATGCGGCGACTTTTGATTGTTCGGGCTTAATGGCAATCGGTTTATCACATATGCCGCACAAACCATTCCCTCCGCCCATAAGGCTTTGGGAATTCCTTTGGCATGCAACCAACACCTACAAGTCTCAGTAATATGTCGAATCTTCCTTTCGACCACCCCATTTTGCTGCGGCATGTAAGCACAAGATAACTCCCTTTTAATTCCATGCTTGTGGCAGAAAGAAAGGAACTCGGTAGATGTAAACTCTCCTCCATTATCCATTCTGAGCTTCTTGATCTATTGTCCAAGCACACCTTCCACCCTCTCTTTGAATTCCAAGAACTTGTTGAACACTTCTGATTTCTCTTTTAAGAGATACACCCACGTGTAGCGTGAGAAGTCATACACAAACAACAGCATATATTTGTTTCCTGAATAAGATGAGGTAGCTGCTGGCCCCGTCACATCGCTATGGATGCATTATAGCAGTCTCCTGCTCCTCGAGAGAGATGTGTCAAATGGAAGATGATGAGCCTTCTCAAATTGACATCCTCGCATACATGCCCGTCACCGAAAGAAGATAAGCTAGGTAAGTCTCTAACAAGACTCTTTGCGACCATCACTCTCAACTTTTCCATGCCGACGTGCCCCAACCATTCGTGCCAAATTACAGCACTATCGTTGCTCTTCATCTTGTCCACGTATGATGTTGCAGAAAGAACAAACAAATCATGAACTTGTCTTCCAGTGTGAGTCACCTCTGCTTTTACCGAATTTATGTTTCGTAGAAACCTTACCTCCATCGGCCCAAAAAGTACATGGTACCCTGCATCAACCACATTTGTTACTGAAAATAGATTCTTCTTCATGCTCGACACGTGATACACACTCTTTAACGTGAGTGCACTTTGATCACTACCCACTGTCACAATTCCTTCCTGCTTCACCGCATGGACTGTGTTATCTGCTGTCACGATTGCATCATTTACTTCATACTTTTGCAAAGATGAGAACTTGGACCCATCACCAGCTATATGGTGTCGACATCCAGAATCAATGATCCAATCATCTTCGAAGTTCACAGAGGCTAAGGCTTCTACAATAGAGACCTTTTCGGCAAGAAAACGTCTCCCCCAATGTAAAATACCAAAAATCTTGTTTTTAATTGTTTATTAATATTTAAATAATTTTAATCTCAAATTAAAAATCTGACTTCATCATTGCGTTTACCATCCCCAAATTAGCTAGGGTGAAGTTTTGAATGCATTTGGAAGACATAAATTTTTAGCGAATATTTTAATATTATTTTAAATACCTGAAAATTCGAGTAATTAAATACTCATCTGATCGAAAATCCGAGTGCACCATTGCATTCAGAAGCTCTCAATTAGCTAGCATTGATATTTTGAAATTTTTTGGAATATATTTATTAAGTTAAGTTTAATTAATTAAATTGATTAAAATAAATTAAATAATTAATTATTTAATTAGAACTTAACGGCCGCCGTCAGAAAAGAATTAACGTCGTTCTTTCAAACTAACTTTACCGTTAGGGTTAACGGATCGCGTTGATCCGTCCGATCTCTCGATCGGACGGTTCTAGGCTTGTCATCCTCGTCAGGACGCTAGACTCGCGACGTGTGCAGGGTATCGAGGCACGCGGCGTGCCAAGCCTCCTCCACGCACTCCCCACCGCCTAAAACACCTCTCTCAGGATCTATTAAACCCATATCCAAACTCTAAAGTTGAATTGTTTTATGCTAAGAATCAAAAATCGTGACTTTGGGAAGCTCGTGCTACTAACCTCGTCGATCCTAAAAGAAACATAATCCTCCGCTGTCGAGTGATCGGTACTCTCTTCTCCTCTTAGATTTATCATTATGCATTCTTATTATTGTTAAGTCTAGATTTTTGGGCACGATCAATCGATCGAAGGATCGCTTGCACTCGTAACCCTAGCCTCGCGATCCTGTAGAGGGAGTCGAAGCATCCCTCAGCGATCCGTCGTTGGATTCAAGATGTGAATCCAACCGACGGATCAAAGTAGAAATCGATCTCAACCGTTAAAACCGGTCCAACCTCTTCCGTGGGATAGTTCGAGCGGATTAAGTCCGCCGGTTCAGGACTGATTGACGTCGGTGGGCCCCGCTCCAGCTTTTCGACGCGTGCCTGTCTAACGCGTGGCTGTGGGACCCGCCGTCTGCTCCGTCGGTCGGCGCGGGTCCCACCTGCAGATAAGAAAAATTTTAAAATAATAATAATTATAAGATTAATATAATAGTATGCAGAAAATAATTGATTTAAGAATATAGATAAGTATAAATAATTATAAATAAATATATATATATATATATAGACGTAATTAGAAAATAAAAATTTGAGTATATTTGTTTAATAAAAAAATAAAAAAAAAACAGAAATCAAATGTTTATAAAATAATAAGTATACAAAGAATTAAGATATACATTATTACTAAAATCATATATGATTAATTAATAAACTTAAAACTATACATATTAAAATATTTATAAATTACAGAAAATATAATAATATTTGATAACAGAATATTAGAATAATAATAACTAAATATAATAAACAAAATAATAAATTAAACTGATGATTTAAGTAAATAATAATATTAATACATAAGAATTTAATTAATTTAAAATATCAAACTTTAAACACCCGTATCTCTTAAATTACACATTCAAATAAAACAAATGAATATACCAAATTGATCAGAAAAATGTAAGAAATTTAATGATACCAATAATTTTACTGTAGGATCAATATTTCATTTAGTAATATTTTTAGGATATTTAATTAATTAGGAAATATTGCAAATATTCAAATGACTATAGTTTTATATTCCTTAGTCCAAACATATCAAATATGGTTCTTAAAATACACAAAAAATCATAAGGAATATTTTAGAAGTATTAATTTTGCCATTTAGATTAAAATTAAACTAATCACAATTAGGACCTAACTTTAATTAAGCCTTTAACCATAGAAACTTCAAATAGCCATAAGTTAGCCAATTTAGCTCTAAATTAAGTGATCCAAATATCCATTTAAATCAGAAAATCATAATTTACAGTAAACTACAAAAATATTTAGGATCCAACGGTTAGATCTCATAATCAACCCTAATTACTCTAAAACTGGATTAGTGAATATTAGCAAATTTAATGATCCAAATTAAATAATTTCAATTTTATATGACTCATAAAGTAAATTAGAACCTAAATGTATAATTAGTTTAATAATTTTGTGATTAAATTCACTAATCACTCACTAATCATATTTAACCCTAATTATTTAACTCTAGAAATTAGATTAGCTATAACTTAGCCAATTCATATCAGAATTAAATAATTTCAGGTTCTATGAAAACCTTAAGACATAGTATACAATAAACTAACATAAATTTTATATTTTATTAAGGGTAAAATTACTAAAATGCCCTTATAAGGTCAAATTCCCAATTTGACCTTATAAGGCATAAATAATTATATAACTTAATAAAAATAATTCAAATAAATCAAAATAGTCATTTTATAAGCATAATACTACAAATCATGATAAAACATTAAATTAATAAATTTCATTATTTTGGCAGATCAAAGAAATTAAAGTTGATTGATATTTTGTCAAAACAGTCAGGTACGTAAATTTACTTATAAGTCTTATTTCAGTATTCTTATTTGAGCCATTTTCCATTTTAGTATTATTTGCACTGCTTACCGCATTTTAATCTGCAAAAAATTTATATCAAATAGCATGTAATAAAAAGAATGAAACACAGTATATATATTTTTTGTGGTGTTTATCTTTGGAGGGTGGAATGCAAAACTAGAATCTGTATAGATTGGCTAGCTAGCAAGCCTCTGGAAGTTATATGGAAGGATTTAGCCTCTTGTAAGAAGTAGGCAAATCTAGAGGAAAGACACACCATCAGTTCCTATTTTGAATAAGCTACCGACGGGTGGCGAAATAAGCTTCCTACAGATTATGCCTATGGGTTTACCCATTTGGGCTCAAGAGTCTACGGACTCGACTTATTGTTACAAATGCTTTTGATAAAATTTATTTTCATATATGTTGAATTTTCACAGCTAATTTGCATGGCAGAAATTAAATTTGAAAATTGCTATATTTTCTATGCAGATTTTCAGTCATTTTCATATTTGATTCATACCTATTATAGGATGCTAGATTTATTCTTATAAGAATAATTTGCGTACTCCTACTTGACTGGTAAACTGATTTTTTCAGGTTTTGATAATTAAAAAGCTTAGAAGATCTGCCAAATTAATAGAAGAAGAATTAAAGAAGCAGAAGAATGTAGATATTTCATATTTCATTTTTGTAAAAGATAAACTGTAACTTTTCATATATATTTGAGCTTTATGTATAGAAGGACTGTGGACTATTATTATTTTATTATGTCCTTTTTGAATTATAAAAAATGTATATATTTTCAATTGAAATGAATTATTCTTTAAAGACTCTCAAACTTCGATCCCCGGTCGCCACACCCAACCTTCGTCCTCCTTTACACCTTCTTCCTTCTATGTTGTATGACCTGATGTGAGGTTGACCCTATAATCACGCTTGTAATGTCCAACCTTATTACATCTGAAGCATCTGACAACTTTCTTTCCTTCATCATTCTTAGGAGAGAAATGAGTACCACCCTCCTTAGATAGGGCGGAAAAATTTTCATTATCATTCTTCTTTTTTTTTCCTTATCCCAATATTTCTTCTTTCCAGTGAATAGAACATCATCGCCTTCATTAGAGATGGACACTCTTGCCATTTGTCTAGCCAAACTTTCCTGAGACGCCAGGAGGTTCTCCAATTCCATCAGAGATGGCTGAGTAACACATCCTTGCACCGCTGTCACATATGATAGATATTTCTTTCGTAATCCTCTGAATATGCCTCTTCATCTTTTCCTCAAAGATTGGCTTTTCCGGATCCAATGCGGTAATCTCTGCACAGAGATTTTTTAACTTTATGAAGAATGCAGAAATAGAAAGCTCTCCTTGATTTGTTTTCGCTAACTCATTCTCAAGAAATTGAAGCCTCACCACATTTTTATTGTTGAACAAACCATCAAGAGATGCCCAAATTTCTGACGCCGAAATGCACCCTATAATGTGATCGAACAAGTCCAGTGAGATAGTCATTTTTAGAGTGAACTCTGCTTTCGCATTCATTTTCTTCCATGCCTTGACTTCCTGGTCATTTGTTCCAGTCGACGCCACCGCTTCCTGTGCATCTCCACCAACAATTTCCCACAAATCTTCTCCCAACAAATAACTCTCTAAGCATGACTTTCATTTCTTGAAATTTGTATGTGTGAGCATATCAAATCTCAAATCACGGAAACTACCACTGCCTTCCATTGTTGAGAAACCGAATAATTGCAAGACGAATTATCAACCAATCTCTGGTACAATGTAAAGAAAGAGCAGTTGAGTAATTCACCGTCTTTGCACCAAAGAAAGAAGATAAATCTAATATATTAGAAAAATATTTTATTTCTGGTCATCTAATTTAATAAATACATTAGTAAATATAATAGTCTAAGCGGTGTCAATGAAAATATACATCTCTAATAAAAAGACACACCTCAAAAGACACATCCCTAAAAAAACACACCTCTTCACTCACATTTAATAAAAAATAAGAATATAACACTTATTTTATTATATATATTTATTTATTTTAATAAGTTTAGATGACACTACTTAACCAAAAAAGCTTATTGTCTTTGTTCTATCTTCCTGTATATCTTATGGTTCAAGTCTACCAAAATTGTGACAAAAAATATGTGGCCGTATGCAACTTATAGGTGTAGAGCTTGCATTAAAAGGAAAATTCTTTTATAGAACTGAAATTTCAAGGATGGTTAGGTTTTAAATATCAGTTGTGGAGTAGTGAAGAGATTGTACAAGTCTTGCAATTTTTTGTCAAAGAACAAATCCGGTTAGCATGAGCAATCTATTTGTTCATTAACTTTCAATGGCTTATTTGTTTGTCAAACTTTTGGATTTGTTGAGCCACTAACGACGAGCGTACGAACGAACACATTCGGCCAACGAACGAATAAGCCACATTCGACGCATCAAACAAAGACCTTCGGCGTTGAAGTATTATACAAAATCATGAAAATTCTTTGCAATAACAAATTTTACATTAAATTTATGTATATGATATTGCTATAAATGTACAGGTAACATTTAAAAAAACTAAGTATAATCATGTCAACAATGTTTATTTGGCGCAAAACATGCACAAAATGTCAACAATGTTTACAGTTTCAATACACTTTATTTTAGCTCTAACATTTTCTTCTACTTTCGTTGTGCCTGTTGAACATCATCGAGGTGAGCGAGAAATCTTTTTTAATGATTATTTCTTGTTTTTTTTGGTCTTCTTCCTCTTATAGCATGGGAAAATTCATAAACTCAACTTTTCTATATGAAAAAAAAATAGCATTCATCTCAATAGGGATAGCATTTGTAACCATTGGGACAACATTTATCTCAATAGGGATAGCATTTGTAACCATTGGGACAACATCAATAATAGCATTCATCTCAATAGGGACAACAATTCGAAATAAAACTCAATACAATTATTATACAATAGCTCCGCACTTCTACTTAAAAAAAAAAAAAGAATTCTAATTTGTATTTCAATAGATATTGATACAATCTCAATACACTTTATTTTTGCTTCAACGTTTTCTTCTTCTTTTATTGAGGCTACTGAATGTCGTCGAGGTGAGCGAGAGAGATGGCATCAAGGGCTTGCCTTGACAATCGAGTAAACCACTGTCAGTTCCATTCCCATTAGAAGCTTGTTGTTTGGAAGTATTAGTTTCTTAACTGTCATGTGTACGATATAACCCACAATAATTTCATTGCAGCCTGCATTTTAAAAAAAGCAAAAGTCTGATCTTAAACAATTTTTATATTTCACACGGACAAGCAGTCAAACATCAAAGCAAAATATCAAAGCGCTGACCACAATAATGAAGCACTGCATGATTTATGAAGAAACTGCTTGTAAATAATATCAGCCCGCATGCCTTACCAAAATTCTTTCTGCTTAATCTGGCTCACTAAAGTAATTTCTATCAATCTCAAATATTGATTTGGGAATTGTTTCTTTCAGGTCATCTGATTTCAGTAAAACCAAGTTTTAGAAATGGTCCCAGCGATATAATTCAACGAAAATCACAGCACCAGTACAATGGTATATGGAAAAAATTCATGCCACTAAATGCAACACGAATAATAAATTTGAAACTCAAACGCCTCAAAAGGCTTTCAAACTGCATATATAAAAATCACTAACTTAATATATGTCATCAAAAAACAAACAAAAAAATTTCAGCCACAACTTATCAATAAAGATAACATTAAATAATGCATGTAAGTTCAACCATTTACTAATAAAATCTGCATATTATTGAAGCCATATAATTGATCCAAATATGATTGAATGTCGTTGATGAGGGCGTGAGAAATGTCACACAATTCCGGCAAGTGAACATATATAATAGGAAAAACTTGCTTGTAGGTTTACAAAAAAAATAAATACTCACAAAAATCATTAATAAATATAATATAATAAATTGTATCATATACAAAAATATAATTAGTATTAATTATAAAAGGCTAATTGCAAAAATTTAATCCATCACTGTCTTCCCCTTCCCAGTAGTAGGAAACGTTTGTTGGGACACTATTTTGTTGAAATTTGATGAAGCTGACGTAGGAGTCACAAATTGCATCAACTCCATATATAGATGAGAATTGACAACATGACTTTGAAAGCAATCGGGATGGATCGATGACAATTGTGTTTGTGTGAAGTGTCCCTATAATGTCGTAAATAACAATCATTATACTCACATAATTGTTAATGTAAATGATTAAAATAATTACTAACATAAAGAGAACTAGTAGCATTTGGATGTTGCCACATAGCCGATGAAGTTGGCATGCTCGGAAAGTAATCCTGCAATAGTTAAGAAATATATATAGCTGTTGTCGCAAATTGATTATGCAAATAACTCAAAGTAAGTGTTATACAAAAAACTACAAAAAAACTTAAAAAGAGATAACATATCTCATATTAGTAAATGAATTTATACAAATTTAATTTAAATCATAACTCACATATGGAGACGCTTAGTGTAGTGGTTGGCATGATACTTGCAGTAGACGTAGTCTGTACATTAAACAAGTGATAACATATCTCAATTAATATGTTGTAGTATAAACCTTGTATTAATATGTTGCAATTGAATAAATTTGATAAATTTTTGGAATGTTTAGTCTTCAGTTTATCCAATCTAGATTCCTTTTGCTTTTATGGTGATCTACCCTTTCTTTTTGATTGGATAGATTCTATCAATTTGTCACATTATGTCTCAAGTACTAAATCACTTGAAAATTTATCAGATATCAATATCTCTTGGAATCTCTGAAGCGCTAACATTACATACTCAAATTTATCAATATTTGTAACAGCAACCTCCGCAATTTTTAAGCTCATGTTATTGAATGCATCATATATGTCAATTTCTGTTACAATTAAATGAGGGCGCTAACATTACTTGAAAATTTATCATATATCAATATCTCTTGGAATCTCTGAAGCGCTAACATTACATAGTCAAATTTATCAATATTTGTAACAGCAACCTTTGCAATTCTAAGCTCAAGTTATTGAATGCATCATATCTATCAATTTCTGTTACAATTGGATGAGGGTGTTGATGCTCTTTACATGCATTGAACCTTTTAAAATCCTTGCGCCATCGATCAAGAATGTATTCGGTTGGAATTTCATACACATGGTTGACTTTTAAAGTTAAGAGTGCATGCCAGAAAAGAATCCCCCTAAAATTAAACCCATGACAAATACACTTGACATGATTATTGCATTTGTCAAAAAGTACCTCATATATCATCTCCCATGACGTAGAGATATCATTTGGCATCTGTGAAAATTTGCATTCCAAAATTTTAACTCTACATAATGTGCATTTAGTTGAAATTGATGCGACAATACAATTAAGTGTAGCCCTGAGCTCCTCTTGAAAACATTTGAATATATTGAGCGTATATAAATTTGCCACAGTTGTCTCCATTGACAAATTTGTAAGAAGCTTTGCATTCTTATGAAATAATTTAAAATCTGTTTTATTCTCTTTCTCAATCTTATCTTTTAGTGCAAGTTCGTATGCATTTATAAATTTGCGTAAAGAAGTTTTTGAATTAATGTAACTATCAAAGAAAGAATTCACGCTCTCGCTTCTTTGGGTGGTTGACATGCCCACCCAAAAGGTGTCACACAGAAAGACGGGAACTCAAGCAGATCTTCGTTCATACAATGAATTCAACCATTTGCGATGCTCGAGATCATAATCAACATTTATTTTAATCCAAATATCTTTAAATTCAATAATGTTTAATGAATTATACATTGCTATTTTCAAAGCTTTCTTAATATTTTTGTATTTTCTCAAACTGTCTAATTTTTCTGGTATTTTTTTCATTATATGCCATAGACAAAGCCTGTGCCTACTGTTTGGAAGTACAATCTCAATCGCTTTGAATCACAGCACATTGACCTATTATAATAACATTAGGCGGCTTCCCTCGCATACAAGATAGCCAAGTCTCGAATAACCAAATATAATTCTCAGTAATCTCACTAAAAAGTAAGCCATAACCAAGCATAATTGATTGGCCATGGTGATTAACACCAACAAAAGGTGCAAATGACATATCATACTTATTAGTGAGATATGTGGTGTTAAAAATAACGACATCATCAAAGAATTGATATGCCGATCAACATCTTGAATCAGCCCAAAAAATATTTTGAATATGACATTCTTGGCAACATCAATTAAATAAAAAAAAACTTGAATCTTTTTGCTGCATGTACTAAAAATAATCTAATAGTGCCACAGCATCCCCATCCTTCAATGCTAATCTTCGATGTTTATCAATATAATTTCTGCATTCTTTTTGTCCAAATGTTTTATTTTCATGCCCCCCTTCTTCAACAGCAAAAGTTCTAAAAGAGTCGTGAAGTCTGATTCCAGCATCATCATTTAATTATAGCCTTCTTTTAATATGCATTGGAAGCTTCCTATTACATTTAAAAAACCTAGCCTTTGAGGGGCTAAGAGTGTGATTATGCTCAGTTATACTAATATAAGATTTTTTCATTGCCACCATCTGGCTACAATCTTTACAAAATAACCAGTTTTCACTGTTGGCTTCTTTAAGCTCGATTTCCATGTAATGGATCATATCCCCCCTTGTAGCAACTAATATCAACACAACTACATATTTCGTCACTAAACCATGACTTTATAACAACTATGCCAAAGTCTTGTGTACTAGCATATTTTTTGTAAAACTCAAATAATTTTTCATATGATTCAAATAATATCCCAACTACTGTTTTTCAACCTCATCATCACTAGAATAAAATTTTGTGTATATTTCTTTAGACTGTTCATTAATTTCATATTAAACTTTATAATTAATAAAAATTAAAAAACTTATAATCATTTGATTAGTACTTTGTCCAAACTTTGCTCTTCATTCATACTTTGTGGGGCACCTGCTTTATCATGCAATCGTATTAATTGGTAATGAGGCAAAAATCTAAAAACTTTAATATAGTATTCAAACTCTAAACAATTTGCATAAAACAATCATAAAGCACTGAAAAGTGTGCTCTACCCCTTGCTCAATAATTATGCAATTTGCTTGAATGAAATGCGTGAATTCATCATGACTGAGATGTCAACACCGGCACTTACTATTCCTTTAAGATGCAAAGGGATTCAAATTAAGCTATCTACAAATTCAGTCTCAAAAAGCAATCCGTCAATTGGTACCCCATAAATTTCAACACCTAAATTTAGCTCAAGAATCTTATAAATTTGTTTGCTTATTCAAGTGAATTAACATTGTGACTCTTCTTTTTTGGAAGTTTGGGGAATATGAGCTCCATCGAAACCAGAATTAAGCGCTGCCGACATTTGAAAGGAATGGGACAACGCGATGAAGAAACTTACAGCTGCGATGCAAAGAACCCACGTAGCGCTAAGACTCCGCTCATGTGTAAGATGCATAATCCATATTCCTCAAAAATAAAGTTGTGATCCTGTTTGATCGAGTGTATCTAGTAAAACAGAGCATTCCAGCTATAAAATAATCAAAGAAAAAAATTAATTAAAAAAGTCACCATGAAGGGCCGGCTAGTCAGCCGAGCGTACTCAATCAAGGCAACATCCTTGGCTCCACTGCAGCATAAGAAAGCAATTGTAATTGGAGATGAACAACAATAAAAATATTATGCCCTGGAAATGATGCCATGAATGGAAATTTTGGAATGATGAAAGATAAAGGGTACTCCATATCACAAATCTTATTAAATCACAAATACATTTATAGAATGTTTTAATGTGAAAAGAATTATATTATGTTTGATATGGATAATAATGTGCTGATTAAACCAATTCATCAAAATAATGACAAGTTTTGCCATACCTCTAAACAAATTTAGCAAACTCTTAAAATAAAACTATAATATTTGGGAGCAACCTAGACTCGCACGATAAATTTGATTGTCCAATTCAATGATCTTCACAAGTGGCCGCCTGCAAACATAAAAACTTGCAGCGCATTGTCACATTGTAAAGAGCAAGTAGGATGAAATAAGTAATGATCTGCATTGGAAGTCATTACAATGTGACTATGGCTGCTTGCAAACATAAAAAGTTGCAGCGCATAGTCCTTAATTTACACTTTTTAAAATTTTATTTTTTGATTAGAGAAAGAGAAATGCTTATTTAACAGAAGGGATACCTCCATTGGGATCAAGCTTCACAAATAGAAGATCGCTTGTGGGGCATGAGATGTCTCATGCTCTTACAAACTACGAGAAGACGCAAATGTGCAGATATAAACGGAGGACGAATCCGAGGAAAACATGGCGATTGGAAAAGAATGAGAAGGATAAGATCTGTACAAAATGTGGGGACTGATTAGAATGGAGATCAAAAGGGAGAAAAACGAAGCTGGATACAGGAAAGCAACAGGAAAAGGTAGGGAGATCAGAAGGGAGAAAAAGCTTATTGCAATGAAAAAAATGCTTGTTTTTTATAGAAGCAGAGCTCACATAGGAGAGCAAACTGACTGGGTAATACATGAGTTCATATTGGAAGGCAACTCCGTATAGGTAATAAATAGGTTTATCATGCATTTGAAGTTGTTGTCAATCTGCTGAATGATTATTCCTTTTTCTCATTTTGAGAAGATTGAATGGGTGATTTACAAAGTGTTCAAGAAGAGCGCATCTTTGTCTTCCTCAATTGAAGAAAAGATGGCTCTTTGGCCATTAATGGATCCTCACATGAACTGCTTCTCCATCTCTTTGTTCCAAGATGAGGGCTTTAATCCATCAGCAGGCGACGGATTTGGAGATGCGAACCTACGGAGGAGAAGGGATTCGTCCCTATGCAGAGAAGCGGCAAAGGAGAAGGGATTCGTCTGTCATGTGCCCTATGCGGAGAAGCAGCAGATCGTCTCCTCTCATTGCGAGCAAGACCGTTCGATGCGAATGGGGGAGGCGAGCTTGACCCCTTCGAATGGAGGAGGCCATCAAGCCTAGGAGGCGAGCGCAGAAATGGCGAGCTCGACCCTTCGAATAGGGGAGGCGAATGGGGGAGGCGGATAAGGGCGGCCTGACTGTTAGCTTTGGGGATTCCGACGTAGTTGGCAATGGTACGTCGGCAATGGCGAAGGTGCGTCGGGAGGTGGTTGGGGTGCTGCTGTGTTGATTGAGCAGATGGAAGGTCGGGTTGGGGTTTAGGCAGCGGAAGAGGAGGGGTCGGAGACTGTGGCCTTAAAACGGGGGCAAGCCTAAGAGGCGAGAGGAGATCCTTCATTAGAAAACCCTTCCTCCGGCCATATCAGTAGCGCTCACGTCATCCTAAATTCTCGCCACGTGGATTGCCATGCAAGATGGGTGCGTTGGGTGCCACGTAAACGGCCCCCAACAACATTTCTCTATTCTAAATTATAATAGAGTATTGTTAATTTCTTTACAATAAAAATGTTAAAATTCACTTTAAAATATTCCTTCAATTTGTATGGTTAGATTAATATAAAAATAAGAAATAAAATCTCACCCTGAAAATATATAAAAGGGCATTTATATACATAATACCAATAGTTCATTTTCTTAATTTCATATTTATTTCTCTATAGGTATCATAATAAGTCAGGCAACAATGCGCCTTCAGAACAAAATATTACATTGAGCATTGAATGCAAATTGAGCCACGGACCCTCATTGTCCAGATGGCACAATAATGATGAACAATTGAAAGATGAAAAATGTTCAAATTAATTAATCAATTAATCCTTTTAGCTCATTGGGCTGATTAAAATAAGGGAATATTCAAGGAATTAATGGATTAACACCTTCAAATCCCAATACTGATTAAAGTGAGAAATTAATTAAGAAAATTAAGAGGATTAAGTGTGGCGCCCCACCCCTTAATCCACAAGATTAAGCTAAGGGGTGGAGTGTCACTCTGACTAACTCTTCACTTATTATTGGATTAATATAAAATCCATAAGCACATAATCAAATATTCAGTAAAATCCATAAGCACAGAATCAAATATTTAGTCACTTTATAAGAAATTCATACAGAGTGCGAAAGCGATTTAAATAAGAGACATCCAAGCATCACAATATGAATAGCATGAAATATAACTCAGAATAAATGGCTTAGTAATTCAAAACACAGTCATGGGTACCTGTATTATTACATCATATTAAAGTTTAAGTAATTAAAGCAAATAAATCTTCTCATCCTCACTTATAAGAAACTAAGCAGTAGCTCCCTCTAAAGGCTCCTCCTCTATATAAGGCACCTCCTCTAGCACCTGATATTCTATCTGATATAGATCTACCATTATCAATTTCACAATGTAGGGCTCCATCCAAAAAGAGAAAATCTTGTTAGACAATTATCTAAGTACATTTTAAGCTGATAAGTTTTATGTGTTTTGTAATATCACCATTTTACATATTCTAAGCAATAATTATATCAAATAAGGGAGAAACTATCATAACAAGGTAAAGAAAAAAGTTATAAACAATATTTATAACTTAAGCAAAAATAAGGCTAAGACATGCCTCAAATACAAGCTAAACAAGGTAGGGCATATAAGTATAAGTAACTGAACAAGTAATGAAGAAAAAATACTACATCCTAAATATGCTGATGATCATAAGAATTATGCAAGTTAAATAAATAAAATTCAACAATGATACATATAAATAGCAGCAATAAATCTAACATCCTAAAATATATATAA
Organism: Gastrodia elata; assembly: GCA_016760335.1. Taxonomy (NCBI): domain Eukaryota; kingdom Viridiplantae; phylum Streptophyta; class Magnoliopsida; order Asparagales; family Orchidaceae; genus Gastrodia; species Gastrodia elata. The sequence goes on from CM028681.1 coordinate 27,636,091, forward strand.
GCAGAACAAAGGAATAACTGACTGAATGAAAATACTGTATACAAAATATCAATACTATATATGAATATCCATGTACTAATTGTCACACATAAAAGAGCTAATCTAGCCCACTGAATATCAAAAGGATCTTAGCATCAACAAGGAGGCTAAGGCGCAAAACTATATTCTCCTTGCGTCATCAAGAAGGCATAGGTAGAATATAGAGTTTTCTTCTAGCATCATCAAGGAGGCATAGGCAGAAAACACATAAATAAATTTTCTCCTAGTGTCATCAAGGAGGCATAGGCAGAAAATATAATCAAAGTCTTCTCCTAGCGTCAACAAGGAAGCATAGGCAGAAGACATAACTGAGAGGCGGCTCTAACACATGCAATTATTATCTTTAAATCCTTACATTAATGTTTTCATAAGGAATTTAAGGAGTCTCCATATTTTCCTAACATTTTATTTATGCATCAAAGTCTTATATGATATGCTCAAGAAAATATGGCACAAATATCAAGGAATGCGTAGCACAAAAATTAAATAGTATGCAAGGGACTCTACTAAGCATGATGATATTATTTGTTTTCTAATTTAACCATTATAACTATTTCAAGTTACACAAGTTCAGGATCTCCAATTCCTACTATCGAGTGTAACTTAGAAGCTCATCCTTATAAGTTAAAAATGATTAGAACTGATCAGGTTCTAATCTAATTCAATCAAAGACGACTATGAGTTAAAACAATAAATCATACGTCCTAGTTTTATGAATTTAGTCATTCTATCTAAGATATGATCAAGATTTACTAAACTATGGATTAAATACCCACATAATCCAAAGGATAAAACTTAAGATCTAGGTTTTATTTTAAAAGTAATCTAATGATTAAGGCAAATCCTATTAAACAAATTAAACTTAATAGGATGAATCTCATATCCTAAATCTAAGATTGAAAGACAAAATAATCAAAATAAGTTATAAAATCTAAAAACTAATAAAACCAAGGATCCATTTATTAAAAAACCTTATTTCTCAATAAATGAAATCTAATATATGATCTAATCCTAATCTTAGGAGTAGCCCTAATATGAGATGAAGGATCTTAAGGAAGGACTTACAGAAATTTCAGGAAATTTAATGGTTTGACCTAATAGTTGATTTTTCTCACTTAAGTGATTCTAATACAGTTATAATATTAGTTTTAGTGATTTAAAAGGCAATTTAGAGATTAAGGGTGTTTAATCTAAATTTTTGGGAAAAATGACCATTTTGCCCCTACTAAAGGGCCAAAAAAGCTAAATTTTGATTTAAGAGTCCAAATTGAAGTTTCTTACTTTTAAATGATTTCTTACGCCGAACTTGAAGATAGACAGTAAGTACGCCAAATTTGGACAAGGAACGGTTCCTACAGGTTCAAACTAAGGTTTTTGACCAAAAGGGCAAACTTGTAATTTACACCTAATGGAATCTAAATTTATATGCAATTTACTGTTGGTTATAGTTCAAGGATTCCATAGAGTCTAAGAACACTACATTCTGAGGTCGGATGACTAAGTTTATGGCTATTTTAATTTATAAGGGCAATTCGGTAATTTTGGTCGGTCAACGGGTGACAAAAACCAAATTTTTCTGTTTGAGGTCTAATTTCAGCAAACTTAGTTTCTATAGCTTCCCAATAATATAATAAACATGTTGATAGGGAGTAAACCTAATTTGGACCTCACATGGTCAAGTTATGGTCAAACTAATGTTAGAAGTATTTTGGTCATTCTCTAATTTTCTAGGATTTAGATCCTAAACATTATTTCAGTTTATTGATGACATTGAAATTCTAAGCTAGTTAGCACCTTGAATTTCTGATTTTGGAGTTGAATTGACTAAGTTACGGTCAATTGAATTCTAGGGGCATTTTAGTCATTTATCCCTATAGTCAACTGTGGTCAAAAAGTTGACTTTTCATCCTGATATCCAAATGGAAAAACTAATTCTACAACAGTGTTGGGGTTGTTCTCCTGAGTATTTTAAGAACCATATTACTTATGTTTGGACAACTAGGTTAAAAGTTATGATGATTTAAATAGGTCATAAAATGTCATTGCGTTATACATATTCTGAAATTAATTTTTGCATTACGTCATTTGATTCATTTTATTTTTTTGAGTAAAATGAGACATATATTAACTATGTATGGATCATTCTACAAAAAGTTTTATTTAATTTTAATTAATTTAATTTACTATTCAAAAATACAATTTACAATATTTACTATTCATTTATTCAATTTGTATTAATTTACTATTCATTCCTAAAGTTAAAAATATATTTTTCTGTATTTATTTATTAATTAATTAATTATTATTAATCTATAATTAATTAATCTTAATTATTAATTAATTAATAATTAATCTATTTAAATATTCTAATTGTATACATATTAATATTTCTGTTTTAATTGTTAATTAATCATTGTTAATTAAGCCTAATAAATTTCTTAGTAGTATTTACTGTTTGTATAATTAAATTATCTAATTATTATCCTAATTAATCTATTAATTTGATTAGTATATTAATAAATTAATATTAATTAGTTTTATTAATCCTTGCGGTTAATTGATTAATTAATTCAAATTAATTATTATTAATTATTAACTTCCTTTAATTAATTAAACTCCTAAAGTTATATATATATATATATAAGTATATCGTGTTATGCAAATATGTGAAGATTCCTAAAGTTTATGTTAATGATTAACTATATATATATATAGATTTTATTTATTTAAATTCCACGGTCATTTATGGGCGCGGGGCCAGCCAGGACCACGTGGCAAGCTACTAATGGCTGTGGCAGCGGGGGTGGGGCCCGCCAAGACACGCGGCGGCACGCGATAGGCGCGTCAGCGCCTAGCAGGTCCAACGCGACGTCAGCCTAGCTGACGCGTGCCCCCCCCCCCCTCCGCGCCCGTTGATGGGTTGCCACGCGGCGCGCTATGAGGGAGCCAGTGAAGTCGAGCGGGCCCCACGGGAGGGGACTCGCGGCCAATGCGTGTGCGACACGTGTGTGACGCAGACGGTCCCGCACCGAACGGGTCGGGCCTAGCGCGACCCGGCCAGGCCCGCAACCTTCCGGCTTCCTCGCTAGGCTCTCGAGAACGGGGCGAATGCCGCGATGAATTGCGGCGAATCCGATGGTCGCCGGGGCTTGAATCGCCCGCCGATGAGCAAGGCTCGATCAGACCTACTTGTCGACGGGTGGAACGTCGGAGGAGGTGGTCAGACGGACTAGCTAACCCTAACCCTAATTCGAGCGCTACGGGACGAAGCAAGCCAGCGATCGACTGATCGATATGGAGATAACAATTATTGCGCGACGATACAAGCTTTAGATCAAATATTAAGCTGTAAGAGATCGGGGGAGGGAGTAACTGAGGTTGAACGGCCGTAGGGAGGGCTTGCCGTGGAGGATCTAGGGCTCGCGGTCTCGACGTCTAAACGGCCTCCGAGGGTCTCGATGAGTGTCCAGGAGTGCCGCGGACGCTCAGGGTAGCTTAAGGGCAGGCCGGCGGAGCCATCGAGGTCCCGGCTGCGCCGGTTGGGCAACAAGGGGCGGCAGGGCGGCAGGGCGTCGCGTGGTGGCTCGGCGGAGAAGACGATGGAGATGGGCCGAGAGCGGTTCGATCGATCCGTATCGAACGGCCCCGATCTTTCGATCGGGCCTAACGGGCAGAGGAACAGTGTTGGCTCAAACTGACGGCGTGCACTTTAAGTGGACGGCGTCGTCATAATTTAATTAAATAAATTAATTAATAATTATATAATATTTAATTAATTAAATCCTTATTTATTTTAAATAATTAATCGATTTTCAAAAAATTCCAAATATTCATTCCTAGCTAATTGATGGGTGAGGAATGCAACGGTGAGGTCGGATTTTCGATCCGACGAGTATTTTAATTTTCAATTTTTCAAGGTATTTAAATAATTATTAAAATATTCGTCAAAATTTTGACGACTTCCGATTGTCACGAAAACATCACCCCTAGCTAATTTGGGGGCAATGAGCGCAATGGCGTAGTCGTTTTTCGATCCGATGTCATTTTAGATAGGTCAATTTTAGGGTTTCTGGATTTTTCATAAATCAGAATTTAGTTCATTTGACTCCTGATTTGGACTAGGTGTTAGAGGTTAACTTCTAATGACTTAATTAGCACTTAGGATTAGCTTTTAAGACTAAGATTAGTCCTAATTGACTAAGAAAATAACTTGGGTTGTTACATTAAGAGCAATATTTTAAAGGAAAAAGAGAACAACAGTAAAGATCTTTTGGATAATTGAGAAGGGAAAAATCCTTGCCACAAAAAGAACAAATGTTCCAGGATTTTCTCAGAAAATAAAGCGACCACAAAAGAGGAGATAAGTCTAGTATACGAAGATAGGAGCTTCAGAGTAAAAAAGAGTGAAAGATCTACGTGAAGAACACAATATGCAAATCTTTTTGTAATGTATCTCTTCACCTATTTTATTAAATTTTTTGAGAAAAAATATGTATTGTATATCTGTTTTAGTTATCTTTTTGTACTTCTTCATTGTAATGGCAGCCCTCCTATTGGGGAGGGTTAGACTCAAAACTTTGGATATGTAATTTTCATTGTGCAATCTAAACAATTTCTTGATCTAGTATAATTATGAGAGAAGAACATGTGCTCGTGTGGTAATATTATTTTGGATGAGTTATAATTTTTATGTTGCGATAAAATAAATTTTCAACTCGGCATAAATCACTTAGCTTTCATTGCTCAATTTTCTAGACTCTAGTAACAATAAATTAGATGCATGATGGCCATGATTAATTTATATTTTAGTTATTTGAACTAAAAAGTAAATTTATTGCTTAGATGTAAGAATATGTTTTATAAAAGAAATCTGTGCAGATCAACTTGATGACTCCTCTTGATAATTAAAATATCTGTGTTTTTCTTGAACCATAGTACGTTCAGAATAGAACAAAGTAGAGCTCCTCAATAAAATACAGCAACACCATCACATTTAAGACTAAGATCATAAGCCAAGAGGTCTAGTAGGATATCGGCTAAAGACGATAGTTGGATGTGATGAGAGATCATGTGCATGAAACATCATCATTAATGGATCTACATAACTGCAGGTCAATGAAAAAAATTATTAAATCATCTCTCACATTAACTAGTTAAGAATAACATGCATTGACTTTTAAAATTATATATATTTTTCTTCTCTAATAAAGTAGTGTGATCTTAACTCTAATCAAATCCAAATTTTTCGATCGTTCAAACACACGAAAAAGAAGAAAGCATTTAGTAACTAATATAAGCTTTTTTTTTAGGACGATAAATCTCGAGAACTCATAATTTATATATTACTTTAGATCACATTACATAAGATATTTAAAATTTATTTATCTTTAAAAATATTAAAAAAGACTTTATTATTGTATCGTTTATCTTCCGAAGCCATCTCCAGCGGAGCGGATCCTCCTGGCTTCTCCAGCAACCAATGAGAGACATCCACGTAGTGAGACCAGGTTACTCTATCCTGTGCTCACCACGTACCATCTTTCCTCTGGAAAACCGCGTTCGCCCCCGCGCCGTCCCGGATACACATAAATAAATAGCTAAACAAATTGCTGCTCTCTGCCTTCATTCTATTTTGCCATCCCCCTTTACATATATTTATTTTTTAAAATTCGTATCTTCTATAGAGACAATCCGACCGTCCGTCCGCCCGTCGTCTACCTAATTCCTATCGAAAAAACCCTAATATTTGAATGAATGAAGAAGAGAAACTCCCAGCCGTCCCTCCCTTCACCGAAGAAGACGATTTTTCCCGCTACTTTCAGGATTCCTCATCGGCCATGATCTCTGGCAATCGCCGCCGTAAGAAGAGGCGTGGCATCGCCCGTCTGATCACCTCCCTCGCCGCTCTGGAATCGGAATCCGACCATAGAGAATCGGAATCCGAGCTCTCCTTAATCCGTGCCAACCACGACAAGAGGGCCACGGCCCTGCTCGAGCACTACTCCCGCCTCCAGAACAATTTCTCAGATCTGGAAGCCGCCGATTCCCTCCGGCTGTCCCGTGGCCGGGCGGCTGCGGCGAGGATGGCGTCTGAGATCTTCTGCGCTCCGGCGCGGCTGCGGCAGCAGCAGCACCGGCGGCTGTGGGTTAAGGATCGGTCGAGGGCGTGGTGGGAGCGGTGCAGTCAACCCGATTTCCCCGATTCGGAGTTCAGGTGCGCGTTCCGGATGCGCAGGGCGACCTTTGACACGATCTGCGCCGCCCTGGGCGCGACCGTCGCGAAGGAGGACACCATGCTCCGGGCCGCCATCCCCGTCCGACAGCGCGTGGCCGTCTGCATCTGGCGGCTAGCCACCGGCGAGCCGCTCCGGCTCGTGTCAAAGCGCTTCGGCCTGGGCATATCGACCTGCCACAAGCTCGTCCTAGAGGTATGCTCCGCCATTCGCTCCGTCTTAATGCCGCGGTTTCTCCGATGGCCGGATGCCGCCTCGGCGGCCGGAATCAAGGCCAGGTTCGAGTCCGTTTCGGGCATTCCCAACGTGGTCGGGTCCATGTACACGACGCACATCCCGATCATCGCCCCCAAGATCAGCGTCGCCGCGTACTACAATCGCCGGCACACGGAGCGGAATCAAAAGGCGTCGTACTCGATCACGGTTCAGGGCGTGGTAGATAACGGCGGGCTGTTCACGGACGTTTGCATCGGATGGCCGGGATCCATGGCGGACGACCGCGTGCTGGAGAGCTCCGCGCTGTACCAACGCGCGGAGGAGAAGGGGATTCTGAGGAACGCGTGGATCGTGGGAAGCTCCGGCCATCCGCTGCTGGACTGGCTCCTCGTGCCCTACACGCACCAGAACCTCACCTGGACGCAGCACGCCTTCAATGAGAAGATCGGGGAGGTGCAGCGGATTGCCCGCCAAGCCTTTGCCAGGCTTAAGGGGAGATGGGGCTGCCTGCAGAAGCGCACGGAGGTGAAGCTTCAGGACTTGCCCATGCTGCTGGGCGCCTGCTGCGTGCTTCATAACATCTGCGAGATGAGTGGGGAGGAGATGGATGTGGAGCTCGATTACAAGCTGCTCGATGACCAGATGGTGCCGGATAATGCCGTCCGCTCGGTCGCCTCCCTCCAAGCTCGCGACAACATCGCCCATAATTTGCTCCACAGAGGGCTCGCAGGCACCGCCTTCTTCTAGCCATGGTCTCCTTCTGTTGCTCGAGAATTGTATAAAAAGATTCAAAGTTTTTTCTTTTGAAAGCTATACGAGGCTAAATGGGATGCATCCTTAGTCAGCGAGGAGTAAGGTTTTACAGAGAATTCCCCAACAAAGACTTGGAATATGTTGCTGCTAATCCTGAGAAAAATGATTTCTTGCAGCATCTATCATAAGATAATTCTATGCAAGTGTTTAATCTAAGATCAAAGCAGAAAATAAAGAACCCAACCACTACAAGATGGAGACTCAGATACAGATTATTTGGACTACCCTTAAGAACCTGAAGATTGTTCGACATCAAATGTGAGTGAAAATAATATAATAGCTTTCTTAGCTAATTTTCTCCAAAATGGGGAGGATGAAATGGTATTTACAACAACATCATTAAAAATTCCAGTCTATGTGCCTTCCATCATTCACTGAGTAACAAAGTATTGCATAAATAAAATCACTACAGGGCAAATTTGCAACAAATTTTATTTATATTTTGTTTTATTTTAATTTTTGTCATCCATTAAAAAAAAAACAATTGATTCATGAGAGTAATAAGTAAGAATTGATTTAATTGTTTATGAGTAAAAGATATCTAAATGATTTAGGTAAATTTATGATTTTTATTGTAATTTGACAAGATTTATGCGACTATAAATAAGGTTCCAAATTTCTTGTAATGTTTTCTTATAGAAGTTTGGTTTGATACCTCTTGATTTTTATGTGGATAACTGAAATTGTCGGTGTGCATAATATCTGATAAAACATCTCTTTATTTATTGTTCTATGTTTTCTTGTTGCTTCTTCTTTTATGTTTCATCTCCATTTTGTTTCGTCAAAATTCGCTTCGCTCATCAAATACCTATCAAACCAAACTTGCGCAAATCTGGATGCCCTCCCACTTTGATGTCCATAACTCTCTCCAACAACAATCAAAAAGTCTTTTAAAATATTTCTTAGATCTCTAACATCTCTATAAACATTCTCACGAAGTTTCGTCCAATTCCGGCTTCATTTAATCTGCTAAACTTCCAGAAATTGAACAATCGCTTACGCACAGGTAATCATCTTCTTCAATTTTGCACTACCATTTTTGGTATCATAGCTAATTTCCCACCTTGGTGTAGAAGAATATATTGATCTAAGCATTAAGAGCTTTCTAATGTATTTTTTTCGAAAGTTTTGGAATTTTTTTATTTCTTGGCAACTCCCGAGCCGGTTACCCCGCCAACCCGTCAACACTGATCCACATTTTCATGTAGCCCATCGAGCCCCACATGATCTACCCCAACCTGTCAGCCTGGCGACTCCTCGCATTGTTGCCCAAGATACTGAGTTTCTCACCCGACACTTTAGAAATAAAAAAAAAATTGTGTGCAGTGATTTGTTGCCAATAAATAAGAGATTGCATGTAACAAATTTTTAAGTCATAAGAGGCTTATTAGGTGAAATAATATAAAGTAGGAGAGAGCCTTAATATGATCATGAGAATTTTAAGCGATAATTTATTTCATCACCTTTTTAGATCTAGAGATTTGCTTTCTCATGATTGAATATTAGTTAAGATATTACATGCAAAGGTTAGAACAACGTATTTGGGCACATGTGATGTACCAAATAAATATAGTAATTTTTCTTGATTAAATTTATGTTTTTATTAGGAGTAGTTATACTTTTAGTGTGTTTTTATGGCATTTTATGGACAAAGAGACCAAAATGCAAATTTAAGATAAGTTGTGCAAAAGATGAGTTGTAGCGTTGTAGCGCACCCTGATGCCCAAGCTATCGAGACCAAGGTGCCACAGCGCCTATCTTCACGAGACTGTGGCGCTACAGCGCTCCACAACGCCAGAATTGCCGAGTGCCAGGCGCTACAGCTCGCCACAGCGTCTATCTTCACAAGACTGTGGTGCTACAACGCTCCACAACGCCTAAATTCTTAAGAACTAAGGCGCTACAGCGCACCATAGCTCCAGAACGCCCAAGACCAAGGCGATATAGCGCACCCTAGCGCCCGACTTCCCGCAACTAAGGCGCTACAGCGCGCCATGGTGCCTGACGAATCATAAGCTAAGCGCGTCGTAGCGCGCACCGTAATGCTGTCTTGGAAATCTACTCCGAGTTAGCATTAGAAATACCAAAATACTTAATTCTCTTCATTTTCTCACAACAAAGATTAATGGCATGCTTTAAATTACCTTCGGTCCCATGGGAATAAAAAAATAAATATTAATTAAATTTCAAGCTTCAAGGAGGTGGTTGTTGGGAAATAAAAAAGGGCTGAAAGGATATTATAAATGGTAAGAAGAAATGTTTTGATTTCTATTTTTAGAGAGAAAATATTGAGAAGAACTTCCCAACCCAAGGAGGAGAAAAAGGTTGTAGCTATTGAGAAGGACTAGCACAACGAGCAAGGAGAATAGAAAGAGTTTGAGGAGAGAAGAAGATACAGAGAACACAAGAAGCTACTCCTGAGTATTGTATTCTTAACTTATTTTTTTTTATATTATCTTTGTAAGAGCAATGAAAATGCTCATCATCTCTTGTAGCTTTTCTTATGTATTTACTTTAATGACAATTTAAACCCCCTTTAGGGAGGGTTGGGTAAGAGCATATAGAACTCATGAAGTAATGTTTGTAATTTTTCTAAATTAATGAAATATCATTTAGATTTGAAAATATTTGAATATTTCATTGTATGAATAAATTGGAGAATGATAAATCTTACTCTATACAAATATTTACTATATATGTAAATGAAATCCTCATTGAGCTTAATGAATGCTTTTGCCCAAAAAGTTGTGCACTTTCGAGCGTTAACGTCGTGAATGGTCGTAACAACGTTCATTGTGCGAAAATAGCCCGAGCACAACTTAGGACAAAATCTTAACCATTTGAGCCATGAGAAATTATAACTTAATATTCTCATAGCTCCATAGCTTGGTTCATACCATTGATGATATGAACTTGATGCGTGTGAGCCGAGAACCACCTATTGAGCTCCACAGCTCACTATTGATTTATGCAAGGTTTTTGAGTGCGTTAAGCTATGAGTTGTGTGACATAAATTCATTTAGCTTTGCAGCTCATCTCCTGTAACAATCCAAGTTGTTACCCAAGTCAATTAGGACTAACTCAGGTCATAATCTTTAATCTTAGTGCTATTTAAGTCATTAGGAGCTCACTGCTAAGACCTAGTCCAAATCAGGAGTCAAATGGATCAAAATTTTGATTTTTGAAAATTACAAGAACCTTAAAATTTGACCTATCTAAATTGACTTCAAATCAAAAATCGAACTTCGCTATTGCGTTCATTGCCCCCAAATTAACTATGGGTGATGTTTTGGTGGCAATCGGAAGTCGTCAAAATTTCGTATAATATTTTAATAATATTTAAATATCCTAAAAAATAGGAAAATAAAATACTCGAAACGAAAATCTGACCTCGTCGTTACGTTTCTCACCCCTCAATTAGTTAGGGGTGAATATTTGGAATATTTTGAAGTCTATTAATTAATTAAAATTAATTGTTAAAAATAGAATTTAAATTAATAAGTTATTTAAATAAAAATATTAATAACTAGCGGCGTCGTTTTCCCTCTCCCGCCCCGTCAAAAGTCCCGTCCAATCTGACGGCAAGCCCAAACCGTTCGATTGGATGAACGAACAGCTCCCGCGTTATCCCCTCGCCCACGAACCCTAAGACACCACGCGACGATCCGCCGCTAGCCGAGGTGGTCTAGGAACCTCTGTCTCGACACCCATAAGCCCCGATACCTCTGCTCTGTGTGAGCCGCTGTCCGCGAAGAGTTCGAGAACCCTGCCGACGCGTACCCGAACCCTAGGATCTCTCGTCGCCACCCATCAGGTACCACCTCAATCTCTCATTCTCGTCATTTAATTGCAAAACTTCAATTGTGAATCTTGATTTCACGCACTCGATGGTCGATCAAGCGGTTCCGAGCTAGGCCCGATCGATCGAATTAGGGCTAAGTCAAACAATGCAAACCGTTAAACCCATTCTTTCGAACCCTAGATCTAGGGCTTGATCATGCCGCCACCTCGATGCACCCCCGCCGTCGATCCACCTCTGGTTAGGTAGAGGAGGTCAAGCTATACCCGATGGTGTGCAGGCCGAGGCATCGCACCGCCAGTTAGGCCTCCAATCGGCGAACCCTAGTCAACTCGCGCCAGGCCCGTTGCGGAAGGAGACGAAGTCCTTAGGGTTGGGTCGGGAAGGACCCGACCCGCGCTGGGTTCGTGTCGCGGGCCATGCGTCCCGCGCCTGTTGGCATGGGCCTGCCGCTGTGTTAGCACAGCTGTGCGCGTGGGCCCCGCTGATCAACTGCTCGCCAGCCGTTGAGCACCGCGTGGCCTATCATTTTTTGTGTGCACTACATCATTTTCATGCACATGCCTTATATTATGTAACAGAGTTTAGGCTCAAAGTATTGTAGTATCAATGATGTTCAAAATAATCAAATGTAATTGAGATATACATTCTTATCTAATTTAACATAAATTATCTTTTCTTAAATGATGTTATTAATCATTCATTTAATTAATATTTATTTACTCTAAAATTGAACAAAAGCAGAATCATCAAAATCATCAAATTTGTATATTTTAAATTGATTGATTTGATATGATTTGATATGATTTTACGATATGCATATATCTTAACTAGGAAATTTTGATTTAATTATCTGAGTTAATTTACTGAAGTGATCTAGTCTGATATGATCTATTTTTTTGGCTGAGTTTATTTACTAAATTTAGGGTAGCTCCTCCCCATATGATAATATACCCTAAATACTAAAAGGTAAGATCCTAAACTCTAGCTTTGAATCTAACACCATAATTTTACCTTTTCTAAGACTTAAGCTTATACAACTCAAGCTTAGATCCTATATTGGATCAAAATTCCTCACATTCTGTTTAAGCTTGAATTGGGCGATTCAAGATTTTCAAACTAATGGAACTCATTAGTTCAAGTATTCTAAACAAACTAGAGATCTAATTTAATACTTAGGGTAAATTCCCTAAGTTTTATTAAACTATTAATATTTTAACTAACCAAAACTTGCTCTTACAACTTTGGTATCAAAACTTCCCAATTTTTATTTCTGAGTGTTCTTTATTGTCTAAGGAGCCTATTAACATCTTAAATATGATTTTCTAAATTATGTGTATGTTAATTTTCACTAATTACTCTTAATTACAATTAATAGGTGATTAGTGGAAACACTTATCAAATTATTCAATTAATAAAATATGTATTAATTTTTTTATGTTTTGATTTAATTAAATTCGCTATATCATTAATTAGAATCTAAATATTATGAGAATATTCTACTTATGTTATTGGGCTACGGTATGGGTCAATGAAACCTGATGACCTGTGGAATATTCGGTGAATATTTTCATTGTCGACATTGTGCGGGTCATAGGCCAATCCGACCAATTAGTGTGCTTCTCTCCCATGGCTAATCCACAACTTACTCGAATTATGACAGACTTCTGCCACTAATTCACATTGATTCCAACAATTAAGGGACTCGATCCGTATACCAACACATTCATTGTGACAAGGTGCACCGGTGGCTCCAAAAGCCCCATGGCTGGTGGCGCCGGTTGCGGGGACTTTACTCGGCTAAACGGAGACCACAAAGGTCTATTGTATGGATAAAATCCTCCATTCACAGGATTGCCGAAGTAAGGGGAAGATGCCTACACCTTCACATAGCTCAAGTGATTCGAACAAGCCTATACAGATCGCCGAGAGCCTACTCGAGCTAAATCCACTATGCGGTACTGTAGAGCTTGACTGCATTATGGCTCATATGGGTTAGCTCAAGCCCAGATGAACTCGACAATTACTTCTCAGCTTCCACACAAGCGAATCAAATGCATAAAGAGGTTGAGATACAAGTTTCCCTGATGGCATTTCGGGAAAACCCTGGTCGTCGCAAAATTGAGAGATCAGCTAGAACCCGAGCCAAGAATTGACCTAATCGCTAATTATCGATTCAAAAAGCACTACTAATACTTCTCTAAGCATTAAAACATTCATTTTAGGGCATAATTACTTCTATTCATGTCATTAGGAACAGAACTGTAAGAGGTTCGGTACCTTTTACTTGAGGGGTTCGGAGGCAATGCTGACAGCACTAGCTGATTCCAAGCTCCATATATTTATCGAGCACCTTTCAAAGGATTAGACGAAGCTTCCTAGAGCTTGAGCAAGGGATTTGGCTTATAGATTATTGGGGAGGTTCTGTTGAGCTAGCCGGGGTCCATTAGCCTAGGGTGGGAGAATGCATTAGATGGGGGTGATTCGTTGGGAATTAGAGGTCATGAGAGCTATGGGTGAAGTAAACATAAATAATGAAGCTTTTAGGCAGGTTTAAATAGTTTGGGAGGTGCTATTGGACCCGTTGGAGGTCCTCAAGTTGAGCCCAATTAGGGGCTCTCGCGACCGTCATTTGGAAGGTGGAGCTGGGCCAATGTGGTCCGTGGGAGATTCCCACCATAACACGAATTCATTAGGAATGTGAGGGCTCATGGGGGGGCAGGCCAGACAGAAAGTTGGTGCAGGGAGATTTGGTCTATTGGGCAAACCCTTCGAGGGCGAAGGTGAACAGCACTCGAACAAAATCGCAGTCGCTGGATCACAGGAGAGATCTGACGGACCTGATTCGATCAAGAGTTTTGGTTGATCCTGCGCCATCGGATCCAAGTAAGAAACTTGTGGACGATTGTGATGCAGCGGAACGTGTGTTCCGGGTTTTACCCTAGATCCCCACATCCCGTTAAAATCAAATATTTGATTTTTTTTATATAAATCAAATTTAATTTTAATTATTATGTTTCAGTTTAAATAAAATTACAAATTATATTTTGTGAATATTTTGATCGTCTTAAATTCAAAAATTATGAAACTTGCACCTCTCACATATTTTGATGGGATGAATTCAAATATGCAATCAGATTCGAGATTTGAAGTCAATAATTTACTTGATTTTCTAGGTATTTGATTTTATTAAAACATTTATGAAAAAATTCATTGATTATTTTGTCTCTAAAATTTCATAAATTGGTTCTAATAATATTTAGAATCTAGTGATTACAATATTAAGCTCTAATTAAGCCGGATTAAATTTAATAACAATTTAAAATCATTACAGCCTATCCAAAAACCACATGTTACATATGTACCTAAGACACTTGATGGTGGTCAGCCTATCGGATATTAAATAAATAATTGCACAGAACATTAAACCATGCTTAAATGATCGAGATGAGGGAGGCTTGTAGGCCGACTTTGCAATTCTACTTGTCAATGGTAAGAAACTCTCCACTTTCCTATTTCTTTTATATCTTAGCATCAATGGCACATAACTTCATCTTCACGGGATTGACTTCTTTCTTTTTTTCGTAAGAGTGGTTTGATGTCGGTGATTGCGAATTTGCCTCTGAAAATTTGTAGGGGTGTTATGAAATATCGTGTATATATTTCTGGTAAGGCTTGCAGTTATCTTTATTGTTGAAATTATTTCATGGATAGTGTTAATGCCGATGCCTCATCAGAATGGCGCATAGAGTATAAGAAATAAATATATCTGAGTCCACATAGTTCTCCGTCTTCTTCGAGTTTATTTTCGGTTTTTTTTTTTGTCTCTGCAAGTCTTAAAAATTAATGGCAGTCTTTCAATCTGTTAACTTTGAGCTTCTTTCGCACAAGACTAACCAATTTCATTGCTGGGTGGTAATTTGGAGACGTCATAAAACCAACTCCTACTTCTTCCACACATCTTTTAACTTCCTTTTATTTTTATATCAAAATGAAATATTATAATTCAGAATATCAAAGTTTCAATATCAATGAGATATATGTAAATTACAAATTTTTAGCATAAAACCCAAGCATTTACCTCTGGGCCTAATTCAATGTTGACACCCATTGCCTCCAATACATCAGCACTACTGCAAGCAGATTGAAATACCGCCATTAATTCTTAAGACTTGCTGAGAGACAAAAAAAAATGAAAATAATTTCGAAGAAGATGGAGAACTATGTGGATGCAGAAATATTTATTTATTATATTTTATGCGTCATTCTGATAAGGCATTGGCATCAACACTCTCCATGAAATGATTTCAATAATAAATGATAATTGCAATCCTTACCAGAAGTATATACGCGATATTTCTCAACAGCCATACAAATTTTCATAGGCAAATTCGCAAACACTTTAACATACATCAAACTACTCTCACGAAAAAGAGAAAGAAGTCAATTCTGTGGAGATGAAGTTATGTGCCATTGATGCTATATAAAAGAAATAGGAAAGTGGAGAGTTTCTCACCAATGATAAGTAAGGAGAAGCTCGATTGCAAAGGCGACCATGCTACGAAGGAAAAACTGCACAAGTTCGATGGCACTATAGAGAAATCATCATTGGTTCGGTGGAGAAGAATCGCCTCTCGACGCAAAGCCGCTCGACAATGGCCGCTTGGCGAAGGGGTTAGGTTTTTCTTGTAATTATAAAGGTTTTTTTTTGGAGGGGATCGATACTATGCTAGGAAGGCAAAAAACGCTTCATTCAAAAAAAAAAATAATTGAATTTTTGGATAATAAATCTTAACTATGCTAAAATATTATTTGTACTTTTATTAGTAAATTACAAAAAATTTTATAATTTATTTATAAAAAATTTATTTATATTATATGAAAAAAATTTAGTGGCCGGGTGAGATGGAAGTTGTTCGGTTTAGATTTTTTTTTTCATAGGATTTGCTTGATATTGTTATTTTAAAATTTTGTTAGGGTTGATTTTTAAATTGATTATCCTTTTATTTTTTGTTTGGTTGCTTTTATTTCTCCTGTTTAGAGTAATTTTGGATATACAATTTCTCTATTGTGATTGTTTGTCACTTTTGTAAGTAATCACCTAAATTGATAAAAAAAGTAACAAGGTTCTCTTTGTTAGTATGTATGGATTATAGTTTCAGTTTTGTTTGAGGAATTTTCTACGCTTTAGATTGTATTATGTGTATATATATATATATATATATATATATATATATCTGTGAGCTGTCCTTTAAGGATTTCTTTTGTAATGAATTAGCTTCTTTTTTTGTTAGCAAAGTGATAGGCCTATTATTTCTCTTATTGTTAGCATCGGCATTATTTCCTCCCAGCATGAGCATAGCCATTTAAGGCTGGTACTCCTAGGAGGGGCTGCTTAGTTAACCATTATTGAGATGTTTGTATTATTGAAGCTTCGGTGGAATTTGATGCCATGCTTTTTTTGTTCTTACGAAGTTGTTTTTGTTTTGGGATCCATTTTTGATTGGTTTTGTTGTATTTGGGCTGTGCCCTGAAATTCCCACAACATTATTTATGAAATGAAAAAGCTTAGGATGGTAATATATTAAGAAAAAAAACTAGAAATAGACTTATGAGGTGAAGAATCATATGCTTGCAGTGGTGGGTGGTTTGGGAGAGATCAGTGTGCATATTATCCTGCACATCATAGCTCATATGTGCACTAAGGGGAAATTGGGTAGGGGTTGGACAAAAAATTCTGATTCCTTGAAGAGGAGCTTAAGAATTTTGAATGCTGCTTAATTTTGAGAATTTTTTGGTGTTCAAATGTGTGGTTATTCTATGGAATGCTTGGTAAATTTTGTTCTTTTTGATATTATGATTATGAAACTAACTTCCCTTTTAAATACATGTTGCATTATTTTGATGCATGAAATTCAAGCAACCTCTAGATAGAGATTGTGCTGGTTTTAACTCAAAATCTGAAATTTGTAATTCAAGTTGAAAAAGATTGATTTCATGTATATTTTTCAGAGGGACTATCCATTATGATAGATAAAGTCTATTTTTTAATCTGCTTTAAAGTTATAAATTAGCCTCTTGCTTCTTTTTTGTTAATTTATATTTGCAGTGTTCTGGATTAGTTAGATCCATATTTTGTAGTTTTGGTGCTTAATTCAAACGAGAAATATATATACATGTACAAAGAAGATGTTGTGTTTTGGTCCCATAATTTGTTACAAATGCTTTTTACTTGTCTGTCTGAACTGCTGCTGCACTTTTGTTTTCTATTTTACTCAGGAATATTATTGTGATAACCCTAGCTATTTTTGTATTCTAGTTTCGCATATTCAAAGTTTCATTCTTGTTTGCTCAATGGGGATTGTTTCTATATCTATTGATACTAATGAGGAATTTGGGGTCTTGGTTTGACATTACTTCACTGGCTACTATTATACAACATTACATTATAAGCATAAATTATTAAATAGCTGTAATGAGGCTGACACCACTAGTCTCAACCTACTAGTCTCAACCTTCATTGTGGCTGACACAAGTGCTAGAAGATTTATGAGGCCAGAGTTTAGGATGACTTTTAAAGCAAGTACTCTCCACATAGCCAATAGTTTTGTGATTAAAGTAATCTTTGAAAAGCTTCTCGAATATTATGCGTTGCTAAAAACCTTATATTCTTGTACTAATTCAAACTTGTGTGCATTAACATCAGCCTTCACAAGAATTCAACCCATAAAAGGTTGCTATATGCCATTGACATTCAAAAACTTGTTATTTGCTTGTTTTATTAGCACAAGATGGAGAACTAAATATGCAGTGCTTGTTTCTTAGTCATTGTAAAATAGATCATTTTTTGATAAAGATGTGCATATTAAATAGATGACCTTTAATTAATATTAGCAGTATTTCTTGTTTAAATGGAAAATTCAAAAAAATTGTTTCAGTGCTTAATAACTTTTAGATCAATACTTCAATGCTTAATGATACTAGTGCTTTTGATTCAATACTTAATGATTATAACACTTCTACTTGATAATTGTAATACTTTTGGTTCAATTCTTAATGATTCTAATACTATTAATTCTACTTTAAATGGAAACTTCAATTTAAATTTGGGAGGCTTGTTGTTCCATAATGCTGTCATTGAACAAAGAAGAAAAAAATGATATTGTTAGTGGTGAAAATAATGGGGAGAATATTGAAGCAAAAATATGTGAAAAAGACAAGACCATAAATTCTATAAATAACATTAAGATTAACTTCAGTTGTGTGGGATCATTATGAGGTGTTTTCCCTTGTTAAAGAGGATAAACATTGGTGTAGATGTAAAAAATGTGATATGATATTTTAGATGCTTTTACAATGGACACTGAAAATTTAAAAAACACATTTAAAATTGAGTTTATTTGTGATGTTGATCATCTTACTCTATAGTCTTAACCCATTTTTTCAATGTCATGGTGGATGAAAAATTCGATTAATAGGAGTTGTTAATACTTTTGTGATTATGCATACTTTACTTTTTCAGTGTATTGAGTGGAAAAGTATGAGCATTGCTTCTTTATTTTTTTAAGGTTTGCAACATGTCTCATGAAATATCACCATATGAAATAAATGTAAAAAATGTATGGGATGGAAAAGGGACAATTTAAGAACATGCTTGTTAAAACAATGGCTCCATATTTTTAAGCACCCCTCGAGAAGCAAAATTTAATCTTGAAATGCTTAGTTTTTCAATAAAAGATTGGATTGTGTGACATAGAAATTTACTTCGATATACAAAAGGATAATAGTATTATGGGATCAAATACATCAAAACCAATGAATTCAAATTGGCTAGTATTTTAGATAGTTTTGGGGAGGCTCTATTGATGATAGGAGAAGTATTTGCATCATTTCATTTTAAATTTGCGAAACTTGTTACTCTTTATTTTCTGTTACTAAAAGTTCATCAATATAAATGAATACTATAAGATCATTGTTTGATGATATTGGATATTAAGTGTAGCTTCAACCAAAGTTTTCTTGAATCCTAAGTAAAGTAAATGCTTATCTATGTACAGTATCAAACTTTGAGTTTGTTTTAGGCCATAAAGAGCCTATTTCAATGACTAAGTTATATTTGTAAAATATCAGTCTAAGAAATTAGTGCAAATGTATCTGGGTAATCTATTTTCTTGTACTTCTTAACTACTAACAGTGTCTTGTATTTGTTGGGTTTAGTTCTAAATAGCCACTTGACTCTAATCACACTTCTATCTCTTGATTTTTGAACAAAATCCATGTATTGTTCTTTTTTATTATTGACAGCTTCTCAGTGCCGCTATCCACTTTCGATCTGTTTTTTTCATCTTCATAACTTCTGGTTCACAAATAGTTATATCACACCTTTGATAAACATCAATAAGAAGTTTCCTACTTCTTATTTGGACATGGTTAATTGTTTCATCCAAACAATCTTCACTTTCAGGTGTTTGATTGCATGAAGTAATTGGAATGAACTTTGCAATTTTTGAATTTTGATGTGCTGAATTGTACTGTTCCAGTTCCATTCTTCATCTTCTATAAATTAACATCCTTACTAATCGCAAAGTTTATTGTTTGTAGTTGGAAGATTTTATAGGCTTTGCTAACTAAGCTATTGCCTGTAAATATTCTTGACTTGAAAAAAAAAGGAAGTAAAAAACCATTTTAAAATATTGTATAGATAGTTTGTAACCATACCATACCTGGATGGTGTTTTAACTTTGACAATCTTTGTGGGAAATTGGTTTCTCAGAAATACAACAATATTTGCTTCTCTTGCCTAGAATTTGTTTGGCAAGTTTGTTTCATGCGACCTACATCTTGTCATTTCCATAATATTTCTTCTCTCACAAAGTCCGTTTTGCCATGGAGTATAAGGATAGCTGAGCTAATGTTCAATACCTACATTATCATAAAATTTGTTGAACTCGGTAGTGGTGGGCTCCTTTCCTTTGCTTGATCTCACTATATGAATTTTACAGCCTCTTTTATTCTCAACTTATGCTTCAAATTTTCAGAAAACATGAGCCACTTCTGATTTGAATTTTAAAAAGAAGATCCGATACATTCTTGTGTAATCATCAACAAAAATGACCTAATAAAAATGTCTTTCAATGAAGGTGCTTTTTAAGGATTACAAACATGAGTATAAATCAACTGCAACTTCTTTGATGCTCTTTAAGTTTCTTTTGGAAAAGTTTCTTGCTTTAGCTTCTAAACAGACAGGTTTGCAATTTGAAATACAATCATTCAATTTGGAAGGTCCTTTGCCATGTTTTTAGACTTAAATTTCAACAATCCTTGATAATTACAATGCCAAGTCTTTTATATCAAACATCAGTGACATTTTTTTTTAATTTGTAAAGCAATTTGCTCCTCCCCCAAAGGATTTAGGGCATATGTTTTGCCTTTCATTTTTACTTTAAAAATATCCTGATCCTTTGCATCTCTAATCAGCCAATAATTATTCAAAAGCAAGTTTAAGTCCCATTTCAATTAATTGGACCATACTCAATAGTTTTGTTGAATTTCTTGTACATAAAACATTTGTTGTCTGGATCATACTTGGGCAACTTTCAATTGTCACAGTTCTTTTATCTTTAAAGAAATGTAAACATTGTCAATTCATACTTTTGTAATTATGATTGGATATAACTCTTTGAACAACTTCGTAGCATTTTTCATATGATAATGCAGCCACTATCAGTCAGCCATGCTTTGTTTAATATGCTGGTTGCAAAGCAGGGAGCAAATCAACTTGCTGATATGTTTATAAAATCAGTTTATTAGCAAGTTTCAATTTTTGAAGGAAAAGATTGGAATGTGCAGAACTTAAAGCAAAGAGTGTTATATTAAGCTTATGAAAGATAGCATGAAAAATAAATTATGAAAGATACACATTAAACCAACTGAGTTTGAAGTCATCCCTTGATTATAATTGCATATTAAATATATTTATTATTAATTTTGAGATAACTCAAACTATAAAGCGAGCAAGTTAACCTAAACTTAAAAAAACGTTTTAGGCATGAGACTCAAAATTTTAGATTGAATTTCGAGTTGAACCAACATTCGTGCATGTTTCATCTAGTTTTGAGTTTTGAGCAAAATTGCTAGTTCTAGAAGAAACTATTAGAAAGGATTTTCTCTATTTGGAACTTAGGGAGGGGCTTCTATTTGATCATGCACAATGGAAACAAATGATTCATGTAGCTAACCCCATCTAGCGGGATTAAGGCTTGGTGTTGTTGTTGTTTATATTGAACAAGATGATATTGTTTGTGTTTTGTAATATGATATATATGATCACTCCTGGTATATTTGATAAATTATTTGCTTATGTTCAACTTCTTTTCAATATATAATATTGATTATTATTTTAGACTTTGGAAACTTGATTATATGTCATGTATATTTTATCCATTATTTTTTACCTATTATTCTATTATATTCGTTGTTATTGAAATACTAATTTAAATTTATGTACTAAGAATTAATGTTTATTGATAAACTAATGCACATCTAGGAGCTGACTTAAAAAGTTGAAGATAACTAGCAGTGTGCTATCTATTTTGGAAAGTGTGCGCGCAGTTGCTGTGAGTGAGCATTTTATATAAATTAGTGATTGCAATGATATATTATTCTGTAATAAATTATGTTATAAGCATGTTTAGTCTTTGAGTAACTTTGATATGATGTTAATTCTTATGAATAAAATGAATTTTAATATTCTGATCTTATACATTCACCTTGATTAAATCTTGCGGTCATCACAGAGACAAAACAGAGATTGCGCCCAAAGGATTACCATTGTAAGGCAATAGAGGATGGATGGCACTATGACCCTAGCCTCTGCCTCGTTAATTGTCAAAGGGGAGAGAGATGTGAATTAAGGCTTTGAAAAAAAATATATTTTCAATATGTTCTTACAAAATAATTTTGTTAGGAGGTGTTGCCTTCTTGAATCCTACAAGCTGATTGAATAAGTTTATCCCCATGAGGAGGTGCTACCTCTGGGGGACGCTCATCCTCATAGTGCATATGTTGGGCCTAAATTGGGTTAAGATGAATTTAAGGTTTTCATCAAGAATTGTCGAATGCAAATGAATTTCACGTAATAAAGAATTTGTTAGAGCCAATTGATGTTATTTTATTGCCTCTTTTATTTGGAACAAAATTAATTTAATTTTACCTCAAGGTTTTTGATGGAATATAAATACCAAAATCCATCTTATACATCGAAATGTTTTCAATAGGTGATGAAGATGGCCAGGGCATTGCAAAAGTTTGGAATGAGAAGAGCATTGGTCGTTCATTCAGAAGGCCTTGATGAAATCAGTCCACTTGGTATGATATTGTGTGCATATTTCAGTGCTATACTATCTTAGTATTTCACGTTAAATTTTTTCATGCAATATTTTGTAGGATTATTTCTTACATAATTATGTCCTTATAGTCCATGTGTTGTATGCTTATATCAGGGTCTGGCTATCTACTTGATGTCACACAGGATAAAATTGAAAGAATAAACATCGATCCATGTAAGCATAAACATCCTATCAGTCAATTTTGTGGAGCCCTTGTTTCTTACTACTGGTCTAATGCAAATAATTTTTATATGGCAGTTGTTGTGCAACCTGAATTCATATTTTTTATCATTTTGGGATATTTTTCTGGGTATTTTGTTATTTGTAAAATTGCAATAATATTTTCAATTGTTGAGGGCGCATTTTTCATTGTGTTTATAAATTTCCCTCAATAGATTCAGTCTGAATTTTGACCGGCATTCAAAACTTGTTTATGTTATTTTAAGCAGGAAAATTACATATATACATGTTCCTAGACTGTCATTTAGATGAAAAATTCATACGATAGTTTTTTGAGCTGTTTTTCTAGTTTATAGGGTATCTAAATAATGTTATCCTATCAGGCAGTGCAGCAGCTTGCTCTTCAAACGAAATTGACTACTTTAGCCACAATAGCTTCAAATAGTTATTTCTATCCATTTCTTTATAACCAATTTCTTAAACTGACGCAGCTTCCCAAAACGAAAACTCTTAGTAGGAAATGCTCATTTTCGGGGTAAGGGGGCAGGATTCTTCGGCCTAAAATGAATAATATGTTGAATGGTTATTTTACATCTGAACCGAGCAGTTTCTCAACTTTATCTCTTGTTTTTTTATTACCAAGTTTTAGCAACCGTACAAAACAATCCTTAGTAGGGTTAGCTTTGCTTTAGTTTAATTTGCTTAAAATAAGCTAAGCCTGAACGACAATCCCCTTAAACTTGCTCTTCAACTTGATATTGCTTTATCACTTTCCATTTGAGCTTTATTTGAATGTGAGTAATCTTCTTGTTGCAGCAAATTTTGGAATTCCTCGTTGCTCTCTTACTGACCTAAAAGGAGGTGACCCAAAATATAACGCATTTGTACTTAGGAAAGTTCTCTCTGGTGAGAGTGGAGCGGTTGCTGATGCTCTAGTAAGTGTCTCTTCCCAGCTTATTTGTTTCCACTTATTTTCATTGGGCCTTTTTATGTCAGCTTGATGCATATTGCTACCAAGTTATATGTTGTCATCATATTTAGCATTTTTAGGGGAAACTTCTTACCGTTCTCGTGATAACTTCTTTATACTTCCAAGTTTAATACCCAAGCCCTTTATTTTTACTTCACCACCACCGCTAAAATCCCATAATAATTACAAAAATATCACATTATTCCATTTACAATCATTACAAGCATTATGAGATTCCATGCATGAGTTTAGTATTCCTATTGTAAACATCAAAAGATGTGTATTAGATATTTAATGTACTATGTTTGAGTGTTATATATGGCATATTTTATCCATTGGCTATCAAGGAAGCATGTGAAATTGTAGCTACTTCATTTGGGAAGTTTAGATTATAATAAATAAAATTCTCTATTTGGATAGAGCAACTATTTAAGATATGGGTGGTTTGATTTTTTCCATTGATTTGAGATCTGATTTTTCTCATCTTAATAAACATATGGGTGGTGGGATGGAGGGAGCCGGTCAAAGCTAAATTTTTTAAAAATCATCAAACCGATATGTTTGTAGTATAACATGCAATTGTTAGGCATTATACTCTCATATTATTGAAAAATACTTTTTCATATTTTGAATTGTCATGCTAGTAACATATTTTAATTATTACTAATTCTGTATGATCTGTTTTTTTATTTAAAATTAAAAAAAAAAAAAACTCATTATACACGCACATATCAACATCTGTTTTATACACGTAATCATGCTTTACGGATAGAGCTTATTATTTCTCTTGCAAACCTTCAGGTCTTAAATGCTGCTGCTGCTCTTTTAGTGAGTGGCCTCGCTGCCAGCTTTGAAGAAGGTGTAGCTGTTGCTCGAGAGACGCATCGATCCGGGAAAGCCTTGGATACGCTAGAGTCATTTATATATCTTTCCAATGTAAGCACCTCCTTTCCCCAAGGCTCCAAAATCCAGTGATATTTTATCAAAATAGACCCTTGACAATTTCAAATTGGCCAATTCAGCCCCAAACTTTAAAAAATGCTAATTTTGATCCTAACTAGATTTGATTGATTCATAAATTGTTTAAGATTAATTTTGTTAAATTGCATTAACCAAGGGTTCTTTTTGGCAAATTCCCTATTGCTGAAGTGCTGCGGCTGTTACAGAAGCTGATGCAAGTGATCACTCAGCCATATATCTATTCTCAAATAAAATACCAGGAATGATTGGTAATGTAAATAAAGTGCCTGCAAAAATACTTTTGCATCTTTAATTGTATATTTGAAATTTAATACGCAGATGTGGCTGAATAAGTGGTGATTACAGAACTATTTAGGATGCACAGGGTAAGTCATCCCCATTATTGTTTTGTTTTTTATTTTTCTACATTTAAATCCGCATTTGCCATATTTTGCCCAATAATAAATTACAAAGAGAGATTGCCTGTGTGCTCTTTTCTACACCAATTGGGCTGCTTAGTGATAGTGTGGTTCTCTATTGATGCATGTGTATATTATGTATTTCTTAAGGGATAATTGTTTGTATGATACATAATATTTATGTATTTGTGAAATGGTAGTTTGTGCAGTAACTTGTTATAGAAAATTAGCTGGTTTTTTGTGTAAGTACACAACCATCATTTTTATAAATATCAGTGGCCCATCTGTCTATTCTCTAGACTAGGCAGACAGAATGACAATTATATGTTCCAATTGATTTCTAAAAGTAATTGAAGGGAAATATCCATTGGATAAATCATTTCTGCAATAATTATGTGCTCAATCATAGAGCAGAAGCCAGCAATATCTATATGAATTGGTAGTGAATTTAAAGTAAGATGTTAGAAGTGCTCTTGAGTTTGTTCCACTTTTAGTTGTGCCCTAAATTCTATCTAATTATTTTGAACTCAATGTGTACTTCACTGATGTTAATGGCAGTCTCATAACTACTTCTAATCAGTTTGAACACTAACCAAAATTTGGAAGACATCATTTGAAAGCGCCCGTTTAAGTTTCTTAAATTTTTTTTTTTTGTGAAAATTTATTAGATACAAAATACATTAGAAAATTTTAATAATTTTTGTAATTTATACTAGCTAAAGTATTATATTGAACCAATCAAGTTATAGTTTAGAATCTGAGAACGTGGATTGGTTTATATTTCTACTTGATTATATCAAGACTCAGGTCTCAGTTTACCTATATTTTTTTTAATTATGGATATTTTTATTGAACACATTCAAGAAGAGATTACTTATGCATATTATTTGCATATGAAATTAAAGCAATGTGGGGTTTATTTTAGAATCTAAAGATTTTGTCTTAGTAGATTTAAAATAAAATATATGGAGTGTATGTTCAACTGTATTAGAAGTCTTAGTCTCAAGAACAAGTATTGATGATTATGTGATCAATAAGAGTGAAAGGTTTAAGTACTTTGGTTCAAATATCTATACAACCAGTTGCATTATATAGGCTGAATGTTGGCCAATGAAGAAGAAATATACTGATAAAATAAGTGTTACATAGTGGATGTCCCACTTTTGATTTTTAACAAGATATAATAAGATAAGTATTGATACTAATATATTTTTGATGAGTTGTATTATAATACAATTTTACAAGATAAGCATCCTAGTGAATAATAAGTAGATCAGCTATACAGATTAAACAAAAACCTAAAGTTATCGAAAATAGGGGACTTAGGAATCAGATCCTCCAGAATGAGGCCGACTGAGACCAATGATCCGCTGGGCATATAACTGAAGATCAAGGCAGCATCCATAATGTGTAGTATCAAGAATTAGAAAGTCACCAGCAACGAATGAGGTCTTGAAAAACATCCTTTACCTTCTTGAAAAACTTAAGAACGAGGCCTAGCAAGAAGAAGGCAACAGCTGCACAAAAACGATCCATACCAACAAAACCTTCCAAAATTAGGCAACTATAAAACGAGACTCAGCAGAGGCAGATCAGCACCAACGACTAATAAATCTTGAATAGTCCCAGAATCGTTAGAATGTCGATGCAAAGAAATCCACAAAAAGCATAAGCAGAATCCAGGATCTGCAAATTTTCTCCCGAAATTTGAAAAACGATAGCATAAAACCAACCCAACTGCCAGACGGGTAACCAGCACAGCATCGGAAGACAAGATCAAGCAATAATTATGAGAAAAAAATAAGACAGGGAAAGACAACCAGCATCGACAAAAACCAAATTCCCCAGCCGGCATCCATACAGAATCAATAATCAGCAATAATCATAACCCAAACAACACTGGGACAGAGCTGAAAAGGAAGAGGAGGAGAAGCAGAAACAAATCACAACAAGATTAATGGTTAGTTGTAAGATCCATCTTCCAACTATGTAAGAAGTCAGAGTTGATATAGTGCTTCCAGTTGCTAATAATGCTTATCAAACTGTACTTAATATTGCTTATGATGATATTGATATTTGTCAAGGAGCTTTTAAAAATGCGAGCGTTTCTTTCGAACCAAATTCCTTTAATGATCAGCCCCAGGGCTGTAATTATCCCTCGCTTTTTGCACTTGTTCAAGTTAGCAATATCACAAATAATTTGGGAAATAGTAGGAGAAAATAAGTATCTATTATCTCTAGGTAAAATCTTGTTGATGATGCTGAAAGTATAATCACATTGAAAAAAAAGATGCATATGAGATTCGTCATTTGCTATGCAGAAGTTACAAGAAGAGCTGCAATTAATACCACACCGGTTTAATTTGTCTGCAGTTTTAAGGCCTCCATTCAATGCTTTCCAAATATAACATTTCAGTTTAAGCTTTATACCTTTAATCCACAGATGCAAGGCCCAAGAGACATCAGGCCAGACATTAAATTGAATGCTTTGGGCATCCATAAATGTAAGAGTTGCCTTATTTTGAAAATTGAAAACAATTTTATCAGTATCAAAAGAGATGTGAGGGTTTAAAATGCCGAATAAATTGGACAGAATTTTCCAAAAGGGGGATGCGGCTTTGGAGTTAAGATTCACGGAGTCATTGAATCTTAATCTATTGCTTTTCCACCAGTTTGTCAAAAGAGAAGTGTTGCATAAAAAGTACCAGCATAAGGATATTTTTCAGCTAAGGAGCAGCTTGGAGGGGCAATTGAGGCCAATGCCACCTTTGACCGTAGGAGAAGCAACTTTAACCCAGGCAATCGTGTGAAGCTTGCGATCCAAAGATCCCTGGTCTAAGAAATTAGCACATAACTTTTTGATAATGTTAATAATACTAATGGGAATGATAGTGGCTTTGAACCAATGAATCAACAAAGACCAAATAGAAAATCTAAGCAGCTGAAGACGACCTGCATAAGCAAGAGATTTTTGCGCCCAGCCCGCAATCCAATTATGAAGTTTGGATATAAGAGGTAAAAAGAGAGACATTCTTGGGCGATTAGGGAGGACCGGGAGGCCCAGATATTTCATGGGAAAGTATGCTGTAGGAAAATTCCAAATGCCGGATAGCCTATTAACATTGAGGGCCGCTTTTGAGTAAAAAATTTGAGACTTATCCACATTGATGCTGAGACCCGATGCCTCCAAAAACCAATCGATACAGTTTTTATAGCCATACATGTTCTCTTCGGAGGCTTTCCCAAAGAGTAAGATATCATCCGCAAAAAAGTAAATGAGAACAGCTAAAGTTGCCTTGGGTGAAAGGATGTAACTGCTTAACATGAACCTCTTGATCAATAGCAGCTGAAAGAAAATTCATTGCAATAATAAATAAAAGGGGAGAGAGAGCAGCCCTGCCTTAGCCCAGTGGAAGAGCCAAAATAACCATAAGAAGTGCCTTGCATATTTACAGAGAAATGGATATTTGAAATACAAGCTTTGATCCAGTCAATTAATTGCTTCGGCAGGTTAATATGAATAAGAGCATTGATAATAAAGTCCCTATTAATGCTGTCAAAGGCTTTCCTTAG
The DNA here is from genome assembly GCA_016760335.1 of Gastrodia elata. Lineage (NCBI taxonomy): Eukaryota > Viridiplantae > Streptophyta > Magnoliopsida > Asparagales > Orchidaceae > Gastrodia > Gastrodia elata. The sequence continues at coordinate 27,664,680 of CM028681.1, forward strand.
ATCAATCTTAGCACAAAAAAGTTTAGTGTGAGGCCAATTAAAAGATCTAATGATTTCATTTGCAAGAATAACATGATGAGATAACTGGCTCTTATTGATAAAAGCTGCCTGGGCTGGGTGAATAAGATCCGGGAGAAGAGCCGAAACTCTCTCCGCTAAAAGCTTTGAAATAGTTTTGTAAATGGTGTTGCAAAGGGCAATCGGACGGAAATTTTCAATGGAATCATCCCCTTTACTTTTGGTAATGAGGGAAATGAGGGTGTGGTTTAACCATCTGGGTATGGTGCACGACTTAAAGAAATATCCAATTGCATTAGTAATTAAATTTGCTATGATACTCCAAGCTTTTTAAAAAAAAAGAGCAGTGAAACCATCCGGGCCAGGGCTTGCATTATCTTTAATAGAGAAAATGGCCTTGTGAATATCTTCATCAGAGAAGGGCCTGCAAATAACATTGTGAACAGCCGAATCAACCTTAGCATGAGGATAAGTGTTAATGTTGCCGTGACCCCGAGTGTCATTTAGTAGGTCTTTGAAGAAAGCAATAGCCAGATCTTTAGAATGCAGCGAGCAGGAACAAGATTGATTTCTTCTAATTGCCATGTGGTTATAAAAGAATTTCAGATTGTCTTCCCCGAGAGAGAGCCAATGGGCTTTAGAATGCTGCTTGTCTCAAGAGAGTTCATTAAAGATGGCATTTTTCAGATAGTGAGTTTGGAGCTCTTGTGCGAAATTGGTTAGTCTTGTGCGAAAGAAGCTCAAAGTTAACAGATTGAAAGACCGCCATTAATTTTTAAGACTTGCAGAGAAAAAAAAACCCGAAAATAAACTCGAAGAAGACGGAGAACTATGTGGACTCAGATATATTTATTTCTTATACTCTATGCGCCATTCTGATGAGGCATCGGCATTAACACTATCCATGAAATAATTTCAACAATAAAGATAACTGCATGCCTTACCAGAAATATATACACGATATTTCATAACACCCATACAAATTTTCAGAGGCAAATTCGCAATCACAGACATCAAACCACTCTTTCGAAAAAAAGAAAGAAGTCAATCCCGTGAAGATGGAAGTTATGTGCCATTGATGCTAAGATATAAAAGGAATAGGAAAGTGGAGAGTTTCTTACCATTGACAAGTAGGGAGAAGCTCGATTGCAAAGCCGACCTACAAGCCTCCCTCATCTCGATCATTTAAGCATGGTTTAATGTTCTGTGCAATTATTTATTTAATATCCGATAGGCTGACCACCACCAAGTGTCTTAGGTACATATATAACATGTGGTTTTTGGATAGGCTGTAATGATTTAAATTGTTATCAAATTTAATCCAGCTTAATTAGAGCTTAATATTGTCATCACTAGATTCTAAATATTATTAGAACCAATTTATGAAATTTTAGAGAAAAAATAATCAATGAATTTTTTCATAAATGTTTTAATAAAATCAAATATCTAGAAAATCAAGTAAATTATTTTGACTTCAAATCAAGTAAATTATTTTTATAAATTATTTTTCATAAATATTTTAATTGCATATTTGAATTCATCCCATCAAAATATGTGAGAGGTGCAAGTTTCATAATTTTTGAATTTAAGACGATCAAAATATTCACAAAATATAATTTGTAATTTTATTTAAATTGAAACATAATAATTAAAATTAAATTTGATTTATATAAAAAATTAATCAAATATTTGATTTTAACGGGATGTGGGGATCTAGGGTAAAACCCGGAACACACGTTCTGCTGCATCGCAGTCGTCCACAATTTTCTTACTTGGATCCGATGGCACAGGATCAACCAAAACTCTTGATCGAATCAGGTCCATCAGATCTCGCCCGTGATCCAGCGACTGCAATTTTGTTCGAGTGTTGTTCACCTTCGTCCTCGAAGGGTTTGCTCGATAGACCGAATCTCCCTGCACCAACTTTCTGTCTAGCCTGCCCCCCATGAACCCTCACGATCCTAATGAATTCGTGTTATGGTGGGAATCTCCCACGGACCACATTGGCCCAGCTCCACCTTCCAAATGGCGGTCGAGAGAGCCCCTAATTGGGCTCAACCCGAGGATCTCCAACGAGTCCAGTACCACCTCCTAAGCTATTTAAACCTACCTAAAAGCTTCAGTATTTATGTTTACTTCATCCATAGCTCTCAAGACCTCTAATTCCCAACGAATCACCCCCAGCTAATGCATTCTCCCACCCTAGGCTGACGGTCCCCGGCTAGCTCAGCAGAACCTCCCCAATAATCTATAAGCCAAATCCCTTGCTCAAGCTCTAGGAAGCTTCGTCTAATCCTTTAAAAGGTGTTCGATAAATATATGGAGCTTGGAATCAGCTAGTGCTGTCAGCATTGCCTCCGAACCCCTCAGTAAAAGGTACTGAACCTCTTACAGGTCTGTTCCTAATGACATGAATAGAAGTAATTATGCCCTAAAATGAATGTTTGAATGCTTTGAGAATTATTAGCAGTGTTTTTTGAAACGATAATTAGTGATTAGGTCAATTCTTGGCTCGGGTTCTAGCTGATCTCCCAATTTTGCGGCGACCAGGGTTTTCTCGAAATGCCATCAGGGAAACTTGTATCTCGACCTCATTATGCATTTGATTCGCATGTGTGGAAGCTGAGAAGTAATTGTCGAGTTCATCTGGGCTTGAGCTAGCTCAGATGAGCCATAATGCAGTCAAGCTCTATACTACCGCATAGTGGATTTAGCTTTTCCAATTAGAGACAATTATCTTTGAAATTATGTGATTTCAAATAATCTCCCAAATATAAATTTGAGTAAAAGGGGAAATAGAATATGTTTGTTGAGTTTTGTAAGAAATGAGCGAATTTAGTAAGCTTATCAATAATAGCCTAGATTGAGTTAGCTCGAAATCTATCACAAGGAATCCTACTACAAAATTCATAGATATGTCAGATCATTTTCACTCTAGAACATAAAGGGATGTAACAATTTTCCTGGTCTTAAATATTCTGTTTTTGTTAGAAAATCCCATACATATCATATAAAATCTAACTGGTAAAATAAGATTTTAATTATCAGACACTTTGATATTACCTAGGTGGATGGTGTATCTATATTGATGTGCCTCCATGAAGATACTATCATAAATTCATACTATGTGGTACTTGTAGTTTTCTCCCATTGTAAATGATCTCGTCTTCAATTTAAAGTTCAATCCTCTTCCCATCACAAATAGCCTATAATATGAGTGGATGCTCATCTTCTTGTTGTGCCATGTTAATGTGAGTCTATAAAGTTTGCTCAATAGCCTTTCGGCTGATCATGGTATTTATTGAGTTGTTAGAACAACACAAATTTCCAATCACTCTATATTTTATCAAATATTTTGCTTGACTCATAAGCTCTAAGCGCTCTCATTCTAATCTTATAACTATAAGGATATTTAATAACATTTTTATAGAAATTAGGAGCTTAAGAATGAGAGAGAGAGAGAGAGGGTATTGGTATTGGATTTAGTAGAGGCCATGAGAGCAAATGTAACAAAGCTTATACATTAACTGGCAAACCTAGCTTATGATGAACCTAAGCTATTTAATGATAGGATCAATCTACTAATTTTATAGAAATTAATAAATGTTATAATATTAAGGTGAAGAGAGAGGGCATAGTACAATAATATAATATCATCTTATGAGATGAGAGAGAGAGTAGGATGAGGAAGGATCATTTCTCACCCAAAAGCTCCACTGTCACACATCTATATATCCAAAGAGGTTTTTCTATCATCTAGGATTCTATCAAGGCCAATTGAGGGATTAGATCTGAAAAGGGTAGAGAGCTTCAATGTGTGGAGAGAGAAAATGACATTTCAAGCTAGACACTATACTGATTCAATCAATTGATTTGATAAGATTTTTTGAGAACAAGAAAATCCTAAGGTTATGAAACTTTAGAATTAGATAAAAGAAGCTATGGTCGAAGCTTGAAGATGAGAAATTTGAGTTTCAAGCATCCTTATGTAGACCTCCCAATAATCAAACACATCCCTACCATTTATAAACCCTAATAGCCCATGTACCCTAATTTACTATTTATGTGTCCTACAACACCCATTGCTGCTATATCGATAAAATGGATATTTTGCAGGGGCATATTAAACCTAATTTTAAGCAGATATCATTTCTAGACTACCCTCTATTTAGCCTTTGTCTAGCCTTTGTTCAATGCATCTATCCCCCTTTGAGCTTTTTAAGACCTTCATTTGCTTCCTCTTTCTATCTGTTTTAACTTTTTAAGGCAATTAGATGCCCTCTTCAAGAAAATCAATGAATTGCTTGATGATTTTTCCTCCAATGTCATCGACTTTCTATAGTTGTTTCAAGAGATTTTGTGAAGTTCAGAGCATAGTAGGTTTAAAGAATCATAAAGCTTTGTTTAAGATAGCCCCAGTAATGAAGAGGGGGAAATGATCAGAGGTGCCAGGAGAAAGTATCTTGCAGTAGATATCCGGATACATATTAAGCCAATCAGAATTTCCCAAACAATGGTCTAATTTAGCTTTAATGGGGCAATCAGTTCTATGATTGTCCGAAGTGAATAGACTTCCCGAGTGGTGCAGATCTATCAATCCAGAAAGAGTGATACAATTGTTTAAAGCAATGAGTTTAGACATAGAAGACTGAGAGCCACCAGCCTTTTCATAAGGATATCTAATGCAATTGAAATCCCCAGTGACAAGCCAAGGGCCACTAAGCCCATTATGAATATTGATCAAATCATCCCACAACTTAAGCCTTTTCGACTCAAAATTTGAAGCATAGATAAAGGTAATCCAGCAATCAATGTCATTCTGCTGAAATCTACCGTGGATAAGTTGATTATTGACAACATAAGGGATAAAGGAGGAATTCGATGAATTCCATTTACCCAAATTCTGCCAACCGAAATGTTGTCAAAGTTATTGCAATGATTTTCAGGACTGTAGAGGGCAAATTTTGCAAGATCAAAGGTGTTTGAAATGTCAGATTTGCTAATTTTTGGCTCTATAATCTCCACAATTTCAGGACGATGAGTTATCATGAGAGATTTGAGATCAGAGATGTGAATGCTGGAGTGAAGACCTCTAACATTTCAAGAGAGAATTTTTGGATTCACCATAATAAGATTAATTAAGTGGGAGGAGGATGGGAAGAAGAATGCAAAAGGAGATGTTATTTGGGACGATTACGAAGAGATCAACTATGTCTCTCAAATTTGTGAAGCTCATTAGCAGCTTTAAGTTCAGGAAAATGGCAAATGTCACCACCAAGATCAATGCCCTTGCCTTTACAGGAGGAGGGTAAGGGATTGAAGTCTTGTGGTAAAGAGGAAGGGGAAGAGTGATCTAGCAAGGTTATTGGAGGATTGATCGGGGAGTTAGGCCCAAAGTAAAGATTAGAATCGGGGAGAGCATTTAGATCTTGGGGAGACCTAGGGCTGGAATGGCAATGAGAGGAAGAGGGCTTGATCTTATAGAGGAGAGGGGAGAAGATTCCACAATGGGGGAGAGAGGAGGAGGAGGAGGAGGTGGGGCAGGAAGATTTAGGATTGGTTGGGTCAAAGGACGGGAAGGGGGTCTGGAGACAAAGCCTCTAGACTTCCTAGGATGTCTGGATCTGCTGCGACCTCTGGTTGGAGAAGCGGGACAAAGGCATCCTGCACTTCTAAATGAGTTGCATTTTCCACAGACCGATGGGATCCACTCATACTCAATTTTTTGGTTTAAAATGGAACCGCCAACCCTAATTTGGATATTATCCGGGAAAACCGAAGCTGTATTTACTTCTACGCATATCCTTGCAAATGTAAGGCGTTGTTTTGATGCCGTGAGAGAGTCCGCCATGATTGGACGCCGATCTTGCTAGCAAGTTTAGAAAATATATCTTCCGACCAAAGGTGAAGAGGAAGTTCCGGGAACCTTATCCAAACCAGTAGAGACGAAAAGGAGGAAGCTGCAGGGATGAAGTTTCGATTCCAGGGATGAAGCTGTAGGGATGATCTTTCACTTTGCTTTAGTTGGCTATCTTTTATTTTTTTATAGTGTCTCTTCTCTGTATTTGAACTATATGATTTTTTATATAACGAAATATCCAAGCTATGCCCTCATAGTTTCAAAAATAATAATAATAATAATAACAATAAGTAGATTTAAAAAGAGATGTCATAAAGTTAAGATGGGATGGCATAGAAAGATGTGCCATCGAGAACTATTTTTGTAGTTTTGTTGATGATATTACTTTTCTTTTCTTTGTTTTTATAATGTAATTAGATTTAAATTTTTTCATGCAAAAATTGCTAACCTTTGATATTGGGATAAAGAAATTGAGAGCCTAATTTATACGAAGAATTGAATTGATACTTTCTAGCTTTGCATCTGGATGCATGGATTGATGCCATCAAGAACTATTTTTGTAACTTTATAGATGACATTAAAACTTTCTTACATTCTCAAATATGCATTAAAGAAAAGATTCAAAAAGCGATACTATAAATTTATTTGAGTTTGATTTTCTATTTTATTTTATTTTTTTCTTTTCTAAGATTTGTGTTATTATTAGATATCTTAAAATATCCCAATTATGATTAATATATCAAATTCTTAAATTAATTCAAATTCATCCCTCTTAGGTAGTTGCATCTGAGCTCAAAATCAAATAGAATAACTTTGCAAACCTATATCTATATTTAAGATTAATTAAAAAATATTTTAGGCATTGCTCTCAAGATTAATATTAATTAGATTCCATGATTCAGTAATTTTGATTTTTTTGTACTTAAAGATCCAAGATTCAACATCTTACTCAGATGATCTAGATCATTAAACCCCTAAAACTCTTATAAATTGTAATTAATTGATAAATTTGTTATTTTATATAAATAAAATTGCTTAGTATTGAATTATACAAATACCAAGAAAAATTAGGATGAATATCAAATAATTAAATTAATATTTGGATATTACATTTGTAAGTTAAATAGTAATAATAATTTGCCAGAATTATATTTAATTTCATATTTAGCATGAACATTTTTCTTTTTACAAACATTTGACAAGATATTAGTAATAAGCAAATATGGGTATTTCTTTCTCTACAAAGATATATATATATATATTTCTAGTAGGATGGATACACATATAAGCATCATTCACAGTGTATAAACACACATCCATTCTCTTATAAATTATTACACATGCATATAAAATGTTCATGCTTCAATGCATGAAACATTAAAACTAATTTATTAGATGTAAGGTTAAATGAATTATCATAAAGTTTATGGATCAAATTAGGGCTAATGTTAATCTAATCAACAAGTCTTTTTAAAATGTAATACAAAGATTGGAATAGGAGTTTGGGCTAAACTAAATCAATTTGTTACTTCAAGACATGAGCTATGTTCATTTTATGTGTGCTAGCCTACCATCATAGTGAATATGTAAATTACTGCTCATCATTAGAATGATTTAATTAAGTATTGAATATCACTATAGGTGTGCCTTAGCATCCATTTTAGGTTCTCTAGCCTTGGTTAGGGCATTGGAGTTCAAACCATAAGGGTAATGGATGCTAGCTCAAGTATAATATTAACCCTTAATAAACCTTAAAAAATGATAGATTAGGATTAAGAAATAAAATTATTGATTTTGGTTAGTATGCATAGTATTAAACCCTTTATTAATTTTAAAATTGCAATCATCAACATCCTAACCTAAGATCCAAAGGTAATTAGTGAGGTTATTTTGTGGTTAAGATTAGACTGTCAACCCAAGTTTGTGGAGGAGTTAAATATGTTAGGTTTGACCTTATGTGACTAAAACCTAATTAAGCATTAATATAAATAATAATGGATCATAAATAGGTTCCAAAATAGCAAGTAGACTAGCCAACCTAAAAAGTATAGCAAAAGGAAAAGAGCTAGAGGAAAAAGGGATGTACATTGATGTGCTTCCTTTGTTTGAGAATCCAAGAGCTTTATGATTCTTTAAACCTACTATGCTCTGAACTTCACAAAATCTCTTGAAACAACTATAGAAAGTCGATGACATTGGAGGAAAAATCATCAAGCAATTCATTGATTTTCTTGAAGAGGGCATCTAATTGCCTTAAAAAGTTAAAACAGATAGAAAGAGGAAGCAAATGAAGGTCTTAAAAAGCTCAAAGGGGGATAGATGCATTGAACAAAGGCTAGACAAAGGCTAAATAGAGGGTAGTCTAGAAATGATATCTGCTTAAAATTAGGTTTAATATGCCCCTGCAAAATATCCATTTTATCGATATAGCAGCAATGGGTGTTGTAGGACACATAAATAGTAAATTAGGGTACATGGGCTATTAGGGTTTATAAATGGTAGGGATGTGTTTGATTATTGGGAGGTCTACATAAGGATGCTTGAAACTCAAATTTCTCATCTTCAAGCTTCGACCATAGCTTCTTTTATCTAATTCTAAAGTTTCATAACCTTAGGATTTTCTTGTTCTCAAAAAATCTTATCAAATCAATTGATTGAATCAGTATAGTGTCTAGCTTGAAATGTCATTTTCTCTCTCCACACATTGAAGCTCTCTACCCTTTTCAGATCTAATCCCTCAATTGGCCTTGATAGAATCCTAGATGATAGAAAAACCTCTTTGGATATATAGATGTGTGACAGTGGAGCTTTTGGGTGAGAAATGATCCTTCCTCATCCTACTCTCTCTCTCATCTCATAAGATGATATTATATTATTGTACTATGCCCTCTCTCTTCACCTTAATATTATAACATTTATTAATTTCTATAAAATTAGTAGATTGATCCTATCATTAAATAGCTTAGGTTCATCATAAGCTAGGTTTGCCAGTTAATGTATAAGCTTTGTTACATTTGCTCTCATGGCCTCTACTAAATCCAATACCAATACCCTCTCTCTCTCTCTCTCATTCTTAAGCTCCTAATTTCTATAAAAATGTTATTAAATATCCTTATAGTTATAAGATTAGAATGAGAGCGCTTAGAGCTTATGAGTCAAGCAAAATATTTGATAAAATATAGAGTGATTGGAAATTTGTGTTGTTCTAACAACTCAATAAATACCATGATCAGCCGAAAGGCTATTGAGCAAACTTTATAGACTCACATTAACATGGCACAACAAGAAGATGAGCATCCACTCATATTATAGGCTATTTGTGATGGGAAGAGGATTGAACTTTAAATTGAAGACGAGATCATTTACAATGGGAGAAAACTACAAGTACCACATAGTATGAATTTATGATAGTATCTTCATGGAGGCACATCAATATAGATACACCATCCACCTAGGTAATATCAAAGTGTCTGATAATTAAAATCTTATTTTACCAGTTAGATTTTATATGATATGTATGGGATTTTCTAACAAAAACAGAATATTTAAGACCAGGAAAATTGTTACATCCCTTTATGTTCTAGAGTGAAAATGATCTGACATATCTATGAATTTTGTAGTAGGATTCCTTGTGATAGATTTCGAGCTAACTCAATCTAGGCTATTATTGATAAGCTTACTAAATTCGCTCATTTCTTACAAAACTCAACAAACATATTCTATTTCCCCTTTTACTCAAATTTATATTTGGGAGATTATTTGAAATCACATAATTTCAAAGATAATTGTCTCTAATTGGAAAAGCTAAATCCACTATGCGGTAGTATAGAGCTTGACTGCATTATGGCTCATCTGAGCTAGCTCAAGCCCAGATGAACTCGACAATTACTTCTCAGCTTCCACACATGCGAATCAAATGCATAATGAGGTCGAGATACAAGTTTCCCTGATGGCATTTCGAGAAAACCCTGGTCGCCGCAAAATTGGGAGATCAGCTAGAACCCGAGCCAAGAATTGACCTAATCACTAATTATCGTTTCAAAAAACACTGCTAATAATTCTCAAAGCATTCAAACATTCATTTTAGGGCATAATTACTTCTATTCGTGTCATTAGGAACAGACCTGTAAGAGGTTCAGTACCTTTTACTGAGGGGTTCGGAGGCAATGCTGACAGCACTAGCTGATTCCAAGCTCCATATATTTATCGAACACCTTTTAAAGGATTAGACGAAGCTTCCTAGAGCTTGAGCAAGGGATTTGGCTTATAGATTATTGGGGAGGTTCTGCTGAGCTAGCCGGGGACCGTCAGCCTAGGGTGGGAGAATGCATTAGCTGGGGGTGATTCGTTGGGAATTAGAGGTCTTGAGAGCTATGGATGAAGTAAACATAAATACTGAAGCTTTTAGGTAGGTTTAAATAGCTTAGGAGGTGGTACTGGACTCGTTGGAGATCCTCGGGTTGAGCCCAATTAGGGGCTCTCTCGACCGCCATTTGGAAGGTGGAGCTGGGCCAATGTGGTCCGTGGGAGATTCCCACCATAACACGAATTCATTAGGATCGTGAGGGTTCATGGGGGGCAGGCTAGACAGAAAGTTGGTGCAGGGAGATTCGGTCTATCGAGCAAACCCTTCGAGGACGAAGGTGAACAACACTCGAACAAAATTGCAGTCGCTGGATCACGGGCGAGATCTGATGGACCTGATTCGATCAAGAGTTTTGGTTGATCCTGTGCCATCGGATCCAAGTAAGAAAATTGTGGACGACTGCGATGCAGCAGAACGTGTGTTCCGGGTTTTACCCTAGATCCCCACATCCCGTTAAAATCAAATATTTGATTATTTTTTTATATAAATCAAATTTAATTTTAATTATTATGTTTCAATTTAAATAAAATTACAAATTATATTTTGTGAATATTTTGATCGTCTTAAATTCAAAAATTATGAAACTTGCACCTCTCACATATTTTGATGGGATGAATTCAAATATGCAATTAAAACATTTATGAAAAATAATTTATAAAAATAATTTACTTGATTTGAAGTCAAAATAATTTACTTGATTTTCTAGATATTTGATTTTATTAAAACATTTATGAAAAAATTCATTGATTATTTTTTCTCTAAAATTTCATAAATTGGTTCTAATAATATTTAGAATCTAGTGATGACAATATTAAGCTCTAATTAAGCTGGATTAAATTTGATAACAATTTAAATCATTACAGCCTATCCAAAAACCACATGTTATATATGTACCTAAGACACTTGGTGGTGGTCAGCCTATCGGATATTAAATAAATAATTGCACAGAACATTAAACCATGCTTAAATGATCGAGATGAGGGAGGCTTGTAGGTCGGCTTTGCAATCGAGCTTCTCCCTACTTGTCAATGGTAAGAAACTCTCCACTTTCCTATTCCTTTTATATCTTAGCATCAATGGCACATAACTTCCATCTTCACGGGATTGACTTCTTTCTTTTTTTCGAAAGAGTGGTTTGATGTCTGTGATTGCGAATTTGCCTCTGAAAATTTGTATGGGTGTTATGAAATATCGTGTATATATTTCTGGTAAGGCATGCAGTTATCTTTATTGTTGAAATTATTTCATGGATAGTGTTAATGCCGATGCCTCATCAGAATGGCGCATAGAGTATAAGAAATAAATATATCTGAGTCCACATAGTTCTCCGTCTTCTTCGAGTTTATTTTCGGGTTTTTTTTTCTCTGCAAGTCTTAAAAATTAATGGCGGTCTTTCAATCTGTTAACTTTGAGCTTCTTTCGCACAAGACTAACCAATTTCGCACAAGAGCTCCAAACTCACTATCTGAAAAATGCCATCTTTAATGAACTCTCTTGAGACAAGCAGCATTCTAAAGCCCATTGGCTCTCTCTCGGGGAAGACAATCTGAAATTCTTTTATAACCACATGGCAATTAGAAGAAATCAATCTTGTTCCTGCTCGCTGCATTCTAAAGATCTGGCTATTGCTTTCTTCAAAGACCTACTAAATGACACTCGGGGTCACGGCAACAATAACACTTATCCTCATGCTAAGGTTGATTCGGCTGTTCACAATGTTATTTGCAGGCCCTTCTCTGATGAAGATATTCACAAGGCCATTTTCTCTATTAAAGATAATGCAAGCCCTGGCCCGGATGGTTTCACTGCTCTTTTTTTTAAAAAAGCTTGGAGTATCATAGCAAATTTAATTACTAATGCAATTGGATATTTCTTTAAGTCGTGCACCATACCCAGATGGTTAAACCACACCCTCATTTCCCTCATTACCAAAAGTAAAGGGGATGATTCCATTGAAAATTTCCGTCCGATTGCCCTTTGCAACACCATTTACAAAACTATTTCAAAGCTTTTAGCGGAGAGAGTTTCGGCTCTTCTCCCGGATCTTATTCACCCAGCCCAGGCAGCTTTTATCAATAAGAGCCAGTTATCTCATCATGTTATTCTTGCAAATGAAATCATTAGATCTTTTAATTGGCCTCACACTAAACTTTTTTGTGCTAAGATTGATCTAAGGAAAGCCTTTGACAGCATTAATAGGGACTTTATTATCAATGCTCTTATTCATATTAACCTGCCGAAGCAATTAATTGACTGGATCAAAGCTTGTATTTCAAATATCCATTTCTCTGTAAATATGCAAGGCACTTCTTATGGTTATTTTGGCTCTTCCACTGGGCTAAGGCAGGGCTGCTCTCTCTCCCCTTTTATTTATTATTGCAATGAATTTTCTTTCAGCTGCTATTGATCAAGAGGTTCATGTTAAGCAGTTACATCCTTTCACCCAAGGCAACTTTAGCTGTTCTCATTTACTTTTTGCGGATGATATCTTACTCTTTGGGAAAGCCTCCGAAGAGAACATGTATGGCTATAAAAACTGTATCGATTGGTTTTTGGAGGCATCGGGTCTCAGCATCAATGTGGATAAGTCTCAAATTTTTTACTCAAAAGCGGCCCTCAACGTTAATAGACTATCCGGCATTTGGAATTTTCCTACAGCATACTTTCCCATGAAATATCTGGGCCTCCCGGTCCTCCCTAATCGCCCAAGAATGTCTCTCTTTTTACCTCTTATATCCAAACTTCATAATTGGATTGCGGGCTGGGCGCAAAAATCTCTTGCTTATGCAGGTCGTCTTCAGCTGCTTAGATTTTCTATTTGGTCTTTGTTGATTCATTGGTTCAAAGCCACTCTCATTCCCATTAGTATTATTAATATTATCAAAAAGTTATGTGCTAATTTCTTAGACCAGGGATCTTTGGATCGCAAGCTTCACACAATTGCCTGGGTTAAAGTTGCTTCTCCTACGGTCAAAGGTGGCATTGGCCTCAATTGCCCCTCCAAGCTGCTCCTTAGCTGAAAAATATCCTTATGCTGGTACTTTTTATGCAACACTTCTCTTTTGACAAACTGGTGGAAAAGCAATAGATTAAGATTCAATGACTCCGTGAATCTTAACTCCAAAGCCGCATCCCCCTTTTGGAAAATTCTGTCCAATTTATTCGGCATTTTAAACCCTCACATCTCTTTTGATACTGATAAAATTGTTTTCAATTTTCAAAATAAGGCAACTCTTACATTTATGGATGCCCAAAGCATTCAATTTAATGTCTGGCCTGATGTCTCTTGGGCCTTGCATCTGTGGATTAAAGGTATAAAGCTTAAACTGAAATGTTATATTTGGAAAGCATTGAATGGAGGCCTTAAAACTGCAGACAAATTAAACCGGTGTGGTATTAATTGCAGCTCTTCTTGTAACTTCTGCATAGCAAATGACGAATCTCATATGCATCTTTTTTTTCAATGTGATTATACTTTCAGCATCATCAACAAGATTTTACCTAGAGATAATAGATACTTATTTTCTCCTACTATTTCCCAAATTATTTGTGATATTGCTAACTTGAACAAGTGCAAAAAGCGAGGGATAATTACAGCCCTGGGGCTGATCATTAAAGGAATTTGGTTCGAAAGAAACGCTCGCATTTTTAAAAGCTCCTTGACAAATATCAATATCATCATAAGCAATATTAAGTACAGTTTGATAAGCATTATTAGCAACTGGAAGCACTATATCAACTCTGACTTCTTACATAGTTGGAAGATGGATCTTACAACTAACCATTAATCTTGTTGTGATTTGTTTCTGCTTCTCCTCCTCTTCCTTTTCAGCTCTGTCCCAGTGTTGTTTGGGTTATGATTATTGCTGATTATTGATTCTGTATGGATGCCGGCTGGGGAATTTGGTTTTTGTCGATGCTGGTTGTCTTTCCCTGTCTTATTTTTTTCTCATAATTATTGCTTGATCTTGTCTTCCGATGCTGTGCTGGTTACCCGTCTGGCAGTTGGGTTGGTTTTATGCTATCGTTTTTCAAATTTCGGGAGAAAATTTGCAGATCCTGGATTCTGCTTATGCGTTTTGTGGATTTCTTTGCATCGACATTCTAACGATTCTGGGACTATTCAAGATTTATTAGTCGTTGGTGCTGATCTGCCTCTGCTGAGTCTCGTTTTATAGTTGCCTAATTTTGGAAGGTTTTGTTGGTATGGATCGTTTTTGTGCAGCTGTTGCCTTCTTCTTGCTAGGCCTCGTTCTTAAGTTTTTCAAGAAGGTAAAGGATGTTTTTCAAGACCTCATTCGTTGCTGGTGACTTTCTAATTCTTGATACTACACATTATGGATGCTGCCTTGATCTTCAGTTATATGCCCAGCGGATCATTGGTCTCAGTCGGCCTCATTCTGGAGGATCTGATTCCTAAGTCCCCTATTTTCGATAACTTTAGGTTTTTGTTTAATCTGTATAGCTGATCTACTTATTATTCACTAGGATGCTTATCTTGTAAAATTGTATTATAATACAACTCATCAAAAATATATTAGTATCAATACTTATCTTATTATATCTTGTTAAAAATCAAAAGTGGGACATCCACTATGTAACACTTATTTTATCAGTATATTTCTTCTTCATTGGCCAACATTCAGCCTATATAATGCAACTGGTTGTATAGATATTTGAACCAAAGTACTTAAACCTTTCACTCTTATTGATCACATAATCATCAATACTTGTTCTTGAGACTAAGACTTCTAATACAGTTGAACATACACTCCATATATTTTATTTTAAATCTACTAAGACAAAATCTTTAGATTCTAAAATAAACCCCACATTGCTTTAATTTCATATGCAAATAATATGCATAAGTAATCTCTTCTTGAATGTGTTCAATAAAAATATCCATAATTAAAAAAAATATAGGTAAACTGAGACCTGAGTCTTGATATAATCAAGTAGAAATATAAACCAATCCACGTTCTCAGATTCTAAACTATAACTTGATTGGTTCAATATAATACTTTAGCTAGTATAAATTACAAAAATTATTAAAATTTTCTAATGTATTTTGTATCTAATAAATTTTCACAAAAAAAAAAAATTTAAGAAACTTAAACAGGGCGCTTTCAAATGATGTCTTCCAAATTTTGGTTAGTGTTCAAACTGATTAGAAGTAGTTATGAGACTGCCATTAACATCAGTGAAGTACACATTGAGTTCAAAATAATTAGATAGAATTTAGGGCACAACTAAAAGTGGAACAAACTCAAGAGCACTTCTAACATCTTACTTTAAATTCACTACCAATTCATATAGATATTGCTGGCTTCTGCTCTATGATTGAGCACATAATTATTGCAGAAATGATTTATCCAATGGATATTTCCCTTCAATTACTTTTAGAAATCAATTGGAACATATAATTGTCATTCTGTCTGCCTAGTCTAGAGAATAGACAGATGGGCCACTGATATTTATAAAAATGATGGTTGTGTACTTACACAAAAAACCAGCTAATTTTCTATAACAAGTTACTGCACAAACTACCATTTCACAAATACATAAATATTATGTATCATACAAACAATTATCCCTTAAGAAATACATAATATACACATGCATCAATAGAGAACCACACTATCACTAAGCAGCCCAATTGGTGTAGAAAAGAGCACACAGGCAATCTCTCTTTGTAATTTATTATTGGGCAAAATATGGCAAATGCGGATTTAAATGTAGAAAAATAAAAAACAAAACAATAATGGGGATGACTTACCCTGTGCATCCTAAATAGTTCTGTAATCACCACTTATTCAGCCACATCTGCGTATTAAATTTCAAATATACAATTAAAGATGCAAAAGTATTTTTGCAGGCACTTTATTTACATTACCAATCATTCCTGGTATTTTATTTGAGAATAGATATATGGCTGAGTGATCACTTGCATCAGCTTCTGTAACAGCCGCAGCACTTCAGCAATAGGGAATTTGCCAAAAAGAACCCTTGGTTAATGCAATTTAACAAAATTAATCTTAAACAATTTATGAATCAATCAAATCTAGTTAGGATCAAAATTAGCATTTTTTAAAGTTTGGGGCTGAATTGGCCAATTTGAAATTGTCAAGGGTCTATTTTGATAAAATATCACTGGATTTTGGAGCCTTGGGGAAAGGAGGTGCTTACATTGGAAAGATATATAAATGACTCTAGCGTATCCAAGGCTTTCCCGGATCGATGCGTCTCTCGAGCAACAGCTACACCTTCTTCAAAGCTGGCAGCGAGGCCACTCACTAAAAGAGCAGCAGCAGCATTTAAGACCTGAAGGTTTGCAAGAGAAATAATAAGCTCTATCCGTAAAGCATGATTACGTGTATAAAACAGATGTTGATATGTGCGTGTATAATGAGTTTTTTTTTTTTTTAATTTTAAATAAAAAAACAGATCATACAGAATTAGTAATAATTAAAATATGTTACTAGCATGACAATTCAAAATATGAAAAAGTATTTTTCAATAATATGAGAGTATAATGCCTAACAATTGCATGTTATACTACAAACATATCGGTTTGATGATTTTTAAAAAATTTAGCTTTGACCGGCTCCCTCCATCCCACCACCCATATGTTTATTAAGATGAGAAAAATCAGATCTCAAATCAATGGAAAAAATCAAACCACCCATATCTTAAATAGTTGCTCTATCCAAATAGAGAATTTTATTTATTATAATCTAAACTTCCCAAATGAAGTAGCTACAATTTCACATGCTTCCTTGATAGCCAATGGATAAAATATGCCATATATAACACTCAAACATAGTACATTAAATATCTAATACACATCTTTTGATGTTTACAATAGGAATACTAAACTCATGCATGGAATCTCATAATGCTTGTAATGATTGTAAATGGAATAATGTGATATTTTTGTAATTATTATGGGATTTTAGCGGTGGTGGTGAAGTAAAAATAAAGGGCTTGGGTATTAAACTTGGAAGTATAAAGAAGTTATCACGAGAACGGTAAGAAGTTTCCCCTAAAAATGCTAAATATGATGACAACATATAACTTGGTAGCAATATGCATCAAGCTGACATAAAAAGGCCCAATGAAAATAAGTGGAAACAAATAAGCTGGGAAGAGACACTTACTAGAGCATCAGCAACCGCTCCACTCTCACCAGAGAGAACTTTCCTAAGTACAAATGCGTTATATTTTGGGTCACCTCCTTTTAGGTCAGTAAGAGAGCAACGAGGAATTCCAAAATTTGCTGCAACAAGAAGATTACTCACATTCAAATAAAGCTCAAATGGAAAGTGATAAAGCAATATCAAGTTGAAGAGCAAGTTTAAGGGGATTGTCGTTCAGGCTTAGCTTATTTTAAGCAAATTAAACTAAAGCAAAGCTAACCCTACTAAGGATTGTTTTGTACGGTTGCTAAAACTTGGTAATAAAAAAACAAGAGATAAAGTTGAGAAACTGCTCGGTTCAGATGTAAAATAACCATTCAACATATTATTCATTTTAGGCCGAAGAATCCTGCCCCCTTACCCCGAAAATGAGCATTTCCTACTAAGAGTTTTCGTTTTGGGAAGCTGCGTCAGTTTAAGAAATTGGTTATAAAGAAATGGATAGAAATAACTATTTGAAGCTATTGTGGCTAAAGTAGTCAATTTCGTTTGAAGAGCAAGCTGCTGCACTGCCTGATAGGATAACATTATTTAGATACCCTATAAACTAGAAAAACAGCTCAAAAAACTATCGTATGAATTTTTCATCTAAATGACAGTCTAGGAACATGTATATATGTAATTTTCCTGCTTAAAATAACATAAACAAGTTTTGAATGCCGGTCAAAATTCAGACTGAATCTATTGAGGGAAATTTATAAACACAATGAAAAATGCGCCCTCAACAATTGAAAATATTATTGCAATTTTACAAATAACAAAATACCCAGAAAAATATCCCAAAATGATAAAAAATATGAATTCAGGTTGCACAACAACTGCCATATAAAAATTATTTGCATTAGACCAGTAGTAAGAAACAAGGGCTCCACAAAATTGACTGATAGGATGTTTATGCTTACATGGATCGATGTTTATTCTTTCAATTTTATCCTGTGTGACATCAAGCAGATAGCCAGACCCTGATATAAGCATACAACACATGGACTATAAGGACATAATTATGTAAGAAATAATCCTACAAAATATTGCATGAAAAAATTTAACGTGAAATACTAAGATAGTATAGCACTGAAATATGCACACAATATCATACCAAGTGGACTGATTTCATCAAGGCCTTCTGAATGAACGACCAATGCTCTTCTCATTCCAAACTTTTGCAATGCCCTGGCCATCTTCATCACCTATTGAAAACATTTCGATGTATAAGATGGATTTTGGTATTTATATTCCATCAAAAACCTTGAGGTAAAATTAAATTAATTTTGTTCCAAATAAAAGAGGCAATAAAATAACATCAATTGGCTCTAACAAATTCTTTATTACGTGAAATTCATTTGCATTCGACAATTCTTGATGAAAACCTTAAATTCATCTTAACCCAATTTAGGCCCAACATATGCACTATGAGGATGAGCGTCCCCCAGAGGTAGCACCTCCTCATGGGGATAAACTTATTCAATCAGCTTGTAGGATTCAAGAAGGCAACACCTCCTAACAAAATTATTTTGTAAGAACATATTGAAAATATATTTTTTTTCAAAGCCTTAATTCACATCTCTCTCCCTTTTGCCAATTAACGAGGCAGAGGCTAGGGTCATAGTGCCATCCATCCTCTATTGCCTTACAATGGTAATCCTTTGGGCGCAATCTCTGTTTTGTCTCTGTGATGACCGCAAGATTTAATCAAGGTGAATGTATAAGATCAGAATATTAAAATTCATTTTATTCATAAGAATTAACATCATATCAAAGTTACTCAAAGACTAAACATGCTTATAACATAATTTATTACAGAATAATATATCATTGCAATCACTAATTTATATAAAATGCTCACTCACAGCAACTGCGCGCACACTTTCCAAAATAGATAGCACACTGCTAGTTATCTTCAACTTTTTAAGTCAGCTCCTAGATGTGCATTAGTTTATCAATAAACATTAATTCTTAGTACATAAATTTAAATTAGTATTTCAATAACAACGAATATAATAGAATAATAGGTAAAAAATAATGGATAAAATATACATGACATATAATCAAGTTTCCAAAGTCTAAAATAATAATCAATATTATATATTGAAAAGAAGTTGAACATAAGCAAATAATTTATCAAATATACCAGGAGTGATCATATATATCATATTACAAAACACAAACAATATCATCTTGTTCAATATAAACAACAACAACACCAAGCCTTAATCCCGCTAGATGGGGTTAGCTACATGAATCATTTGTTTCCATTGTGCATGATCAAATAGAAGCCCCTCCCTAAGTTCCAAATAGAGAAAATCCTTTCTAATAGTTTCTTCTAGAACTAGCAATTTTGCTCAAAACTCAAAACTAGATGAAACATGCACGAATGTTGGTTCAACTCGAAATTCAATCTAAAATTTTGAGTCTCATGCCTAAAACGTTTTTTTAAGTTTAGGTTAACTTGCTCGCTTTATAGTTTGAGTTATCTCAAAATTAATAATAAATATATTTAATATGCAATTATAATCAAGGGATGACTTCAAACTCAGTTGGTTTAATGTGTATCTTTCATAATTTATTTTTCATGCTATCTTTCATAAGCTTAATATAACACTCTTTGCTTTAAGTTCTGCACATTCCAATCTTTTCCTTCAAAAATTGAAACTTGCTAATAAACTGATTTTATAAACATATCAGCAAGTTGATTTGCTCCCTGCTTTGCAACCAGCATATTAAACAAAGCATGGCTGACTGATAGTGGCTGCATTATCATATGAAAAATGCTACGAAGTTGTTCAAAGAGTTATATCCAATCATAATTACAAAAGTATGAATTGACAATGTTTACATTTCTTTAAAGATAAAAGAACTGTGACAATTGAAAGTTGCCCAAGTATGATCCAGACAACAAATGTTTTATGTACAAGAAATTCAACAAAACTATTGAGTATGGTCCAATTAATTGAAATGGGACTTAAACTTGCTTTTGAATAATTATTGGCTGATTAGAGATGCAAAGGATCAGGATATTTTTAAAGTAAAAATGAAAGGCAAAACATATGCCCTAAATCCTTTGGGGGAGGAGCAAATTGCTTTACAAATTAAAAAAAAATGTCACTGATGTTTGATATAAAAGACTTGGCATTGTAATTATCAAGGATTGTTGAAATTTAAGTCTAAAAACATGGCAAAGGACCTTCCAAATTGAATGATTGTATTTCAAATTGCAAACCTGTCTGTTTAGAAGCTAAAGCAAGAAACTTTTCCAAAAGAAACTTAAAGAGCATCAAAGAAGTTGCAGTTGATTTATACTCATGTTTGTAATCCTTAAAAAGCACCTTCATTGAAAGACATTTTTATTAGGTCATTTTTGTTGATGATTACACAAGAATGTATCGGATCTTCTTTTTAAAATTCAAATCAGAAGTGGCTCATGTTTTCTGAAAATTTGAAGCATAAGTTGAGAATAAAAGAGGCTGTAAAATTCATATAGTGAGATCAAGCAAAGGAAAGGAGCCCACCACTACCGAGTTCAACAAATTTTATGATAATGTAGGTATTGAACATTAGCTCAGCTATCCTTATACTCCATGGCAAAACGGACTTTGTGAGAGAAGAAATACTATGGAAATGACAAGATGTAGGTCGCATGAAACAAACTTGCCAAACAAATTCTAGGCAAGAGAAGCAAATATTGTTGTATTTCTGAGAAACCAATTTCCCACAAAGATTGTCAAAGTTAAAACACCATCCAGGTATGGTATGGTTACAAACTATCTATACAATATTTTAAAATGGTTTTTTACTTCCTTTTTTTTTCAAGTCAAGAATATTTACAGGCAATAGCTTAGTTAGCAAAGCCTATAAAATCTTCCAACTACAAACAATAAACTTTGCGATTAGTAAGGATGTTAATTTATAGAAGATGAAGAATGGAACTGGAACAGTACAATTCAGCACATCAAAATTCAAAAATTGCAAAGTTCATTCCAATTACTTCATGCAATCAAACACCTGAAAGTGAAGATTGTTTGGATGAAACAATTAACCATGTCCAAATAAGAAGTAGGAAACTTCTTATTGATGTTTATCAAAGGTGTGATATAACTATTTGTGAACCAGAAGTTATGAAGATGAAAAAAACAGATCGAAAGTGGATAGCGGCACTGAGAAGCTGTCAATAATAAAAAAGAACAATACATGGATTTTGTTCAAAAATCAAGAGATAGAAGTGTGATTAGAGTCAAGTGGCTATTTAGAACTAAACCCAACAAATACAAGACACTGTTAGTAGTTAAGAAGTACAAGAAAATAGATTACCCAGATACATTTGCACTAATTTCTTAGACTGATATTTTACAAATATAACTTAGTCATTGAAATAGGCTCTTTATGGCCTAAAACAAACTCAAAGTTTGATACTGTACATAGATAAGCATTTACTTTACTTAGGATTCAAGAAAACTTTGGCTGAAGCTACACTTAATATCCAATATCATCAAACAATGATCTTATAGTATTCATTTATATTGATGAACTTTTAGTAACAGAAAATAAAGAGTAACAAGTCAAATTTAAAATGAAATGATGCAAATATTTGAAATGACAGCTCATGGTTTTATGGCCTTCATTCCTGTGATTGAGATTAAACAAAATCAAAATGAGATGTTCATTTACCAAAAAAGAAATAATAATAAAATTGCAAATGAAGAACGTAAGCCAACACACACTATGAACTTGAAAAAAAAGAGAGCAAGATGAAACTAATTAAATTTCTAATATATAATATAAGAGTTTAATTGTCTGATGTATCTCACAGTTACACTTCCTAATATCCTAAATGCTGTAAGAAATTTATCTCTCTTTACGCATTGCTCAATTGAATTGCATCTTAAAGCTGCGTGTTTAGTATACAAAAGGATAATACTATTATGGGATCTAATACATCAAAACCAGATATACAAAAAGATAATAGTATTATGGGATCAAATACATCAAAACCAATGAATTCAAATTGGCTAGTATTTTAGATAGTTTTGGGGAGGCTCTATTGATGATAGGAGAAGTACTTCCAATTATTATTTTACCCTTAGCTCAAATATATTATATAATGGAGCTCAAAATAACAGGATATAGTTGCACAATAAACATTTGAAGCAGAGTTCGTAGCTGCAACATTCACTGCAAATTAAGCTTTTGTGGCTAAGGAAGATTTTGAAGCATCTAAGTTTAGAGAAAATGAGAAGTAAATTTCTATGTCACACAATCCAATCTTTTATTGAAAAACTAAGCATTTCAAGATTAAATTTTGCTTCTCGAGGGGTGCTTAAAAATATGGAGCCATTGTTTTAACAAGCATGTTCTTAAATTGTCCCTTTTCCATCCCATACATTTTTTACATTTATTTCATATGGTGATATTTCATGAGACATGTTGCAAACCTTAAAAAAATAAAGAAGCAATGCTCATACTTTTCCACTCAATACACTGAAAAAGCAAAGTATGCATAATCACAAAAGTATTAACAACTCCTATTAATCGAATTTTTCATCCACCATGACATTGAAAAAATGGGTTAAGACTATAGAGTAAGATGATCAACATCACAAATAAACTCAATTTTAAATGTGTTTTTTAAATTTTCAGTGTCCATTGTAAAAGCATCTAAAATATCATATCACATTTTTTACATCTACACCAATGTTTATCCTCTTTAACAAGGGAAAACACCTCATAATGATCCCACACAACTGAAGTTAATCTTAATGTTATTTATAGAATTTATGGTCTTGTCTTTTTCACATATTTTTGCTTCAATATTCTCCCCATTATTTTCACCACTAACAATATCATTTTTTTCTTCTTTGTTCAATGACAGCATTATCGAACAACAAGCCTCCCAAATTTAAATTGAAGTTTCCATTTAAAGTAGAATTAATAGTATTAGAATCATTAAGAATTGAACCAAAAGTATTACAATTATCAAGTAGAAGTGTTATAATCATTAAGTATTGAATCAAAAGCACTAGTATCATTAAGCATTGAAGTATTGATCTAAAAGTTATTAAGCACTGAAACAATTTTTTTGAATTTTCCATTTAAACAAGAAATACTGCTAATATTAATTAAAGGTCATCTATTTAATATGCACATCTTTATCAAAAAATGATCTATTTTACAATGACTAAGAAACAAGCACTGCATATTTAGTTCTCCATCTTGTGCTAATAAAACAAGCAAATAACAAGTTTTTGAATTCTTGTGAAGGCTGATGTTAATGCACACAAGTTTGAATTAGTACAAGAATATAAGGTTTTTAGCAACGCATAATATTCGAGAAGCTTTTCAAAGATTACTTTAATCACAAAACTATTGGCTATGTGGAGAGTACTTGCTTTAAAAGTCATCCTAAACTCTGTTCTCATAAATCTTCTAGCACTTGTGTCAGCCACAATGAAGGTTGAGACTAGTGGTGATTAACAATTGGTTGTTTGCACACCTGTGGTGGAGATGAGGCAGAAAGTTCCACATAAGGTATTGGGGTTGGTGCAACTAATGCTTTTTTCTTAAGCTCAAGCAGTTTACTTGATTCAATCCTCGATAAGGATAACATTATGAGTGGGGAGGGGGGGGCTTTTGGTCATATTGTGAATCGAATTTTTGGGCTAAGACAAAAGAGATTAAAAGAGGATTTGTTTTTTTATCTGAAAAAAATGGAAAGACATAAAAGTACTAGGCATATAAGGTTTTCAATATAAGATTAGAGAACAGGGTGTGCTAAATCTTCTGAATTGATCAAGACCAGAAGTTGAATAATGTTAATGTCAGATCAGATTTTAATTCAAGCCTAAAGTAAGCTTCTAATTCTATTTCAAAACATTTATTTGTTTAATATTTATAAATGTTATCTAGGTTTGATGGTTAGGAACAATCTTTTGCATTTTTAGAATAAATAAATTTTTATTATATATATATTAAAATATATATATATATATAGATATATATATAGATATATATATAGATATATATATAGATATATATATAGATATATATATATATATGTTTGATGAAGCATTGCATTTTTTCACCTATTATTCTCTCTATGCAGCTATTTCTTCTTCTCTTCAATGCTTTTACTGTCAAGAATTTTCCACATAAAATTTGTTTGTTCTTATGTCGTGGTTGTGTGTGCTTGTTCTTGATTGTTTGCTCATTATTCTCTAACAAACATTGAAAACACAATAATTATTAATTTGCTAGCATAATCCAGATTTATTTATTTTTGCTTTGTCAATTCAATTACCCTCCTTGTTGATGCAAGCCTAATGGATTTTCTTCAATATGTAAAGTTATCAGTTCAACATAACCATAGCAGTAATGAAACAGTTTATTGATTAAACTTGGTAAAGGTAAAAGGAACTTACTAAATCTTCATGATAAACACCAACAACAGCAAAAGGAACTCGGGCAGGATTCAGCAATGGACCAAGAATATTGAATACAGTCTTCACTTTGAGCTTCTTTCGCACTAGACTAACCATCTTCATTGCTG
Organism: Gastrodia elata; assembly: GCA_016760335.1. Lineage (NCBI taxonomy): Eukaryota > Viridiplantae > Streptophyta > Magnoliopsida > Asparagales > Orchidaceae > Gastrodia > Gastrodia elata. The sequence goes on from CM028681.1 coordinate 27,689,657, forward strand.
GGTGGTAATTTGGAGACATCATAAAACCAACTCCTACTTCTTCCACACATCTTTTAACTTCCTTTTATTTTTATATCAAAATGAAATATTATAATTCAGAATATCAAAGTTTCAATATCGATGAGATATATGTATAAGCGTATTTGAGTTTTATTGTCAACACATACTTTTTAAGACCTATACAGCCTCCTCACTGAGATTTCAAATTTCCTAAGAAGACACTACATCGGCACACATGCGAATTAACAATTTTTAGCATAAAACCCAAGCATTTACCTCAGGGCCTAATTCAATGTTGACACCCATTGCCTCCAATACATCAGCACTACCGCAAGCAGAAGAACTCGATCGATTCCCTTGCTTCAGTTAACCAAAAAATTGCTCAAATCAGGAACCCATTGAAACCTTCTCCATGAAAAGCAAACTGGCATTACTCTTACTTTTGCAACTCGTGCGCCAGCTGCAGCAGCTAGAATAGCCGCACCGGTGGAGATATTTACAGTGTTAGCCCCATCACCTCCAGTTCCTACAATGTCAACAGTATCTACCAAGCCCTCAACTTTCAAGCAGCAATTGAACATTGCCCTAGCCAGACCCACAATCTGCTAAAAATGCCTTGCATTAAATCATCTCCTAGTGATCAAAAAAACCACAACAGAAAGGGAATAGTCGGATTACCTCTTCAAAGGCCTCTCCTTTGGCTCTCAGAAGAACTAAGAAGGCACTGATGAGAGCTTCGTTGCCCTCACTTAGAAGAAAATTGAGAGAAAACTCAGCCTCTTCTTCAGATAGATCCTTTCGGTCTATAAGTGACTCGATCAACTAATAAAGACCAATTTATTAGGCTTTTAAAGGACTAAGTTATAAGATATTAAAGCATTCAACAAAAAATTAGAAACCTCCTTAAATGATTGAGATGAGGGAGGCTTGTGGGCCGATATAGGGGCAAATCGCAATCTCCGGTAATGGCAATGAATTGGAGAGTATGGCACAATTTCAATGCGGCCACGTGGAGCCACTGGACGTGCTGATGTATTAAATAGGTACGGAGTTTGTAATCTCTGATAATGGTAATGAATTGAAGAGTAGGGCATTGTTTCGATGCAGGGACATGGAGCCACTGGACGAGCAACAAATTGATAGACCTTCATTAATTTCCAATACTTGCTGAGAGACCAAAATAATATCGAAGATAAATTCAAAAAAGACGGAGATCTATGTCGAGCATGCAGCGGGGCATCTCCTTGAGCGCAGCAGCAACACCTTCCTCCGCCGCTTCCACCTCCCTGAAAATGCCAAGCTGGATTAGATGAGACACATATAAGGGGCTGTTTGGTTGAATGTAAGACGAAAAGTTATTAAGATAGCATGTTATTCAAATAACAATGTTATTCAGATAATAAGGGTTGTTTGGTTCAGTATTATTTAAATAATAGATGTCAGTATTATTCAGATGTATGTTGTTTGGTTTATTGTCATTCATGTTATATTAAACATTAGGTAAGATTACCCCAAATACTGAGATTTAAATATAAATTGAAAAATCACAACAAATAACTAAAAGATAATTAGGTAAACATTATCAAAAACAAAACAATATACAAATTTTATCGCAAGCACCTAAAACTAATCTCATTACAACTATTTAATAATTTATGCTTAAAATGGGGCTATTTGGTTCAGTGTTATTTGAAAAGTTATTAAGATAGCATGTTATTCAGATAACATGTTATTGAGATAACAGTGTTATTCAGATAACAGTGTTATTCAGATAACAGTGGCTGTTTGGTTCAGTGTTATTTAAATAACAGATGTCAGTGTTATTCAGATATATATTGTTTGGTTCAATGTTATTCATGTTATATTACACATGAGATAAGAATACCCCCAAACAAGAAAGGGCATATTTCATAAAAGGTCCTATAACAGCAAATCCAAAGATTCAGTAGCAATATCCTTCATTCAGAATGAACAAATATGCTTCACGTCTAACAAAATAAAAAAAATGCTGTGCTAGTATTATCTAAATTCAAAAGTTATGAGAAAAGTGCATACTTAATACAGCACCAAGGATTTTCAAAATTTTTTCTTCAGCTGAATCAGCATTTTTGGTTCAATTTAAATGTTAACTAACAATACTAGCATTGAGAATATTTAGGCCATATTCATAAATGCACAAAGTGAACAAGCGCACCTGAACAAACTGAAGATAGTTAGTGTTGAAAGCTCTCAGTATTTCCTTCACCCTCGTATGTGCAGTTTTATTTGCCCCGTTGAATGGCTGTCCTGAGTCTCCACATTCTCAGCCAAATTTATTAAACCACTCTCAGCTTTGAAAATGGCGATTACAAGAAATTGGCCCCAAGAAAAACAAAGTGAACTACCTATTGCAAAGATCGGTAGATTGTCGACTTTACTAGAGGGAGTCGGGCGTCTCGGCGACCCTTTCCGTGCGTCTCGGCGACCCTTCCAACCTCTGCGAAGGCAACGAAGCAACCCTTCCGTGCGTCTCGGCGAAGGCAGCGACGGCGGCGAAGGCAGGCAAGGCTCGGCGTCGAATCTCCGAGTCGCGCGCGAAGTACCCTACCTCTCCCTCCCGCGAGCTATAGATTGGCGTAATGTTATCTGAATGTCCCGACATTCAGATAACTATATAATGGTATTTTTGTAATTTTTGAGATATTATTACCCAAATGACATCAAACCCAACAATTACTTTCTTATGAACAATTTTAAATAACATCACATAATACTCAATAACATCAAACCAAACAGCCCCGTAATATTGTATAATAGTAGCCATTGAAGTAATGTCAAACTAAGACTCCAAATTCCTAATTAGCATCAATAGATATAGAAATAATCCCCATTAAACAAATAAGAATGAAACTTTGAATATGCGAAACTAGAATACAAAAATAGCTAGGGTCATCACAATAATATTCCAGAGTATAATAGAAAAAAAAAGTGCAGCAGTTCAAATAAAAAGCATTTGTAACAAATTATGGGACCAAAAATACAAAACATCTTCTTTATAGTTGTATATATATTTCTCATTTGAATTAAGCACCAAAACTATAAAACATGGATCTAACTAGTCCAGAACATTACGAATACAAATTAACAAAAAGAAGCAAGAGGCTAATTTATAACTTTAAAGCAGATTAAAAAATAGACTTTATCTTTCATAATGGATAGTCCCTTTAAAAAATATACATGAAATCAATCTTTTTCAACTTGAATTACAAATTTCAGATTTTGAGTTAAAACCAGCACAATCTCTATCTAGAGGTTGCTTGAATTTCATGCATCAAAATGATGCAACATGTATTTAAAAGGGAAGTTAGTTTCATAATCATAATATCAAAAAGAACAAAAATTTACCAAGCATTCCATAGAATAACCACACATTTGAACACCAAAAAATTTTCTCAAAATATACCGCCATTAATTCTTAAGACTTGCTGAGAGACAAAAAAACGAAAATATATTCGAAGAAGATGGAGAACTACGTGGATGCAGAAATATTTATTTATTATATTTTATGCGTCATTCTGATAAGGCATCGGCATCAACACTCTCCATGAAATGATTTCAATAATAAATGATAATTGCAATCCTTACCAGAAGTATATACGCGATATTTCACAACACCCATACAAATTTTCAGAGGCAAATTCGCAAACACTTTAACATACATCAAACTACTCTTACAAAAAGAGAAAGAAGTCAATTCTGTGGAGATGAAGTTATGTGCCATTGATGCTATATAAAAGAAATAGGAAAGTGGAGAGTTTCTCACCAATGATAAGTAAGGAGAAGCTCGATTGCAAAGGCGACCATGCTACGAAGGAAAAACAGCACAAGTTTGATGGCACTATAGAGAAATCATCATTGGTTCGGTGGAGAAGAATCGCCTCTCGACGCAAAGCCGCTCGACGATGGCCGCTTGGCGAAGGGGATAGGTTTTTCTTGTAATTATAAATGTTTTTTTGGAGGGGATCGATACTATGCTAGGAAGGCAAAAAACACTTCATTCAAAAAAAAAATTAATTGAATTTTTGGATAATAAATCTTAACTATGCTAAAATATTATTTGTAATTTTATTAGTAAATTACAAAAATTTTAATAATTTATTTATAAAAAATTATTTATATTATATGAAAAAAAATTTAGTGGCTAGGTGAGATGGAAGTTGTTCGGTTTATAAAATATTATCTGAATGCCAGTGAACATTCAGATAGCATTTCTATCGTACTTCGCGCGACCTCCTGGATCTGGATGCCGAGCTCGCCGATATCGCTTCTGCAGTTCGCGCTCGCCTTGCTTCGTCTGCTTTCGCTACCGCCATCGTTGCCTCCATCACTGTCAGACGCACGCAAGGTCGCGACGACTCCCTCTCGCATCTCGCGCAAGCTTTCATAGGATTTGCTTGATATTGTTATTTTAAAATTTTGTTAGGGTTGATTTTTAAATTGATAATCTTTTTATTTTTTGTTTGGTTGCTTTTATTTCTCATGTTTAGAGTAATTTTGGCTATACAATTTCTCTATTGTGATTGCTTGTCACTTTTGTAAGTAATCACCTAAATTGATAAAAAAAGTAACAAGGTTCTCTTTGTTAGTATATATGGATTATAGTTTCAGTTTTGTTAGAGGAATTTTCTACGCTTTAGAAATGGCTTTAAAGAAATATCCAATTGCATTAGTAATTAAATTTGCTATGATACTCCAAGCTTTTTTTAAAAAAAGAGCAGTGAAACCATCCGGGCCAGGGCTTGCATTATCTTTAATAAAGAAAATGGCCTTGTGAATATCTTCATCAAAGAAGGGCCTGCAAATAACATTGTGAACAGCCGAATCAACCTTAGCATGAGGATAAGTGTTAATGTTGTCGTGACCCCGAGTGTCATTTAGTAGGTCTTTGAAGAAAGCAATAGCCAGATCTTTAGAATGCAGCGAGCAGGAACAAGATTGATTTCTTCTAATTGCCATGTGGTTATAAAAGAATTTCAGATTGTCTTCCCCGAGAGAGAGCCAATGGGCTTTAGAACGCTGCTTGGCTCAAGAGAGTTCATTAAAGATGGCATTTTTCAGAGAGTGAGTTTGGAGCTCTTCCGAGAGAGGATGAAAGTTTGATAAATTGAAAGCCTCCAGTTGCTCCTTACGCAGCTTCATAGTTTCAGAGGGAAAAGTCCTATGAAACTAATTCTCCAGCTTTAGAATCTTTTTCAAGTGAATAAGCTTTTGATGCAACTCAAATAAAGGGTCCCCGCCATAAACTTCATTCCAAGTAGAATGAACCAAAGTTTTAAAGTCCGATCTGTTTGACCAATAATTTTTGAAGCAAAACCGATGAAGAGCTTTGTTTAAGATAGCCCCAGTAATGAAGAGGGGGAAATGATCAGAGGTGCCAGGAGAAAGTATCTTGCAGTAGACATCTGGATACATATTAAGCCAATCAAAATTTCCCAGACAATGGTCCAGTTTAGCTTTAATGGGGCAATCAGTTCTATGATTGTCCCAAGTGAATAGACTTCCCGAATGGTGCAGATCTATCAATCCGGAAAGATTGATACAATTGTTTAAAGCAATGAGTTTAGACATAGAAGACTGAGAGCCACCAGCCTTTTCATAAGGATATCTAATGCAATTGAAATCCCCAGTGACAAGCCAAGGGCCACTAAGCCCATTGTGAATATTGATCAAATCATCCCACAACTTAAGCCTTTCTGACTCAAAATTTGAAGCATAGATAAAGGTAATCCAGCAATCAATGTCATTCTGCTGAAATCTACCGTGGATAAGTTGATTATTGACAACATAAGGGATAAAGGAGGAATTCGATGAATTCCATTTTACCCAAATTCTGCCAACCGAAATGTTGTCAAAGTTATTGCAATGATTTTCAGGACTGTAGAGGGCAAATTTTGCAAGATCAAAGGTGTTTGAAATGTCAGATTTGCTAATTTTTGGCTCTATAATCTCCACAATGTCAGGACGATGAGTTATCATGAGAGATTTGAGATCAAAGATGCGATTGCTGGAGTGAAGACCTCTAACATTCCAAGAGAGAATTTTTGGATTCACCATAATAAGATTAATTAAGTGGGAGGAGGATGGGAAGAAGAATGCAAAAGGAGATGTTATTTGGGATGATTACGAAGAGATCAACTATGTCCCTCAAATTTGTGAAGCTCATTAGCAACTTTAAGTTCAGGAAAATGGCAAATGTCACCACCAAGATCAATGCCCTTACCTTTACAGGAGGAGGGTAAGGGATTGAAGTCTTGTGGTAAAGAGGAAGGGGAAGAGTGATCTAGCAAGGTTATTGGAGGATCGATCGGGGAGTTAGGCCCAAAGCAAAGATTAGAATCAGGGAGAGCATTTAGATCTTGGGCAGACCTAGGGCTGGGAATGGCAATGAGAGGAAGAGGGCTTGATCTTATAGAGGAGAGGGGAGAAGATTCCACAATGGGGGAGAGAGGAGGAGGAGGAGGAGGTGGGGCAGGAAGATTTAGAATTGGTTGGGTCAAAGGACGGGAAGGGGGTCTGAAGACAAAGCTTCTAGACTTCCTAGGATGTCTGGATCTGCTGCGACCTCTGGTTGGAGAAGCGGGACAAAGGCATCCTGCACTTCTAAATGAGTTGCATTTTCCACAGACCGATGGAATCCAGTCATACTCAATTTTTTGGTTTAAAATGGAACCGCCAACCCTAATTTGGATATTATCCGGGAAAACCAAAGCTGTATTTACTTCTACGCATATCCTTGCAAATGTAAGGCGTTGTTTTGATGCCGTGAGAGAGTCCGCCATGATCGGAACGCCGATCTTGCTTGCAAGTTTAGAAAATATACCTTCCGACCAAAGGTAAAGAGGAAGTTCCAGGAACCTTATCCAAACCGGTAGAGACGAAAAGGAGGAAGCTGCAGGGATGATCTTTCACTTTGCTTTAGTTGGCTATCTTTTGTTTTTTTTTAGTGTCTCTTCTCTGTATTTGAACTATATGGTTTTTTATATAATGAAATATTTGAGCTATGCCCTCATAGTTTCAAAAAAAAAAAAAAAAAAAAACAATAAATAGATTTAAAAAGAGATGACTTAAAGTTAAGATGGGATGGCATAGAAAGATGTGCCATCAAGAACTATTTTTGTAGTTTTCTTGATGATATTACTTTTCTTTTCTTTGTTTTTTATAATGTAATTAGATTTAGATTTTTTCCTGCAAAAATTACTAACCTTTGATATTGGGATAAAGAAATTGAGAGCCTAATTTATACGAAGAATTGAATTGATACTTTTTAGCTTTGCTTCTCGAAGCATGGATTGATGCCATCAAGAACTATTTTTGTAGCTTGTAGATGACATTAAAACTTTCTTACATTCTCAAATATGCATTAAAGAAAAGATTCAAAAAGCGATACTATAAATTTATTTGAGTTTGATTTTCTATTTTATTTTATTTTTTTCTTTTCTAAGATTTGTGTTATTAGTAGATATCTTAAAATATCCCAATTATGATTAATATATCAAATTCTTAAATTAATTCAAATTCATCCCTCTTAGGTAGTTGCATCTGAGCTCAAAATCAAATAGAATAACCTTTCAAACCTATATCTATATTTAAGATTCATTAAGAAATATTTTAGGTATTGCTCTCAAGATTAATATTAACAAGATTCCATGATTCAGTAATTTTGATTTTTTTGTACTTAAAGATTCAAGATTCAGCATCTTACTCAGATGATCAAGATCATTAAACCCCTAAAACTCTTATAAATTATAATTAATTGATAAATTTGTTATTTTATATAAATACAATTGCTTAGTATTGAATTATACAAATACCAAGAAAAATTAGGATGAATATCAAATAATTAAATTAATATTTGCATATTAAATTTGTAAGTTAAATAGTAATAATAATTTGCCAGAATTATATTTAATTTCATATTTAGCATGAACATTTTTCTTCTTACAAACATTTGACAAAATATTAGTAATAAGCAAATATGGGTATTTCTTTCTCTACAAAGATATATATATATATATATATATATATATATATATATATATATATCTTTTTTCTAGTAGGATGGATACACATATAAGCATCATTCACAGTGTATAAACACACATCCATTCTCTTATAAATTATTACACATGCATATAAAATGTTCATGCTTCAATGCATGAAACATTAAAACTAATTTATTAGATGTAAGGTTAAATGAATTATCATAAAGTTTATGGGTCAAATTAGGGCTAATGTTAATCTAATCAACAAGTCTTTTTAAAATGTAATACAATTATTGGAATAGGAGTTTGGGCTAAACTAAATCAATTTGTTACTTCAAGACATGAGCTATGTTCGTTTTATGTGTGCTAGCCTACCATCATAGTGAATATGTAAATTATTGCTCATCATTAGAATGATTTAATTAAGTATTGAATTGCAATATAGGTGCACCTTAGCATCCATTTTAGGTTCTCTAGCCTTGGTTAGGGCATTGGAGTTCAAACCATAAGGGTAATGGAAGCTAGCTCAAGTCTAATATTAACCCTTAAGAAACCTTAAAAATTGATAGATTAGGATTAAGAAATAAAATTATTGATTTTGGTTAGTATGAATAGTAGTAAACCCTTTACTAATTTTAAAATTGCAATTATCAACATCCTAACCTAAGATCCAAAGGTAATTAGTGAGGTTATTTTGTAGTTAAGATTAGACTATCAACCCAAGTTTGTGGAGGAGTTAAATATGTTAGGTTTGACCTTATGTGACTAAAACCTAATTAAGCATTAATATAAATAATAATGGATCATAAATAGGTTCCAAAATAGCAAGTAGACTAGACAACTTGAAAAGTATAGCAAAAGGAAAAGAGCTAGAGGAAAAAGGGACGTACATTGATGTGCTTCCTTTGTTTGAGAATCCAAGAGATTCTTTAAACTTACTATGCTCTGAACTTCACAAAATCTATTGAAACAACTATAGAAAGTCGATGACAATGGAGGAAAAAGCATCAAGCAATTCATTGATTTTCTTGAAGAGGGCATCTAATTGCCTTAAAAAGTTAAAAGAGATAGAGAGAGGAAGCAAATGAAGGTCTTAAAAAGCTCAAAGGGGGATAGATGCATTGAACAAAGGCTAAACAAAAGCTAAATAGAGGGTAGTCTAGAAATGAGATCTGCTTAAAATTAGGTTTAATATGCCCCTGCAAAATATCCATTTTATCGATATAACAGCAATGGGTTTTGTAGGACACATAAATAGTAAATTAGTGTACATGGGCTATTAGGGTTTATAAATGGTAGGGATGTGTTTGATAGAAATGGCAGGAGTAGAATTGATATAACATCCATAGGTGTAAGGAAATTGAATTTGAAAAATTAGACAATTAAAAATTTATAAATTTTGAAAAATTTATATTCAAAATGTTTCTCATAATATTTTAAGAATATAATATAATTGTCATTATTAAAGAAAATTTTAATATATTTTCCTTAAAATTACGGTATATATTTTTTGATCCGTGGATTATTTTGAACAAATTTTTAAATATCCTATTTTCAAAACATAATATAAAATATATTATTTATCAAAACTTAAAAGTATTTGTATTTTTTTATTCTCTATTTTCTTATTTAGCTCTTGGTGAATTTTCTTTAATTTAAGAGCCAATATGATTAAAAATGCAAATCATATATTCTATATTAAAAAATTATAATAAATATATTCTATTCAATTAATAATTCAAAAAATTAAAAATTTAAAGGGGAAATTAATATGAACTCTAATCGATTGTGAAATGTGTGGTATGAATCCGATGGCACGGTAATGATTGATTAAATGCATGAAATCCATTAACATTTGACAACTTGCACCTTTTCAAAATCACAGATTGACAATAGAATTTAGATAAGTCATGATCAAATGATTGTAATTAAACTCACCATGGATCGACCCAACACTTGTCCTGTTACAAATCCTTAATGTTCTTGTTACAAGAAACAGTGAACCATTACACTTATAACTCAATCAAATCAGCCACATTTGGTGTCAATTAAAATGTTAGAAAAAGCTCTTTATGTTTGAACCTTAATTAGCAATTGTTAATGCCTAATTTTTTAATAATTAACATTTCATCAAGTGGATTAAATCTTTAATTTTAACTTTTTATTACTTTGAATCTTTATCATTTAGAACAAAAACTATTCATTTAATTCTTACATTTGATTTTAAACCTTAATTTTTGATTATTGGGAGGTCTACATAAGGATGCTTGAAACTCAAATTTCTCATCTTCAAGCTTCGACCATAGCTTCTTTTATCTAATTCTAAAGTTTCATAACCTTAGGATTTTCTTGTTCTCAAAAAATCTTATCAAATCAATTGATTGAATCATTATAGTGTCTAGCTTGAAATGTCATTTTCTCTCTCCACACATTGAAGCTCTCTACCCTTTTCAGATCTAATCCCTCAATTGGCCTTGATAGAATCCTAGATGATAGAAAAACCTCTTTGGATATATAGATGTGTGACAGTGGAGCTTTTGGGTGAGGAATGATCCTTCCTCATGCTACTCTCTCTCTCATCTCATATGATGATATTATATTATTATACTATGCCCTCTCTCTTCACCTTAATACTATAACATTTATTAATTTCTATAAAATTAGTAGATTGATCCTATCATTAAATAGCTTAGGTTCATCATAAGCTAGGTTTGCTAGTTAAAGTATAAGCTTTGTTACATTTACTCTCATGGCCTCTACTAAATCCAATACCAATACCCTCTCTCTCTCTCTCTCATTCTTAAGCTCCTAATTTCTATAAAAATGTTATTAAATATCCTTATAGTTATAAGATTAGAATGAGAGCGCTTAGAGCTTATGAGTCAAGCAAAATATTTGATAAAATATAGAGTGATTGGAAATTTGTGTTGTTCTAACAACTCAATAAATACCATGATCAGTCGAAAGGCTATTGAGCAAACTTTATAGACTCACATTAACATGGCACAACAAGAAGATGAGCATCCACTCATATTATAGGCTATTTGTGATGGGAAGAGGATTGAACTTTAAATTGAAGATGAGATAATTTACAATGGGAGAAAACTACAAGTACCACATAGTATGAATTTATGATAGTATCTTCATGGAGGCACATCAATATAGATACACCATCCACCTAGGTAATATCAAAGTGTCTGATAATTAAAATCTTATTTTACCAGTTAGATTTTATATGATATGTATGGGATTTTCTGACAAAAACAGAACATTTAAGACCAGGAAAATTGTTACATCCCTTTATGTTCTAAAGTGGAAATGATATGACATATCTATGAATTTTGTAGTAGGATTCCTTGTGATAGATTTGGAACTAACTCAATCTAGGCTATTATTGATAAGCTTACTAAATTCGCTCATTTCTTACAAAACTCAACAAACATATTCTATTTCCCCTTTTACTCAAATTTATATTTGGGAGATTATTTGAAATCACATAATTTCAAAGATAATTGTCTCTAATTGGAATAGCTGGTTCACTTCTCAATTTTGGAAGGCAATACAATCAAATTTGGATGTTATTTTGGCCTTAAGAACGACATTTCACTCTGAGATAGATGACTAAATATAACGAGTTAATCAAATTATGGAGGATCTCATGGAACATTGGAGGAGCACTTGCCATTGGTTGAATGCAATTATAATATTAAATTTTAGTCAACACCAAATGAATAAATGCTCAACTCTGTTATCTTGGTAAAAAAATCAAAGATACTTAAATTTATGGGTTGAGGCTAGTTGAAAAATAACTCATAAAATGCATCTTATTCGACACCAAATGAAGTTTGTCCATGATTAACAACAGATGTATTAATTTTAAAGCACAGAGCAATCAAATTTCAAGTTGAAGACTTTATTTACTTAAAGGTGAAAGGTGCCTATAAATTTAGTGTATCAGGAAAGCTTAGTCATGGATACGTAGGGTAATTTTAAGTATGTGTTTGTGTTGGATCTTTCACTTATCAACTAAAGCTTCTAATAGATTTTACTAAAATCCATGATGGTTTTCATGTATCCTCCTTACTGAGATGCTTATCAGATCATTCTCATACAATTTTTGTATTGGGAAATTGTCATTCTGACTTAAGATACTGGATCAAGATGTACACAACTCCATATCAAAACCATTATGATGGTCAAAGTATAATGGGGAGATCAGAGCATAGAAAAGGCTAATGGGGAGAAAAGTGCATATGCGAAAGCAATACCCTCATCTTTTTTATAGTTTAGTACAAATTTTCTAACTCTATGCTTTTAAACTTAAGAATGATAACTAAAAATGTTGAGAATAATATCTATTTTAAGTGAGAGAGCCTAAAACAATCATATATTATTATAAGGCTAAATTCACATAATTAACTCTTAGTTAAGAGTTTGTAATATTTTTTAAATAGTTATAAGCTAATTTGAGAAATCACTAAAATAAATATGCAATAAATAATAATTCATGTTAAAAAGGTTTTGAGCAATTTTCAAAAATTTTCAAATTAGAAATTATTTTGAATGAATTAAGAAACCTAAAACTCCAAAAATAAATAATAAATAACCTTAAAATATTTAAAATTTTTATATATTTGTATTTAGTATATTAAAATTAAACATATGTACACAATTAACCTCATTTGAATTTAAAACAAAAAAATATTTTATTAGTTTACTATGAATTAATTTAATTAAAATTATAAATATTAATTAATAAAAATTTTATTCTAATTTTAAAAAATGGCTAAAGAGATCTCGACCATTGGATTTGTTAAGACAATTCAACGGTTGATGCCCTTTGGAAACCACAGAGTAAAAGCGAGCTCTAGCATTTAAATGCGTAATTAATCGATTTAATATTTGACGACCTGCCCAGTGTCGTGAATAAATAGTGTGACGACCCTTATCAGTTGTCAGGTTAGTATTCACACTAATCTCCCAATGAATATGTGGTTGATCACTGAGTATGATTTTTCATCTAATACTAAGGATAATAATATGAAATGACAGAATGTGAAAACTAAGATAATCATCCATATATTACATCCATCTAAAAATAAAAGAAAAATATGAGTCTCAAAAAAGAACAGAGAATATATCCATAACATTTTAATGTTATACAAATTGAATAAAATGCGCAAAAATAAAAACCTCTCTATCATAAAAGTAGCAAAAATTGCAATAGGAGCTAATCCAAAAAGCTAAGCAACGAACTCTCCTCGGGAACCTGCTCCTCCTTAACAGCTAGTACCTTGAACAACTCTAGATTTGACTTGTCGAGTTCACACGCCAGGGCCCCAACCAAAAAAAAAATCTTGTGTTTGATAATTGTCTAAGTACATTTTAGGTTAAAATTTTATTTCTTAAATTTATGAATATCACATTTATACAATTTAACAAAAAGTGCGACAAAACTAAATAATATAAGAGGTGAAGTTATAACTAAGCAAATTGAGGTAAACTAAAGCACATACCTCATTGACCATGAGCTACAGAAAATGTTAGGCATATAATATAATAAATTGAAGTAAAAGTTGAAATGAATATGACCAAAATATATATGTTAAATATACTACACTATAAGTAAGTGTCGATACAAGCATGCTAGTAGATAATAGTAATCATACTACAAGTAAAGCTGTTGAAAGTAATGATTGAAAAGAAAATTGAATAAATGGCTGAAATTACTAAAAGTAATAGTGCACTGAATATCTAACTACTAAAAGCTAGAACTTATATGATATAACTAACTAGCTACTGATATCTAGAATTGGATTGAAACAAGCAGTACTACATATGAAATTATATATTTTTATCATATTTTAATGCTCTGCAGACACGTACAAACATGTCTAAGAAGTCAAGCATGCATGCATGACTAAGGGTAAGCTCTCCAAACTAATAAAACTCTCCCTAATGGGTACGTATAAGCATCCTTATTTCTCCTTACCACATGCTCATTGGTCGTAATGTGCTTGCATAGTTCTCCATCCTAAATGAACCTGTATGTTGAATGTTTTCTTAATTTACTAAATTTTTATTTTTCATGCACAAATATTATGTAAAAATATCATAAGGATTTTGGCTCAAAGCAAAGCGGTAAATCAAGGTTAATTTAAAGTTCTTTAACTGAAAAATATATAATATCCATTGTTGTCTAATTATTATGTTCTAGTTATTTTAAAAATGTACATGCTCAAAATCTCCAGCATCATACTATCTTGTATATTTTTAGACTGGCATATTTCAATCAGATGTTAAAATTAAACTTAATTTTAATAGAAAATCTAATTTTACCTACTTATTTTGATTACTTAATCAGACCCATATTCCTAATATTTTGGAAGTAATTGAGTAAGTCTTCTTAATAACTCTTGAATATCTATTTAATTAAGAAGCTAATACAATATATATGAATTATAAATCTATCATCTAGCTTAAGGCTATATGCTTTGATTGCTAGACTCAAGCTACTCATACTTAAATCTTAATTAGGATCAAAACTCATTGAGTTTCTTTATGTTTAAGTTAGGTATTCATAAACTATCCAACTATTTAAGGATATTAGTTTCTAAGGATAATTGGGAGTCTAAAACTGAATTTTGATAGTTTTTGAAATTTGAGATTAAAATACTATTATTTTAAGAGTTAAAAATTAATTGTAAATTACACATCCAATCCTCTAAGTTTTTTGCTAGACATGATCCTTACTATTTAAGGAGTCTAATGATTTCTTAAATATCACTTTTGGGTATCTATAGATCATAATATGACTTAATTAAGGCTAATCACAATTAGATGATGATTAGTAAAATTAGCCATTAAATCCAAAATTTCGGTATATATAACATTCATCATATTTTTCTAATCAAAATAGTATATAAGTTCATATATTTTGGATTTATATACATCACCTCATTTTATTAACACAACATGTATTAATTTTAAAGTTCTAATTTAATTAAATTAATAATGTGGTTTAATTGAAATGGAATATTCTCGAATTTTTCCAATTCTGCTTCCGGTCGGGGCTTGGGTCGACAAAACTTTATGAGTTTCAGGAATATTCAACAGATATTCCTTTTTGTCGAACGGCACGAGTCATGGGTCAGCCAGGCCCGACACTATGCATCATCCCTGTAGAATTCACCAAATTAGGGCAAGCTTCTATCACTAATTCCCATTTATAATAGCCATCTCAAGGGATGAGCCACATGCCAAAATCTTTAGCAAGGTCAGAAGCACCAATTGGCACCAGATGCCCCTTGGGTGGTGGTGTCGATGGCTGGGACCTTATGTAACAACTCTAGGCTGTTACCTAGTTTAATCTAAGCTTAATCATACTTTAATTATAATTCCATTGTATTCAAAATACTATTTTAAGCTAATCTTAAAAGTTTGTGGTCAATCAAATATCTCTATGGCAATTTAGCCATCTCATCAATCTAGATGCACTAATTAAGACCTAAAATATTTAAACCTTAATATTAAAATTTGATTTCATTTTTGAATTACTCACCCTTAAATTATCTTAGGGTGAAAGTTTGAGAATTTTTGGAGGTTATTTGGATCATAATTCAATTTAAATTAAATTGAGATAATTGTACATTAAGGATCCCAATAATTATTAATTGTAAATCTACCCTAAACAAATTTACCCTTCTGGGATCTGCTGGGCGGACTGCGGGCAATCCGCTGCGGAGCCTGGGTCACACGATAGCAGAACCCCGCTCCATCCCGCCGTCCCTCCCATTGATCCTAAGGTTAGGATTCAAATTCGCGGAGCTGTGGATTTGTCGTTAGATACATCCCATTAATCCTATAGACCGGATCGCTCCCACGATCGGCTGTTAGGATCCGAGCGATCCGAGTTGTTGCGCCATATGATCTATAGATCAGACGGCATCCAAGGCACATGACACTATGAACCTCATCCCCAATCGCGCCTGCTCCCGACAAAAAGGATCCCCCGTACTGCTAGCTGTCGTGCCTGTCTCCCACTCGCACGTCCACTTCAGCAAGTCGTTTGGCTCCTCCCACTCTCGCCCTAACCTCCCAGTCGAGCCCCGTGGCTCGATTGCTCCAATTTGGGAAAATGGGGGGGGTGGGGGGGGGGGGGGGGCGCAGGGGCTTGGTCATGGCCCTATCCCCCGGGTTTCCCCATCCCTCTGGGATACTCTAACCCATCCTTAAGGCTATAAATAGCCTCATGATCCTTCCTTAAATCGCTTGCTGATCAATTGAAGGATCGAATTTCCTCTCCGCCATTGCTGGTATGCTTGAGCTCTCCCATGCGTCCCAGGCTTGCGAACCGCTGATAGAGTGACTCATGGTGTTTAGGATCCCTAAGAGATCTCCTCTAAAGCTCAGCAGCATCTGAATTGCCCTCAGTCATTTGATTCGAGCTTTCCCATCAACCATGTACCCCCCTTGTGTGCTCTAAGCCAATTAGGATTAAGCCCTCCTCCATTTGATTTGTAAAGATTGGTATTGTTGAATCGAACTCAATGCATAGGCTATTGCAGCTAAGTCCCTTAGGAACGTTGGGTCATAGTAAGAACACAATGACTCAGTGAGCTCTAGACCCAGCCACCTTAGGAGTTTGATCAGTCTCACCTCCCTGAAGGTATAGGGATTGAACCCAGGGCCAATCGTGGTCTCTGTGGGAAGAATTGTCTCTCCACTGTAGCTTTGTAGTGAGGCCTCTCGAGTGAGTAAGGTCTGGGCGAACCAGACTCCTCACAAGGGGCTAGTGGGCGCGATCGACGCGTCTTGGCCCACTGATCATGTAGGGATCAAATTGGGGCCAAGGCAGGGTTGGGGCCAATTTTTCTTATTGAGGCCAAGGCAGGGTCGGGGACAATTTTTCTTATTTTTCTATGAGGATGAGAGTTTTTATAACATTTTAAACTTTTTGTAATAACTATAACTCTAGATATTTTTGTTTTTCTTTTCTATGATGAATGCCTTTTCTTTTTCTTTTTTTACTCTGGATAGTTTTGATGATAGATATAGTTTTATGCATTGCACTTTTATTGCTTATTTTTCTTATCTCAAAAGATTCTTGGTCATGTAGTGCTTAATAGTGAGTTAGTTTCCTACAATCCAGTATTAAGTATTATGGTAATCCTAGTGTTGAGTTAGCTTATGCCAACTTAGCACTAGAGCGTTACTGTTGGTATCAGAGCTAGGTTGAGAAAAAAAACTAAGTAAATACTTATCTGTACAAATCAACAATATAGAAATTAAACAAAAACATTGGTAAATACACCTTAGGAATCACAAACATTTTCTGGATAATAAATAACTCAACTCAATCTAACCATCAATAATTCTTTAGATGGCGAGTTACGAGTCAGATCTAGATTTCTATACTATGTTGGTTTTCCAATTCTAAGACAATGATTATCAAAATGGACTCAAGTTTGTAAGACTCTATTTTGGAGTATCACTTGCTGATGGAGACAAGCTCAACAAAATTCTGAAGTCGCCAGTATTTCGGGGTGATGGCCCTTCCCAGTTGGCCAAGAAGTGGCTCTACAAAGTGATTGAAGTCTTCAATGCCATAGATTGTCCATATCCTATTTTCTTTCGAGTTTTGAATCAACTCTATAGTGATCATGCTGAAGAGTGGTGGAGCCGTGCCTATAGTAGAATGGTTCAAAAAAGTTGAAAGTTTTATTGTCCGCCCATCTTTCAAGATTGTGAGATCATTTTCTTTTCAAAGTTTTGCAAATGATTGTACTAGATTAGTACTAATATAGTAGTTTTCCTTTCATCTTTAGCTTTTTAGCATTCCAAGGCTTATTCTCAACTTATAAATCAATGAGAAGATTTTTTTTTGCTTGCTTATGAGTTATTTATTTTCCTACTTAGAATGGATCCTGAACCAAACACCCCTTTCACTCTCACCGAGAAGACAATAGCTTCTAGCTCTTTTTCCACATTAGAAGAGATTAGAATCCTAGTTGAAATGATAAAAATCAAGGTGGAAGCTCAGATTCAAGAGACTCAAAGAGCTCCGCATCCTCCTAATCCTTAGACAATTCATATTAGTCCTCAACCAACTCACAATCCTGTTGTAGATGGTTTCCTTCACTCATTCATTAGGCTAAATCCTCTTACCTTCAATGGATCCGCTACCCCCATTGAGACAGCCAATTAAATGAAGGTTATCGAGAAAGATTTGGCTAGCATTAAGTGCCCAATGAGCAAAGTCATTCTTCTCCCCACCCATATGTTCATCGAATAGGCTGAATAGTAGTGAGATAATTAACTAAAATTCTGCTTTCTTGGTGTTGATGCCGAAGAGATTTTGTAGGAAGAGTTCAAAGAAGTGTTCAGAGAGGAATTCATTCCTCGATTCACCCAAGAAATCTAGAAGATGAGTTAATCCAATTAACTTAGGAGAATATAATTGTATTGGAGTACAAGATGGAACTTAGGAAGCTATCTAGGTTTGACCCAAATCTTGTCCGCACGAATGTAGCGAGGTGAGCTGCTTTCTTAAAGTCTTAAAATATTCCATTAAGGATTATCTTGTGTCATGACACCATGACAACTTTGCTAAGCTACTAGAAGGCGCAAGATTGATCGAGCTTCATAAGTAGCAAAAGGAGCAAAATAAAAGGTCCCTCCCATCCTCGTCCAAATCAAACCATTTAAGAGAAACTATTCTTTGTTGTTGAGGGTCTATCAGATGGCCCATAACCAATTGGGCAAGCAAGACGGGCAGTGCCAAAAGCCCCATCCTTATGGGAAGTGTTACCATCATGGTAATAGGTGTTTTAATTGTGGTAGGGTAGGCCATAAGTACTGAGGTAGCAGAGCAAGTTGGACAATTGACAAAGTAAAAATCAACCATCCACAAACTATTCATAACCTACTTTCGATGGGGACCCAAGCTATGACATTAGTGATAATGCCACCTTCGACAGTGGATCAAGTGCAAAACTAGAGAAGAGCACCACCTCAACCTGCTCCCAGGCCTCCTCAAGCAAGCAACAACCTTAAGGGTAAGACATTTATTCAGTCTGTCTTTTTACCCCGAGTTTATGCGCTAGTGTCCATTGTCACTCAAGAGGACAACAAAGCCATTTTAGGTACGCTATAATTTTTTTTTTGTTTTGCGTATTGACTATCTTTTATGCATGTTATATTTTCATGTTTTAATTTTTCCAGTAGAGAATAAACTAAATTTTATTCATTATAGGATTGTTGTATATAGATAATCAATCATGAAAAACATTATTTGATACAGGTGCTAGTCACTCATTTATATCAAAAAATATGTTTAATCCCTAAACCTCTGCCAATTCAAACTAGGCAAGTCTTTGCATGTTCAAATACCGTATGTAGCTGAACTGCATGTAGATAAATTCCGTATTCTTAATATCCCCATTGGTAATCCACTTTTGAAGCCAAGCTTATAGCTATGATAATATCCAACTTCGACATAATTTTGGGAATGAACTGGTTGAGAAAATACAACTCAGTTATTGATTACCAAAAGAAAAAAGTTACCTTGAGGGTAGGCAAGAAGACATAAGTGTTTATAGAAAAACTTGGTGTTAATGCATCATTAATTAATGCGAAAGAAACATAGAGGTTGATTAGTAGAAGTTGCGATGCCTATTTGGCCACAATTATGGGAGAAGCCAAAGAAGATCGATTCATGGAGGACACCAAATTTGTAAAATATTTTATGGATATATTTTATGACAATTTGCTAGTATTACCTCCTTTGAGAGAAATAGAGTTTTTTATTGAGCTGATTCCAGGGACTCAACCCAAATCAAAAGCACCTTATCGATTGAATCCTAAAGAATTGCAAGAACTAAGAGAGTAATTGTAAGAACTAATGGAGCAATTGCAAGAGCTGTTAGAGAAATGTTTTCTCCAACCAAGTAGGTCCCTGTGAGGAGCTCTGGAATTGTTCGTGAAAAAAAAGAATGACTCTATGCGGATGTGCATCAACTACTGCGAGCTAAATAAGGTCAAGAACAAGTATTCTTTGCCAAGCATTGATAAATTATTTGACCAATTGGTTGAAGTTAAAGTCTTATTGAAAATAAACTATTATCATATTAGGGTTTAGAATGAAAATATCACAAAGACTACATTTAGAACCAAATATGAGAATTATGAGTATTTAGTCATGTCCTTTGAATTCACTAACGCCCCATCCATGTTTATGGATCTGATGCATCACATTCTGAAACCCTATCTTGATGAATTTGTTATCATGTTCATAGAAGATGTCTTAATATATTCCAAAACAAAAGTCGAGCATGAGAAGCACCTCAGAGCTGTTAAGGAGTAATAAGTTGTTTGCCAAGTTCTCAAAGTGCAAATTATGGCTAAATTCTGTGGCATTCCTAGGCCATGTTATCGATGTTGAAGGGATTAGTGTGGATCAAAAGAAGATCAACATTGTTCAAAAGTGGGTGCAACCCAAGTCCATGACTGAAATTCAAAGTTTCCTAGGTTTAGCTAGCTGTTACAGAAGATTTGTACAAGTGTTTTCTCAAATAGTCGCTCCTCTAACCAAGTTGACCAAAAAGAAAGTCTCTTTTGTTTGGAGCATTGAATGTGAAAAGCCTTTCAGAAGTTGAAGCATCTAATAACCTCTGTGCTAGTGTTAGTACTACCTCAGAGTAAGAAGATTTTCAGGTCTATATTGATGCCTTTAAGGTAAGACTAGGTTGTGTTCTAATGCAAGAAGAAGGAAAGGTGATGGATTTTGCCTCTATACAGTTAAAACCTAATGAGAGAAATTACCTTGTCCATGATCTAGAATTGAATTCTATTAAGGAACCAAGGTCTACAACTTAGAGAGTCTAGTCGAGTTGCGAGCTTCAGAGGCTAGCAGTTTGCGAACCCTAATTTTCGAGCTCGACGATTGAGGTACTCCCAATTTTCCCCTTCGTCTGGTTGCACAATTTCTTTTCTGCGATTTCATTTTGTGATTCCTTTAGGTTTAGGATCATCTAATTGAGCCTGGTCGAGCTTGATTCAATCGGCTTGCATAGTAGTTCACAGTCATCTTCCTCTATTATCTGAAGACCTATGACTAGGGTTTGATTTTCCAGGCGTTAAAGGCGGCCTCTGGCAGTGGTTCAAGTGCCATTTGAAAGGTTTCTCCAAGACTTTTCGAACAGTATGGGGGCCATCTACCGGTGACCACTGGAGTTAGGGCAATTTTGATGCCCTAGCTCCGGGTATCGTCTTTACGCCACGTCGAGCCCCGCCTCGGGTCGGCCCGACCCGGGTGGCCCGACCTGCCCGCATCCATGCAACCAAACCCGCATGCGCACGCGTGCGGTGACTACGTTCGGGTGCCTTCGACATGAACAATAAAATCTACATTATGAACAGTAACTCAACAATTAAAATAATTATTTATTTAATTCCTAAATCTTTAATGTCTCGTAACTTTTAAAATACATATCCAAATATATTTATATTATATCTCAAAGTGACAAAAAATGTGAGAACCATTAATATAACGTTAGATTTTTAGTTTGATGATTTATTTCGCTAATCATATTTTTAATTAATTATCATTTAACCTAATTTTGCAAGTGCCGTAACTTAACCAATTCTCGTCCAAATTCGACGATCCAAAAGTCCATTTTGATCACAACAATCTGTAGGACATTAAAATAATGCTAATTTTTTAATTTGATAACTAATTTTTCTAATGATCTCTTAAGTGTCATTAAGAGTCATTAGTGCCCAGATTAGCCATTTGATGCCTGATTTGACCATACTTAGTGTCATTATACTTATTATTCAATAAGGAATTTATAGCCAATATATTTACATAATTTGAACATCAAATGGAACATATAAGTTATTGACCTTTGAATAAAATAATATTAAATTCTTAAAATTAGGATTTTGCATGTTTATGTCTATTAAATATTATGACACCTTAGATAACCAACCTTATGGCATATAACAACATTAGATGACATTTTAACTAGGAAAATAACTAGATTATCCTAATCTAGGCTTAGCACTAGTAAGCCTTGTGTAGAGCCTCAATATAGGAATGAATTGATCTTGTCTCTAATGCTTGATTCAGTACTTAAAGATTATAGTAGGTACTAAACACTAGGTTGAATATGATTTAGTCATTTTCCCCAATATTAGGATATTCATTTGTAGGACCCTTATGAGGTTAGCTAAAGCTTAACCTAGTTCCTTACATTCCTTAAGAGTAGGTTTGACCCTAGTCACTCTATTATGTGACTTAGTGGCATTGACTCACTTTAGTAGCCTAATCAATTAACAAAACCCTAGGATTCCTAGTGCTTGGATGTGAACTTAGAAGTTAAGTGCTTGAATGCCTTCACTTAGAATCTCCACTCACAAGAAATACACTAGTTGGTAACTAGTCATTAAGTGAAATTATTGAGTTAGGATCTTCCTAACCCTTAGATGCTTTAGTAAACTCAAGGCTAGAAATTCTTCATGTTAACCTTCTAGCTAAGGATCCTAGCCTCCAGTCTAAGTTTGTATCATGATGAAATTAGGAAGTTATTAATGAGACAAACCTCTAATTTAACTTAGACTGATGCTTACACACTTATTTCCATCTAGATAACTTATAAAGTATCCTAAGTTGTAGGATAAAGAGATTATATATCATACCTAGATCATGTTAGCCATTTAGAATAGTATCAAGTAATCATTAGTATAATAATTATGTCAAAGAGAGGACTTGTAAGATAAATAATATGGAACATCTTAGGAAGACAAGTGCCTTCCACTTGAACTCAAAGACAAACCTAAGTGATTAAAGAGCAACCTACTTAGGAATGTATAGGTAGCCATAATATGCTAAGTATAGAACTTAGAGATTGATCTAAGTAGTTAAGTGAAACATTTTGGTGAAGTGTATTTAGTCATTCTATTATAAGTGTGAAGTTTAAGATTCATTTAGACAGACTAAATGAATAAGCTGAAACTAGAAGTGAGCTTAGATAATGAAGAGGATTATAACCTTAAGGCTTTGATCAGCTAAGTAAGAGCTAAGACTTAAAATCCCTTAAGTGATAACTATAAATATATGAACTATGACTTAGTGTCCATATTAACTAGACTTAGAATCATTTAGAATGGTTTAGTGATTGAGCTAAGACTAGATATTGCCATAAGTGTTAAAAATGCTTAGAATCCTTTAAGTGATAATTAATGAAACTAAACTTAGGAATCTTAGTGATTGTAATACCAAGGTTTGGAGCCTTAGGATTGAGAGAAGACACTTGATGCTTAAGATTAGTAAAACTATGTGAGATGAGTTAGACAATAAGTACCTTAAGCTTTATTAACCCTTAAGTCTTACCATATTTGACTTGTAGTCTTATAAGACCCCTAACTCTAAGATAATATTAGAATTGCCCCATTAGTGGTTTGCTTACGTGTAAGATAATCTAAGTGGCTAGATGAGCAACCTTCTTATGCATAGAACCTTTCTAATGTTAATCAAATAGGATGCTTAGAGAATAGCATTAAATTAAGTGCTTGGATAGTATAAGTCAAGAGAACCATATATCTTAAGTGTAGCGAGACATTAAGCTTAGTAGCTAAAGAGTCCTTTAGTTAAACCTTCAAGTAATCTAAGTCATGGGATTCTAGTAACTTATATATTATAGTAATGAGCTAGAGTGTTTCCATAGAGTAGAAGTGTTGGTTGATAGTTTAGACTAGTGTAGTGTTAGTAATAGGATATGATGTTTATTTGTATCTTTGTAATTAAATTTATAAATTATTTTATCACATCAATAAGACCTTAATTAAATAATTATTTTCAAATCTCATTTAATTATATATTATTATGAATCAATTGATGAAAATATTTGATAAATATCTAACTCAATTAAGGAACTTGATTAGTTCCAATCATAGGATAGATGACTAAAGTAGATAACAACATATATCACATAGTTTACAATTAGTTTAGAATATTTTTAAATATTGCAATGCACTGAGACTAAATTCTTGAATACATTCATAAGGAACATTGTGCATAAATTAAACTTATAACATTTCCTTTGGGGTTTCATATGACGGACTACACTAGGGCTGGCCAAGGAGTAATAAAGAGGCCATAAATATCCTAAAGAGGGAATGTGTGTGTTTTAGGAAACTCTCCCTTACTTGGTTAAGAAAATGTGCTTGACTCCTCACTTATTTCAATGCCCACAGAACAAGATACAAGATAAATAACTTATATATTACAGTCATTTATGATTGTTCTTATTTTTCCCACAATCTTTGTGATTGTGGATGATTTATCATAGTATTTTGACTATGCTTACTCAATTATGTATGACTTCATTTACTGTAATCTCAATCCTTGATTCTAAAAATTTCCTTACTTGTATATGTTACAGGTTCACCTATATTTACAGTTCTTTTACTTACTTGCAGTGTATGATGTTATCTCTTATATTTATGCTTGCACTACTTCCTCTTATGTTACTTGGTATATATCCATTTGTACATATTTCCTTACTTTTTTTTTTGCACACTTATTAGCATAGTTGTACCTGCTTTTCCTACTTGCATATTTGGTGCATATTGACACCAGCTTTCCTCTTTTTACTGCTTTTATCTTTTTATAATTTCTTATAGTCAATTACTTTACTTTACTTCCCCTTTTACTACTTTGTGCTTTTTGTAAACAATTGTAAATGACTAATATGATATCCACTTAAAACTTAAAATAAATTAACTGCCCTAAATTATACTAGACTTTTTACGTCTAATCACTTATTTTTCTTTTATTAGATGTGTCATAACGTATTAAATACCAAATATAGTAGATCAGGAGCTTGGAGTAGATTTTGTACCTGAGGCAGATCGAATCCAGTAGCTGCTAATTGAAGACCCTTACTTTCTATTGTTTTTCTCTTATTTTTACATTTTGTGAGGACAATTGTCATTACATCTAAATATTACATAACTTTATTTAACTTCTTTCGCACAAGACTAACCATCTTCATTGTTGGGTGGTAATTTGGAGACATCATAAAACCAACTATTACTTCTTCTACACATCTTTTAACTTCCTTTTATTTTTATATCAAAATGAAATATTATAATTCAGAATATCAAAGTTTCAATATCAATGAAATATATGTATAAGCATATTTGAGTTTTACTATCGCACATTTATTTTAAGGCATATACAACCTCCTCACTGAGATTTCAAATTTCCTAAGAAGATACTACATCGGCACACATGCGAATTAACAATTTTTAGCATAAAACCCAAGCACTACCCCAAGCAGAAGAACTCGATCGATTCCCTTGCTTCAGTTAACCAAAAAATTGCTCAAAGTAGGAACCCATTGAAACCTTCTCCATGAAAATCAAACTGGCATTACGCTTACTTTTGCAACTCGTGCGCCTGCTGCAGCAACCAGAATAGCCGCACCGGTGGAGATATTTACAGTGTTAGCCCCATCACCTCCAGTTCCTACAACTTCAACAGTATCTACCAAGCCCTCAACTTTCAGGCAGCAATTGAACATTGCCCTAGCCAAACCCACAATCTGCTAGAAAAGCCTTGCAATAAATCATATCCTAGTGACTAAAACCACAACAAAAAGAGAATAGTCAGATAACTGAAAAGACCTCTCCTTTGGCTTTCAGAAGAATTAAGAAGGCACTGATGAGAGCTTCGTTGCCCTCACTCAGAAGAAAATTGAGGGAAAACTCAACCTCTTCTTAAGATAGATCCTTTCGATCTATAAGTGACTCGATCAACTAATAAATACTAATTTATTAGGCTTTTAAAGGACTAAGTTATAAGATATTAAAGCATTGAACAAAAAATTAAAACCTCCTTAAATGAGTGAGATGAGGGAGGCTTGTGGGCCGACAATTGGGCAAATCGCAATCTCCGGTAATGGCAATGAATTGGAGAGTATGGAACATTTTCGATGCGACCACTGGACGCGCTGATGTATTAAGTAGGTACGGAGCAATTTGTAATATCCGATAATGGCAATGAATAGAAGAGTAGGGCACTGTTTCGATGCAGGGACATGGAGCCACTAGACGAGCAACAAATAGATAGACCTTCATTAATTTCTAATACCTGTTGATAGATCAAAATAATATCGAAGATAAATTCAAAGAAGACGGAGATCTATGTCGAGCCATGAACCCTTTGGTGAGGTTAATCATAGGATTTATCGTGTGTTTTATGTCTTTTGTGTTGGTGCGTACAATTTATTTATTTATTAATGTTGTTGATAAAGTTCAGTATCCCTGAACTATAAAATTGCTTCAAATGGCCAACCAATGGGGGTTACTTCTAAATTGTGCCGAGAGAAGGGGGGGAGGTAGGGATGGGGAGGGTGAAAGGATGAAAGGTGATTTAATGAAGTGAATGAGTTGAACGGTGACATAAGATGGGACAAAAGAGGTTCACCAAACCTATGCAAAAGACGTTAAATTTGAGGGATTTAGAGAGTAAACAAGCTGGTTTTTACCTTCCAAATAACACCAAATTATGGAGCCTAGATCTCTCGGATGGCAGAAATGGGAAAGAAAACTTATTTACTTGGGAGTGTTCAGAACCCATTGCAACACACTTAACTAAATTATGTGATAATGAGATTAAAATACTAGCTAATCAATGGAAGATGCTTAGCATTGATACTATTGCAGAAACCATTTTCATCTAGCAAAAGTGGACTATCTTCTTAACCCTTAATGGTTTTGCTCACTTGGTATATCATTTATTTGTATGATTACGACTTTTTGTTTGTTTTAGTATTACAAATCTGATACACTTCAGCGATGCAAACTGCCTTGTCATTTTCTTATGTGGAACTGTTTTAGGGTTCTCTCTGTTAGTCCTCGGGCTCTTAAAGAGGTCTTTCTTTGATATGGATGGATCTTAATTGTGGTTTTTAATGTGCTTGGCTCAGTATTCTCAACTTTTTTGGGTTTCATTATGTTAAGATCAATTTAATTAGTGTTTTAATCCCTTTTTGAGGATCATAAGGACGAGGAGAAAATCCAATCGCTCAAGTCCTTGAATTTGGATGAAGAACAAATATTATATCTAAATATTACTTTGAGCATATGCTACGCCTAACCATCTGAAAAAACCAAGTACTTTGCCCTCACCTTCTTTTTCTTTTTCTGTTATATTTTGTATATGTTGTTCTTTGGACGGAGTTATGTTTGTTCATTTTCCTTTTTAATATATTATTAGGCAGAGCCCGCACTCGAAAAAGGTTCCGAAGGCTGGGAGCCAGGTTCCAATGCGATTGCTTTCATCAAACTTTTTTTTTTGGAAACCACTGAGGCCAGTGTTGCCCAATACAAAAAATAGAACAGAAAACAATGTGAACACTAAGCATCACCTAAAAAACATTCTAACTAAAAGAGAAAGCAAAACTAAAGAAAAAGAAAAATTGAGAGACTCCAGGCTCGGCACGACGTTAGAACCCCAAACTCATCTAGGCTTCTGCTCCATCAGTAACCGAAGTGAAAGTGTCTGAGTTGATTAAGATCAAGCTGGATAGCGTGTCATCCATGAATGTGATCCCAATAATCTCCTCATAGTCCTTCCTAGTCTCTTAAAAAATAATAATATTTCAAAGCGCACATGAGCAGCACATAATAACTCCACCTCAACATTATTTTTGGATATCGAAAATGAAGCAGAAGCATAGAAGGCAATTGACCGATAAAAAGATAAGAATATAGTTGCTAATAACCTTCCCATGCAAGGGAGAACCGAATACTTCCACTCACAGTCACAAGAGGCAAAATATACTTGACTGCTTCCAGCGGCATTTCTTTGGATTTCCCATGAATCTACTGACCACTCCCACCGCATGTGCAATATCCTGTCTTGTGCAAAAAATCATCACGTACATCAAGCTTCCAACCGTTGAAGCATAAGGAACCCTTCATGTGTTCTTTCTCTTATTCAGTATTCAGTATTTGATCTTTTAATAGACTGAAGTGAATTGCTAGGGAAATACCACTAATTTTTCCTTGTTTATATTGAACATGTTCAGCATCTTTTCAACATATTCTTTCTGAGACAACTTCAGAATTCCTGCACTTCTCTCCCTGTTGATTATCATTTCAAAAATCTGTTTGGTCGGCCTCAAGTTCTTCATGTCATATTCCCTTGACATTTTCTCCTTCAGCACCTTAATCTCTTTCATATCCAACCCTGCAATCAACATATTATTCACGTACAACAAAAATATGATATAGGAGGACTTACACTATCTCATATAGCAGCTGTGATCCTCCTGGCACCACTTGTACCTAGTTTATGACATGAATATGTCAAATCTCATATTTCATTACCTAGGCACCTATTTTGAGCCATAAAAACTTCTTAAGCTTGTGTGTTGAGCTTGCACACAAGCTCAGTTTTACTTTTTTCTTGATCCTTGTACCATGAGGTTGTTATATATTTAATTCCTCTTCTAGCACTCTATGAAGAAATGTTGTCTTTATATCCATTTGCTCCAAGTGCAAATATTCAACCGCGATGATATTCAGCACTACCCTGATGTAGTCATCTTCACAACTGGAGCAAATATCTCACTATAGTCAACTTTGTGCCGCTGTTGAAAGCCCTTTACTACAAGCCTCGCCATGTAGCATTTGCTCCCATCCGGTTCTTCCTTCGTCGGTAAACCCACTTATTCTGAAGGGCATTCTTTCCAACTAGTAGTGTTTCCAACTTCCATGTCCCATTTGACATGAGTAATTCTATTTCATCATTCATGGTAGCCTCCTACTTGATAGAATCATCCACTTGAAGCACCCCTTCAAAGCTTTTTGGTTCACAACCATCAATTAATAACAGATAAAATAAAGAATAAGAGTGCCTTTATGACGGTCTAGTGACTCTTGTGGTTCTCCACAACTTAAGTGTTTGTGGTTCAATTTGTCTAACACCCACCTAAGCATCTTCCTATACATACTCCTCTGGCTCAATATTTTCATTAACTTTCATGTGCTGGGTCTCATTATCTGAAGTAGCCTTCGAATCAATCCTAACTCCAAAATAATTCTTATACATGTCACTTTCATTAAAAGTGACATCTCTGCTTTTGATAACCTTCTGATTCTGATTATCCCAGAACATATATTCGAACGCGTCCATGCCGTATCCAACAAATGTGTACTTGATGACCTTTGCATCAAGCTTGCTCCTAAATCTTGTATCAACATGCATATATGATGAACAGTCAAATATATTGAGGTGGTCCTACTTCACCTCCTTTCCACTCTGGGCCTCCTTAGGAATCCCTTCATTTGTGGCTACAAAAGGTCACCAATTGATCAAATATACTATTGTGTTCACAGCATCATCCTAAAATTTCTTTGGGAGACCTGCATACAGCCTCATGCTCCTGGCTCGTTCTGTGATCGTCGTGTTCATCCATTATGCAACACATTTTGTTATAGTGTTCTTTAAACTGTAAATTCCCTCTTTAGTCCATTCAAGACAAACTTCTTGAACTTCTTGTCACATTACTCGCCTCCATTATCAAATCTCAAGCATTTACGTTTCAGTCATATCTCATTCTCAACTAAAGAAAGTTATTTCCTAAACACATTAAATTATTCATATTTGTGCGTTAAAAAATAAACACATACCTTCTTTGTATGATCATCAATTAATGTAACAAAGTATGTGGCTCCACCTATGGAAGAAGTAGGAGCTAGCCTCCATACATTTGTATGCACCAACTTAAGTTTCTGATCTTACAGTTATCTTCCACCTTTAGAGAATGTAACAATTTTTTGTTTGCCTAGTTCACAGTCTTCACAAAAATTCAAGTCCACTGACTTAAGTCCTAGAAGACTTTCCTTTAACTGTAGGGATTTCAAACATCTCTCACTCATATGGCCAAACCTCTGGTTACATAGACTCGTGTCTATATGTTCTGTAGCTACAATGGAATCAGACACTTTATTGATCAAGTGTACCTTCCATATTTCCTCGTGCAATAATGAGTGCACCATTGGTGACCTTCCATATTCCTTTGCAAAGCTTGTACTTTAGCCCTCCATGGTTAGCTAGCTAACTGAATAAAGTTCCTCCTTATATACGACACATACCTAACTTCTCTTTGCTTCCAAACTGTGTTGCTTGGTAGCTAGATGTTGACATCACATTTAGCTATAATATTGTGTGCCTTGTCATCTCTTAGATACAACTTCCTCAAGTCACCCTTGGTGTAATTCTTGAATGCACCTCCTGTAGGAGTAGCATGAAAGAATGCACCCAAGTTCACCACCCATGACTCTATACTAACAAGTGACAAGATCAATGCATCATGATCCTCTTCTGATGAATACAATGGGGCTCATATCCATGCTCTCTCCATTTGATTTTTACAGAATAAGACAGTCCTTCTTGAGGTGTCCTACCTTTCCACAGTCCCAACAATCAGACTTTGCTTTTTTGGGTCTTGAATTTCTTCACCGTGACATAGATCTTCATTAAGCACCAACCCGATAATGTCGTTGAACTTCAACAATGCATTTTTTGGTGACTTGCTAATGGTTGTCACCAGCCCATCCCAATTGTCCAGCAGTGAAGAGAGAAACAACAAATCTCAAACCTCATCATCAAACTTGATGCCCATTAAACTAAACTGACTTGTCACAGTGTTGAACCCATTCAAATGTTCTATCACTGAACAGTCATCCATCATCTTCATATCAAACAGTCGTTTCATCAAAAAAACTTTATTGGAAGCCGAAAGCTTCTTATACTTCCTTATCAAAGCAGTAATGAGATACACAGTTGTTTTCTCATTTAGAATGTTAAATGCAATAAAAAATGACAATGAAAGACGAATCAAACCTAACACAATTCTATCAAGAACCTCTCAATCCTCATCAGACATAGTGGTCAATTTTTTGTTGGCTCCACTGAGTGATAAATACAACTTCTTTTGGTAAAGCAAATCCTCTATTTGCATCTTCCAAAAAGCAAAATTTGGGTTATTAAACTTCTTAATTTTGTGTTTCATTTTATTGGCCATTGCTCCCACTCAAAAAGTAAACCCTTAGAACAACCTCTATGATACCAATAATTAGTGCATGCGGAACCTATATGATGGGGTACCGTTGGTGGTTACCAAGCAATCAATGAAATATTCAAGAATAAAAGAATAAAATCACAGCGCAATCATAACATAAACCACAATTCAAACACAGTAAATTTTACGTGGAAAACCCGATAACGGGAAAAACCACGGGATCACGCCACAGAAAAATTCACTATGAACAAGATAATTACAAAGTTATAGAGAGCTTCACATTCACATAAACAAAAAGTATCTAGCGCTTACAAAGCCTCCCGATCAACTTGTTCTCCTCCAGAAAACTTCAGCTCTCACTCTAGATTGAGGGAGACCAACAGTGGTTGATCTCAACTTCTCCACATAGGGAACATTCCAATATGTTTTCATATATAACTAGGTTTCACTTGGACCCCAGATGACCCAATATGCCCCCAAAATACTTATGGGGGACGCCTAAATTCAAAACAGGCCTTCGGCGGTGAGCCGTAGCGCCCCAGTATCGAACAACAGGGGTGCCACAGCGTGCCGTGGCGCCCAATTATCGAACCACTGTGCACCACAGCGCGCCGTGGGGCGCCGCACACCTAGCCCTCGGCAGCGAAAGCTGCATGACGCGTCAAGGCGCGCTGGAGCACCCGGACTTCTCCCGACTTGTCCCATAACACCCCAAGACTTCCTGGTAACCCACGGGAACTTGATTGACACACCTCCATAATGATCTAAATGATCTCCACATCCCAACAAACACATTGCAACACTCTTAGCTAAATTATATGTTGATGAGATTAAAATACTAGCTAATCAATGGAAGATGCCTAACATTGATACTAATGCATAAACCATTTTCATCTAGCAGTGGCTATGTTCTTAGTCCTTTAATGATTTTGCTCACTTGGTAAATCATTTATTTTTTATGATTACAACTTTTTCTCTGTTTTGGTATTACAAATCTGATACGCTTCAACGATACAGACTCAATTGTCATTTTCGTATCTAGAACTGCTTTAGGGTTCTCTCCGTTAGTCTATTGCTTTCATTGATATGGATGGATGGCTATATCTTAATGGTGGCAGTTGATGTACTTGGCTCAGGATGACGTATTTGCCCTCATCTTCTTTTTCTTTTCAATCGGTTATATTATTATTATTATTAGCAAATTAACAATAAAATAGCAAAAAAAGCTTCAACAATTATTACTCATTGGTCTTATAGATCTCAAGTAATTCATGCAATCTATTACTCATTGGTATTAATGCATTCCAGCATGGTTGAGATGATATTAACAGTAGATGTGATGATAAACCTCTAACATAAGAGTATACTTTAATCAGATATCTTAAACTTTGAAAAGAGTGTGATGTGAAAATAACATTAATTGATCAATACTCATAAGTTTAGACTTTTGGGTGAAAATTAAAAATTGACAATATAGGCATATTTGTGCTAACTTTTTCTTGGGTGAGGATGTTTGGGTTGTCTGAATTTGCACCTAATGCACTCTTTTGAGTCTTGGCAAGCCCAGTTTCTCCCACAGCCCTATCGGAATCGTCTAGATGCCGCCTCGCAACTTCAACCACTGTTTCTCCAAATGGATTATAAAACTGGCGGCAAAAATTGAAATGAACATCAACTACAAGAGCACAATGCGATAGACGTGAAATGAACACTAACTACCTTTCTCCTTCAAGACTTCTCTTTATAACAGTAGAAGGGTGGATAACTGCACTGCCTCCTTTGGCCGGCCCGAAGGAGAGCGCCTGATAAGGTTGTGGCTCCTCTCATGGTTGCTGCTGCCTTTAAGAAGGCGCCTGAATGGCCTCGGAAGAAGCAGCACTATTCGTGCAGAAGAGCAAACGAGAATAATCACCCCAGATATGATGAAAAACCTGCAGCAGCAGAATAATGGGCTTCAATTTGAAAAAAATTAAGAGAGAGGGAATGGGTAATAAAGTATGGCATACCATCCAAGCAGCAAAGAAACTTTGGCCAATGGGGCTGCAGGAAGGCTTTCATTGAGAGCAAACATGCCTGCAACCACACCTGTTACAATCGATGCAACCGCTGCACATGTCGAAACCACAATAGCCCTCCCGTGTTTCAGCCCTCGAGTCTGCAGGATGCCGCAACAATCAATTTTATGTTAAAATCTATAAATGCAAGGCTTGTTGAGTATTTTGACATAAATTAGCATCCAAATAAACAAATCAAACGTACTTTTTTCTTAAAATAGGGGGAAAATAAACAACAGCAAAATAAATATGGGCAAAAAACATGATATTGTTTTGGTTCAGAATATAATGCTGTTATAAAAATTTTGGTACAGAAAAAAATGCTAGTAGAAATCCACCAAGAATTGAGAGAATTATAAACAGCATCATCATGATATTTTCTTGGTGCCAAAAATAGTAATCCCCATTTTTGTTCTGCTTCACCCTCCTTTTACTAAAAAAGATGCAAACAAAAGTATGATTCAACAGCACCAAAGTTGAAATCAAAGCCCCAAAAGCTAGAATGCACCAACACGCAAGTATTGTGCCCATCCTTAGATCTGGGTACGTGATGAGAGCAAACAACATGTTTAGTATTACAAGTGAGAGACATCAGAGCGTGTTGAGGTTTAGGTCATGGTTAAAGAGAAATAATGTGTTTAAAGGTGTGAGGGTTTTGACATGTGAGAACATCAAAATTTTGGCAGGGTGGATGAGAATTATGGGCAATAGATTATGATTACATATGAGATAGATGGATAACACCACCATTGTCGAGTTCCAAATCACAGGTAAGAAAGATAGCAAGCTCTCTTAGATAGCTGAGAGATATTGCAAAAGTTGTCGAGATAAAAATGATAAGAATTATTTGAAAATTCATCTTGGATCAAGAGAGCCCTGAAAGCATGCCTGAAAGTGAAACATGTACAAAGGACGCTTCATGTTGAGTGAAAAAAGGTTAAAAAAACTAATCCAAGACATAATTAAGAATACAATCTTGGAATTGGTACTCTAATATATAAGTTTATGAAGCCTGTGGATATTATAATCAATAAATAAAAATTCAAGGTCGTTAGAAAATGAAGTGTGTAAATGAGGAGAAAAAAAAATAGCAATTTAGAATTAAGCCTTAACAGATAAAGCAATTAAAGTTAAAAGACGAAAGATAAAATTATGGATTTAAAGATTAAAATTAATGAGATACCTATTAATTTTGTAAATGTTTGTCTCTTAAGTTTGCATTGGATGCAAGAGTATATAAATATTAATATGATTTAGTAGATACAAACTTATCTATAAAGTGGCTAAAAGATATAGCAAGAAATTCTAAAGAACCTTTAATAGTAAACTCACTTGGTGATCAAAAGAAAATGCTAAGAAAATATTAAATAGAAAAAGATTTATTATAAAATGTAGTTTAAATATAATAACAAAAAAAAAATTGAAAGAGACATAAATTTGCTTGCCATCAACTCAAAGAAGTTGCTAATAATACTAAGGCTTGCTTTTAAGGATGTGTATAAAAATTAATGTTAAAAAAGACGGGTATATGTATATATATATATATCCCCCCAAAAATAGAGATTTTATTAATAAGAGAAAACGAATACAAAGGGGATTGGGAGATTACACAGATTCTAAAAATTAAAAAGCCTAAAACTAATCCCAAAAGAGTGAGCCCAAGCTAAAACCTAAAAGGCTCACCCACCAAAAAGAAAACAACAAAACCAAAAAGAAAAACAACACTAAAGAAAATCTAAGATAGCCAAAATAACCAAAGTAGCACCACCTCAAAGCACGAACGGCTGCTCCACCTGCAGTAACCACATCAGGAAAAAAGCGCCCAACAGCTTGCTCCAGAAGGATGAAACACCTGATGCCAGTCAGCAAAGCAACAAACCGCATACATTCCAACCGACTAAATCAGAACCACAAAAACACAGAAACTCAAATAAAGCATCAGAACCAACATCAATAAGTTCAAAGAAAAACAAACCATAAATTAAAAGTAGGAAACATAGGACGCCAATAAATCAATATTTTTCCATCTCAACTTGCTAGCAGCAAAACATTTACAAAGCATCATAACATCCAATTGAATTCTTCTCGCAATCTGGTTCGATGTAAGGATCCTATTATTGTGCTTAGCCTGGTTTCGAGCACACAACAGCTCCCAAATGATCATCTACCAATGTACCAGCAAGCATTTTATTTTATTTTTATTTATTAAACCCATTCCATCTATTTAAAAGAGATATGATATCACTGCACTGGACTATATCAGCCGCAATGCCAAAGCTAGCCCATACCTCGTGGGATCTTTTACACTCAAAAGTAAATGTGATTCAGAGACTCAATGCAGTTACAACACGTGCATTTAGACGCCAGATGGAATCCTTTAGATTGCATGACAGCCTCAACACTCACCCAACCCTTGTAAAGTCTCCATAAAAAAAAACAATATGGGTAGGGAGAATCAAGTTCCAGAACCATGGATGCACGAATGGAATGTTATGGGTACGAACAAACTTCCAAGCTAAAGTGTGATTAAATTTATTATTAATGAAAAGTAAGAAGAAGCCATACAAACCTCCACTCTGTTGGGAATAATATAGGCAATAGAATCCCTCAAAGCAGTAGGAAAGGAATCACCAATAAAATTCCAATTCCATTCCAAATTGGCATAGCAGCTATCAATAGAAAGGGAGTGATTTTCAGCCTCCGCCAACTCCCCAGGATCCCAAGGCCCAATTAATTGTCAAGCCTAAACGAAGTCGACGAGTCGACTTCATCCCAAATAATTAAATTTTGCAGTTTCTATAGTCATGAATTCTTCTCCAATGGATGGTGTCAATCAATTTATCTACCACTTTATTGGGATGCTCAGTCGCACAATATTTAACTTTATATATATATATATATACCAGAGCCAATGTTGAGTTAAATTTCATTTAATTAAGTCATTAGGGTCAATCATTTCCTTTTATCCTTCTCAAACTCTTAATGCTTGTTTTTTCTACATTAGATCATTTATATTCTTATTAATCTGTTTCAGTCCTGCTGTTGGTAGAGAGCTGGCCTCGAAGAAAGATATCAATGCTCCAAACTATAACCCAAAAAACCTTATTATGAATGGAGGCTTTGTGAATATCAAAGATGTCGTCTTTATTCAGAAGATAGCCACAATGAACAGGATGACACGCCCAGACAAAGTCAGTATGTCAAGTAGCAACATCATGGAATACAATCACTTAAAGGTATTCCAAAACATGCGACCAACCAGTTTCTCTGGCACCATCAATCCTACTGTTGTCAAAAATTGGCTTAAAGAAATGAAGTTATTGAACAGGAAGCGGTGCCCCAAGGATTAAATGGTTAATTTGTTATTTAGAGCTGTTAAGGGTACGTTAGGTGTTTATGACTAAATGGTGTTAAGTTTGAACAAAAATACAACTCAATAGTGAAGTTTAAGGTTAGATTTGTGCTCCCTGAAAATTATTTATCATTAAATGGTGGCAAGTTTGACGGAATATACAACTCAATACAAATCATCTAATCTTAAAGGAGCACAAAATAACCTAAATCAATTAAAGAAAATACAACTCCATACAACTAGAACACATTTTTGTCCTACATCAATTGACTAACTTATTAGTTAAATAAAAATGTCTTTGTTGATTGTAGATTAGTTAATGCCAGTATAGCAGTGTACAATAGCTCTTCTGATCTTCTTACTCATCACTCGTTGAGCTAACCAATCAATGCCGTTGAATGAATGCTGACATCATTTAATTTAACTGAAAATCACATAGATTCATCCAAAGCTTTAAACTATCAATTGATTGAACGAATTGACAAAGATATTCATTAAAATTTAAAGGAGCTTCTCATATCTTATTTAGGTGCTTAGAATAAAATTTATTATATAAAATTTACAGTAAGAAAATAAATGAAATAACTAAATAGTAACTTCACAAAAATAAGATTATGGATTATAAACGCATAAACTAAAATGACCTTCTTTAACAAGGATCTCATGGGATCACCACTTGCCCCACCACTGTTGTCAACCCTAGTACATCACTATTAACCCTACTTTGTCATCCTTGACCCTAAAAAGCGATCACCAA
The DNA here is from genome assembly GCA_016760335.1 of Gastrodia elata. Lineage (NCBI taxonomy): Eukaryota > Viridiplantae > Streptophyta > Magnoliopsida > Asparagales > Orchidaceae > Gastrodia > Gastrodia elata. The sequence goes on from CM028681.1 coordinate 27,726,940, forward strand.
CAATCTTCACCACCGCCTCAAACCTTCACCTTTAGTGACACTTTAGCATCATTAACATAGGCCCAATACTCCCTCAATCTGCTGACGAAGACTAGAACAACCGTCGGAAACTCTCAACATCGCTAACGCTACCTCTTTGTTCAGTTGCAGCCCTCCCAATGCATCAAGCCCAAATGAGTAAATATAAATTATGGAAAAAAAAAGTGTCAGCTGGATCTCCTAGCAAAAACAGCATGCCTCATCCTTGACCCTACGAAGCAATCACAAACAATCTTCACCACCGCCTCCAACCTTCACCTGTAGTAACACTTTGGCATCATTAACATAGGCCCAACACTCCCTCAATCTGCAGACACGAAGCCTAGAACAACCGTCGGCAACTCTCAACATCGCTAACGCTACCTCTTTGTTTAGTTGCAGCCCTCCCAATGCATCAAGCCCGAATGAGTAAATATAAATTATGGAAAAAAATAGTGTCAGCTGGATTTCCTAGCAAAAACAGCAGCTTTAAGTAACTTCCTAAGCATTTCTGACTGATTTCTAAACAGTTTTAAGAATTTCATTCCAAATGGGATACCTACTATGGGAAGAGTGTTTTTGTCAACTTCCAACGAATTAAGAGTCAATTGTATCTGACAATCCTTTTAGGCTGTTTAAAATTTGATATAAGGGCATCCCCGTAGTTCCAGTAAAAAGTATAACTTGGATAAAGAAGGGAATACCTGACACACAAATCCAATAGCGCTGCAACATATGCTAATTAATACGCATAATGGAACCAGCATCTTAGAAAAGCCCTGTTCAGAGAAAACGAAGCCCAACTTTGATATTGCAGAAGCAAGCCTGTAAATAGCATAAAGTAAATAAATTTTTTTTTGGCAAAAAAACACTCTTCAAAGAATTTTATCTGAGAATAAAGTTTAATATAGGGCCATTCCATCAAAGTAGAAAATCAAGTATAACCAAGCTGACATATGTAATACGCTACGATTCACTTGGGTTCAAAAATCTCTGCATATCATTCAGGTTCTCATACCAGATATCATGTGTTTCGAGGATATAGAACTTTACAATTTAGAAATAAAATTACAAAACTTTTATGCAACTTAAAACGGGTATTAGAGCAATTGAAAGTAGCAACTTGGTGCAAACTCTTCTCAACCAAGAATAAGGAGTAATCCTGAACGAATGTAAAATGGAATATAATCAAGCAACTGCATTGCCAGAAGTTAAAGAAGTGTTTCATCATTGATACGAATCTCGTTACTGTCATTTCATTCAGCTCAAGTACGAAAATCTTAGCAAAACAAGGGCTATAAAACATCTCTTAAAACATTTCCATTTTACTGCATATCTCCTCTGACAGAAACTTAAAACAATGTGCTTTAAGGTTCAGATTCAACTACAAATGCTTGTCGGCAATAAAAAAGGATTATTGACAAATCTGGTCAGTTGGCTGTACAGAAAGAGCCTACCTACAATTCATACAAGGCAACTCAAATCCATCCAAATAAAATAAAGAAGGGATTTCATGCATACCACCAAAAGCTTTAATATTTATTAATTTAACTATTTAAATATTAAAAGATTAAGCACCAAAATCTCTTTCAAACACCAAAAGAGTCATCTCACGAAGCTTAATCCAATAATTTCAAATGAATTAATGGGAATTATGACATGTTTATTTTAAAATAGCATGATTTATGTGTTAGATATGTAATTACTCATATTTTTGTCATGCAGACAGTTACATCTAAGGAAAATAAAAAACTGTACCACTTCGTGATATAAACTTTCCAAAATGAGATGTGCATCATATAATTTCTAGGTATGTATGGTTACATAAATATAATGCAAGAGCAGAAAATTATAATAGAGCGTTTTACAAAAAATCAGGGAAGCAAAAGCAAATGCCATCACCCAAATAAAATGCCTGATTCCAAACCAGATATAATTTCCTCAACAGCTTCATAATTCATCTGCAATGAGCACACAGAATGTCAGTATTAGGTTGCAAATACAGAGAGAAATAGCACAAATATTTTAGTAAATATGCGCATAGACCCAAGTTCATTAAAACTCTTGCACCACTGCCACCATGGAGTTTTGCAGGTAACCCTGGATTCAATGCCACTCATGCATATCTGGCATGTTTCTTTGTTCCTTTTTGTGATTGCAAGCTAACATGTATTATTCTCTTAGTTCTTTTGACACCACTGGCACTAGTGCCAAGGCTCAGCACTGTTACAGTTATATTTTGAACCTTGTCCCATATAAGAAAATATAAACAAAAGATTTCCAAAACCAGCATAGGCGCTAGACTTACTAGGGCCCAAGTTCAAAAATTCTCATTATTTATGCCAAAATTTAGAGCATTGTCATTTTGGTTTCTAGGCTTCAACTAAGCTCACACCTCATCCTTTCCTAAACTTGGCCATGTTTCACATACAGCTGACATTAATATTCGCACTATTATTCCCCAAGATTGAATTGCAAATCACGTTCTCCTTCAATTTTATCCTGTCCACCTCACAGCAGTTTAAACAAATCCAGAATGCAGTATGCTGTTGGCACTATTTCATTCCAGCAGTCATATTTTCTTCAGTAATCAGAATTCACAGAATAGCTGTTATATATCAAACTCCTAATGACAAGAGACTGAATTCAGAACTCCAAACGAGCCCAATTCAACTCAATTTGCAAATGAGCCGTTGTTGTTCAGCACATGCCCAAGGCTTATCCAACAAATCTCAACCTTCAAGTGATATTACAGGGGCTAAGTTTCTGTCAGGCGTCTCAGCGTTTTCAAAATGGCTCCAATACATCCAGTCAATGGCATTCCCAGAAGCAGTTTTCAGAACATGTCCAAGATCCCAGTGCGGTGTTGAAAGAATCCCAAAGGTAGGGTCAAACAGCTTCAACCCCCTCATATTGTCTGAAAACAATAAATAACTTTATTTCAACCAATTCAATGGAACTTTTAGGATAACTAGAGCCTATCTTAGAATACTGTTGAGATTACATTAACATATAGAGCATAATGGGTATCTCCAATAATGCTTTCTTAAACATGCTCAATCATCTTATAAGTGTCCGCAAGCAAATCTTCCTTGCTTTACATGAAATTAGGGAGGATAATATGCACCAACACGCACCTTGGTGGCCTTTAACAATTCATCTAAAGATGAGCTCGATCGTTTCTACACCAGGTTTCTACACAACGTTTTATCAAGATTTCAGGATGATGAGTATAATCATCCTGCAATCTTAAAAAAAATATCACATTATAATAATGTAAAAAATATCATGATATTTAAAATCTACCAACACAGTACTCATCATCCAAAAAGGGCCTCAATCCTGAAATACAAAGACATCAAACACATCGGTCACTGCACATGTTTAGAAAAACTCATAACCCCAATTCACACTGATAAATAAGCTTTATCCCCCTGAAGATAATTACCAACCTCAAAAGGATTAATAAAAGAAAGCATCATCCAAGACAACTATAAAAGCTCACTATTAATAATGGGTATCTCCAATAATGCTTTCTTAAACATGCTCAATCATCTTATAAGTGTCCGCAAGCAAATCTTCCTTGCTTTACATGAAATTAGGGAGGATAAAATGCACCAACACGCACCTTGGTGGCCTTTAACAATTCATCTAAAGATGAGCTTGATGGTTTCTACACCAGGTTTCTACACAACGTTTTGTCAAGATTGCAGGATGATGAGTATAATCATCCTGCAATCTTAAAAAAAATATCACATTATCATAATGTAAAAAATATCATGATATTTATAATCTACCAACATAGTACTCATCATACAAAAAGGGCCTCAATCCTGAAATACAAAGACATCAAACACATCGGTCACTGCACATGTTTAGAAAAACTCATAACCACAACTCACACTGATAAATAAGCTTTATCCCCCTGAAGATAATTACCAACCTCAAAAGGATTAATAAAAGAAAGCATCATCCAAGACAACAATAAAAGCTCACTATCAACACACGTGAGGAGGCACATGACTCAAGCATTTGCACGAAGCCTAGCTGAAGGTTGAGCATGAGGTTGTTTGAGTTTATCAAGTCTTATTTGTGTTTAAGTTTTCGGGTCTTGTTTTGTTTATGTTTGTGTTTTTCATTTTATTTTTTAGTATATTTATGGTGGCCGATGTTTGATGTCTTTAGTGAGCTGCCTAGGGTTTAGGTTTTCACTATAATTAACCATGTATTCTCATTTTCATTGTTTCTCTACGATTCTCCATCACTCCAAATTTTCATCAAGCTATTCCGCATTTGTTCTTCCTCTCCCACCATTATTCTTCGCTATATGTTTCTACCATGCCCTATCACTTCCACCATCATCTTCCCCACCAAAATTTCCAGGAATATAAAAATCCTATAATTTGCAATGTTCCTCTATCAGCAAGATCTTATCGTTTAAACCTAATCATGGCACATACATAGTGCATATAAATACACTAATAAAATTTGCATCCCCTTTTATCACTTAAAAAATCCTTAACCCTAACTTCTCTCCTCTCACTCTCCACATTTTTTTCTCTTCTTTCCAATAAAACCTAAGAACCCCTTTGCAAATCTTAGGGGAAGGAAAGTATCAAGTGAGATGTTCACCCAATAAATATAAGGTTTGTTCATGGTTCCTTTGCTTCAAGGTGTTGTATCTCTTTGAATCTCCTATAATTCATGAATTTAAGATATAGTTCTAATCCCTAATAATGTTCTTCTATTTTACCTTGTCTACCTAGTGTTTTCCCATATTTATCACTTAGGACTTTATGTCACGGCTACAAAAATTGTTAATTCATATTTTGTTTCAATTCTTTGTGTTATCTTTGCATGTACTACTGATCATGTGTTAGACCTGAGCTCCGCTCTTCTGGTCAAGAAGATTTTAAAAACAGCTATACATGCATACAAGTTATTAATGATTACCCTTAGATTTGTATGTGGATGTCAACTTGAGTATCTAATGTCTAGGGCAAATGATGGGCATGTGAATCTAAACATATTTTGAGTATATTGCAATGCAATCATGAGGAATGGTGGGCCCCTTATTTTGACGTTGATCATTTGTAAATAAAATATTGTGGTATGGTGAGATAGTTTATAGATCGTTTTAATTAAGTGCACTATGGTTTAGTGTCCAATTGTGCCGACAACTACCATTGTCTAAAGTTTGACACTGATTTGGTGTGTCACAATGGTTTGTTTGGTAATGAAATTTGCTCAGTATTGCCTTTATTTTATATTGATTTAATTCTGAAAGTTTACTATCTAGTCTGTGACAAATTAATAAAAAAATTCTATATATTTAGTATATCTAAAATATCTATGCATATGCTAAATATTTAACACAATAAATCTGCTTCCATTAAATCTAAAAGTTTATTGAATCTATGAATTCACTAATTTTAAAATTCACAAAATTTATAATTTGCTAAATTCAAAGTCTGCTAGACCTGCTTCTGCAGCATCTGAAATAAGTTAAACTTACATTTGTAAAATCTTGCTTCTATAAAGCAGGAATTCAAGTATTTTGATATTTGTAAGAATATGTATATGTCAAATCAAGTAATTTGCTACATATAATATAACAAATATGTATTATGAGTATCTAATATTCTACCAAAATTCACATTTAATGAATTTGAACTTAAGCTAGTATGATATTTGCTAAATATGTAACCCCAGATATTTATTCATTGAATCAAATAGTTGTGGTACTCACATATGTTGATTCTGGTACTTGTACTATTTGATAGTGGGCAATTTACAAAATAGTCCCATGACTATTGTCATATGCCCAATTTAGTCCTTAACTTGAGAGTATTAAAATAGACTTTGAAATTGACAAAACGTAATAAAAACAAATTCAATGAATTAACACCATTAGAATATCCATTACAAGAAAGTAATGTTGAATTTTTTTTAATAAATTGATAAATGGTTGCCAAAACGTTTTAGGGTGTTTATTTATCACTAAGATACTTAAAATTTTGCACACAAGTATAAAAAATTTCCGGAATTGAAATATATATTGGTTTGGAGTAAAAACAAGCACACTACCATTTTTTGACAACTAATTAATAATTCATCAAAAATAAGAAAAAAATTAAAATTTAAATTTAAATGTTACCATTTCTTTAAATAGAAATATTATAACAGCAACACCAAGCTTTAGTCCCACTATAACATTGCTATGAATGAACTCATTTGCCATTCTATTCTTTTAAGTATACCCATCATCTTTATAGCACTTACTTTATTAGAAAGTTTCATCTATTTTGGCCAACATTTAGCCCCATACAACAAAGTCGGCTACATAGTTGCTCTAAGAAAAATTTCTTTAATTTTGAGTGGATCTTTTTGATCGCACAACACTCCAAAAGCACTCCATTTCATCCAAGTAGCATAAATCATACTAATCCCATTGCTCTCTCTTTCATAGTTATTTTGATTAATTGAACAAAGATATTTGAACATGCTGCTCTTCTTTATCCCATGATCCACACTAGTTATATCCTCAAGATTACAGCTTCTAGTATAATAAACTTGCACTCCATATATTTTGTTTTGGATCTACTAAGATGAAACCCTTTAGAATATAAAGTAGTCCTCCATAACTCAATTTTTACTTTAACTACATCCCCAATCTTATCAAGAAAACCATGCCATCTACAAATAAAATGTACCAAGGAACATCCATTTGAATATGTTTAGTAAGATCATCCATAATTAAAGTAAGAAAAAATGTATTGAGAGCAAAGCCTTCATATAATCCAATAACAATAGAAAAATCATTAGACGAGCCACCTTAAAATTGAACACATGTTACAAACCCATTATACATATCTTTAATAATATCAATATATGCCACGCAAACCCTTTTCTCTCTGAAACTCTTAAAATAACTTCACTTGGTACTTATCACAAGTCTTTTCATGATCAATAAATATTAAATGAACTTTTTCTTTAAATTTTTCCATCAAATCACCTAGTAAATATACAACTTCCATGGTAGATCTACCTAACATAAAACCAAATTAATTTTTAGAAATATAAGTATTCCTATTTCTTCCAAACCATCTTTCTAATTGGATTTTTATTACTGACTTCATTCATGATGGTGCATGATTTTAGTACTGCCTGTTCACCGCTATTCCACCACATGCTCATACAACCATATCCCAAATCCCCATCAACCTTATGGAACCAGTTCCCTTTAATGCTAATTATGGTAACATGTTCAAGCTCAAAGCAATTTTTAAATGACTCTTATTTATAATTCTTCATGCAAGTTCTCCTTGCAATACATTTGGCACTCGAACACACCATTGAAAATCTCAATCTTTGCCTTGGAGGGTTTTCCAAGGGCTTTCTTTCAATTGATAATAATTTGGAGAACAAGGGAATCTTACAATCCTCCATTGTCAATGTTGCAAACAACTTGAGACATTCAGCATATATTCTGTCCTAGTGAAATGTCCCAAGAAGTTCAGAATCACTTCTATGGCAGCTTTCAAATTTAGGGGGGTTAAGTTGAGCAAATCTACAAAAGATGGATTCTATCGGCTAATTATCCACCAATTTGACATATTTGAACTACAAAATCATTAACCACGAGTTGGTCTTTGCAGAAAAAAAGAAACGCATCAAATACAGAGGGATGTCAACTCTTCATTCTCCATATTCAAATAAGTTGACTACTGCCTCAAATCCTTACTACTAGATCTTCAAACATCAAATATATATTTCTAATTGGAGACTTGTGGCATCATTAACTACTTAAGAATTTCAAATCCTGGAACAATCATCCCAAAGCCTCAAATTGTGAAAAGTGCATCAAATTCAGCAAATTGCGAAAGTAAACGCAATACTGGTGCATACAAAGAGAGCAAATTTTCATTTGGTGGAATAAGATCAAAGAAAAATGTTCTGTAGATTCTCATTCTGCAGTAATTTCATCAAGCTAAAATATTGCTGATCTTGGAGAGCTCTCTATGTAAGTTGAGAGGTTACATTAAATTTTAATTCAAATCCAATTCTCAAAAAGCAATTCAATCAAAAAATATCCTGCTACTTCCCCATCTACGTGTCTGTTGCAGCCATTTGCAAGAAATTTTCAGCTCGTTCTCGTAGTCTTTTTATCAGAAAAATAAAAAATCAGATTGCTCATACCATGGCCCATGCATATACCTCAACAGTTGCGGTCACAATCTTTGTAAGAGATAAGATTCATGCCACTTATGGGCCTACTTTTATAGAAAAGGATATCCGACGCTTCAATGGCTAATTTGTATCACTTTTCTGGTTTCCTTTAAAGAGACTTTCTTTTGTTTTTTCAATTGGGTGTTCAATTACACATCATTTTGCACTTTTTAAAGCCTTTGCATGTTTGCCTCATATTATTCTCTTGTATGAATTTTCCATCTATATAAACCCTTGTTGCAATTAATACAAAATCCTATAGCTTTTTTATCAGAAAAAATAAACAGATACACAAAGGCCCTAGAACAAATAAAAAAAAGAAGGCCATAAAACAAAATAGACAAAGAAACATGAGAAATTTATCAAAATAGCACCCTACTATTTCAGATTAACCATTCAGTCTCACAGACTATTCAATGTGCCGAATTTAGTCCCCCAACCTTCCATTTGAACCAAATTTAATTCTCAACTATTTAATTTGATCACAATTTGATCCCAAATCAAAATTAATTGGATAAAATTCAATAGTTGGGAGCAAAGGTTATTCTTAAATATTTTTAAATTAGCCGGTCAACTTAAAATAGCTGGGGATTATTTCAACAAATTTCCCAAGAAAAACACTTACAAGTTCCCGACCTCGCCGTTTTGTTTTGTACGTCTGAAGCCAAGTATTTAGGAGAACCTGATGATAAAACAAAGAATAGATGTGTTGGCAAGAAGCTAGCTCAATATTGTAGAATCGCATGTAAAAGTAGATGAAATTAGTAAGACACTTGTTTAAATTTTGAGATAATTGTCAAAATGATCCCTTCACTCTTGTAATTTGTTCATTTTTAGTCCTTAACTCTTATTCAAATATAAGAGTCAATAACTAAAATGAATAAATTGCAAGAGTCAATGAACCATTTCAATAAATTGTAAGCAGTCACTCTATAAATATATCATGATCAAAACTTCCAGACTTACAATATCCACGTAGGCATATAAAAATCACCTAGGTTTAGTAAATTAAAAACTTATTTAAGGGAAGAAAAAATCAAGTGAAAGAATTCATATTTAGAAGTGCATCTACAAACAAAATAAGACAAGAAAAATGCCAAAAAAAAAAACATAAGCAAGGTGATGAAATCATCTTTATCAACCTCTTTTGATAGTATATTGATCGACTTGTTATTTGCTTCAATTTATATTTATTATGCGGATTTGTATCTTGCATCTAAATTCCGATTGAAAATAGTGATAGAATGTAAAGGCTCAGAAAAATTGCAGTTTGTTTTTCAAGCAACATGTTTTTCAAGCAACATGTTTTTCTACATTTGAGGACATCCTTGATCTTAAAATTTAAATTAACTTTTTTGGGGAGGATTATGAACTGAAGTTTGCATATGGTTATTAGATCATCCTTTTTGCTAGATACAATATTTTCTTCTGAAAACATCTTCAGAGGCATATATTAAAATAATCAAGAATAGATATTTAGAGCAAAAAAAACAAAATAGAGCTGTTGCAAACCGCATAAAAAATGTAGACTATCAGCACAGCATTCACAATTGGATGCTGAAGCACTACATCATCGTTGGAGAGCAGCTCAGGAAAGGAAGTACAGATCAGCCTACGAGCAAAAAACAGAAACCCTAGGATGAATGTTTTGTGTGATATATGATTGTGCATGATATTATTTATGTGGTGTGAAAAGAGCTTCAAATGTGTCTCACATTTATTAAAGTCATTGGTCAATGTCCAACTGACTGTGACTTTCTCATGAGCCTAAATCAAGTTGAGAATAGATTTTAAGGCTGCATGTTGTAGAAATAGGCAGCTACGAAAAAATTCAAAGAAATTAAGTTGAAAAATGTGCAACAAAAATGATAGTAGATTTAAGTTGGAAGGTTTATCATCGTGTCATTTGTTGGGATACTTGGCTATTTATAGTATTTACACTTGGTTACAAGGTCGCAAACTATTAGTTACCCTAACAAACGGATGGTTACCAATACCAAACTATGATCACACATTTATAAAGGTAACAAATCAACACATAAAATTAATACAAATATTATTACCTATATATTGATTGGAACTTACATAATTTCTGATGCAAAGAGCTCGAGACAGGCATGCACCTTCTCTCGATCTGCAGCAGCTCTTCTTGGCTTCCAAGTTGCAAAGTTCAAAATATTTCAGCAAGTTTTCATCTTTGAAAAGATTTTACTCAATGACAAGTGACACCCAAGTAATTTTAATCTGGTACTTTGTGATTGACCGGTCAGCTGCTCCAAATAACCTTTCTAGCATCACTCCCTTAGTTTTGTCAATGATCTTCCTTCAGTTGGCTTGTCAAAGGCTCGTTGTTTGGTGGCTTGATTTGGCTGCAAAGTATATAGGCTCGGTTGTTAATTGCAATTGATCAGCTTAATTGGCTATCACTAGAATCTATCTCTTGATCAAGCCCCTATTTCTAAAGAGCAACAATTAACTCAAGTGAATTAAGAGTGTATTAAGCTAAAATCAAGGAAAAAGTTCATGGTCTTTTTTATGAGTACCATTTAGCTTATCTAATAGTTTTTCCTTACTATTCCTATAAGTAACTTGTGTTCCTCATCCGGTGAATGGCCTCTTTATCTCAAGTAGCATATGTCTTCATGCAATTTTTCGGAATGTCCTACAAACAACTAATCCATTGGTACAATATTTCTTCAGCTTCTTCATCCAATATGGAGAACTCTAACAAGTTTAAACTTTCACATTAATAACAAGTACATTTGCATATATACTCGCAAATCACCATGTAACCCTCTTAAGTATAATTAAGCAAAACTCATTGAGATGCCTTTTCAGATAACAATAAAAAATTTTATAAGAACTCCAAAGTTAAGGGTGCTCAAGTGGGAGCACTCTCAAGATGGGTGACCTACTGAGAAGTTATCTTCTGATGACAAAACTATGAAAGCATTAAGGTCAAAGGAATGATACTTAGTGCTTGAAAGTTCAAGTTATTGCAAATGGTATCAGAGCTAAACATTGGGTGTCTTATGGGAGACAAGTGCCATGCAGGGCAAAGTACCACTTCACGAGAGCGACCTCTCAAATCCATAATGGGATAGGATGTTACATGGTTGGGGGTACTTCTTGAGCCTGTAGGGGCAACATCTAGTCCTATCTATCCGATAAATGGTTCTTGGATATGTGTGAATAATGACAAGAGCATCATTTGCTTCAGTGAAGAGATTGTGTAACCCTCTTAGTATAATTAAGAATTCTTAAACATCAAAATGCCTGTCAAATAACATTAGAGTTTCTTATAATAACTCCAAAGTCAAGTTTATTCAACTGGGAGCACTCCCAAGATAAATGACCTACTAGAAGTTATCTTCTGAGAGCAAAACTGTAAGACTATTAAGATCAAAGCAATCAATAACTTGATGCTTAAAAGTTTGAGCTGTTACACACTTGCTGATAAGTATTGTCATTAATCTTTTCTTAAAAGCTCTAAATGGTTAATATTTAGTTGCATGCGCCTTCTAATTCTCATTAGCACTCCTTAGTGATGTGTGGACATACTAAGTCTCCAACTTAAACAAGTTTCTTCATTCAGAGTCAAACATGTCTAGCAACCTAAACTATTATTTTTCCCTTGAGTGTATCCTTTCCATTCTTTCCCCAAAAATCAATTGGCTTGATTGAGATCATCAATTTGCTAACTGCCATTCAAAAATGTCAACAAACAACTGACATAAAATGGCCTATAGTAGGAAATAATTGGAACAATCCTCAAAAGGTTGTGCCACCATTAATCCTTGGATTACTCTATTGAAAGAAATGTACATATAACAAGCTTTCGTTCATGTCTTTGGCTATTTGCATTGTAATTCTCTCAAGAATCAAATGACTATCTAATTCACCGCATTAGTTAAGCCATCTATTTGAGAGTGGAATATTGTGGTTATTTGGGAGTTGTATCTATCATGTCCAAGCTTCACAAATTCTTCAAAAACTCACTCAGAAATCATAGAGCTATGAACAAATATAATTAGCATTGACACACATTTAAAGAACAGTTAAGCACCTTCTCCTAGAGTCTTTCAGCATGGCACAAATATCATCTCAAATAATCTGCTACAATGCATACATAGTTATTTCTATTTATCGTAGTGAAAATCCTCCCATTGAGATACTTTCCCACAATTGACTAGACACATAAAAGGATGTGTACGATCCTTACCCCACTTGATTTTTTTATGTTCCACAACAAAACCTCAGATGCCTTTGATCACATCTTCCTACATCCTTGGCTAGTATGCATCTTTGTAGATTCATTAGAGACCTGCAGACATCAAAATGATATGCTATCTACAGAGTGTAAGCCTCCCTAATTCATTAAACTAGATTGGCTCCCTCGGTATATATTGTCAATTAGTTTTTAAACAACATATCCCTTGGGACTATTGTATTCTTGGGTAACTAGCTAGGTGCTTCTATAATTCTCTCGAAATTTCTTCTAAATATCTCGCAATTCTTCATCTTACCCAAAAACCTCCTCATGCTTTTAAATAATTGTCTTTCCGATTTCATCAGTTCCATTAAAGCATGCATGCCAATTATCTTATTATTCAATGTTCCCTTCTTGTAACAATCACCAAGCTAAATTACTAATTGTAGGGCATACATTTCATGCGATTGCCGTATTATAATTGTAATTGGGTTTGTAGGTGCAATAGTGGCCAGTGAACTAAAGAACTACAATCTCTATCAACAATAAATAGCGTTAGCAATGCTTTATAGCTTGATATATGGTTAAAAGTTCTTTATCATGGATTGAGTAATTCAGTTGTCTCCTTGCAACTTTTTGGAACAAAAGGACACATGTCAATTGCTTTGCACTAGCACTTCCTCGATTGCATAATCTTATGCATCGCATCGACTTCAATCTCAAGCATTTCATGAAGGTCAGAGAGAGCTAGAATTAACACTCGCTTATCCGCTCCTTCAATTCTTTGAATGTTTTCTTAGTTTGATAACCTTTGTGAGTTGGTATTGAGATGTTACCACAAAAACTCAATAACAAACTTTTAAACATATTGATTAACTCCAATGACGCTATGTATCTCCATCACATTGATCGAACACGACCATTTGATTTTATCCTTAACTTTGCTAGAACTTAACTCCTTCCCATATCTCAAATTTCAGATATAAATGTATTGCTTACCAAATCCACACTTCTTTAAATTGAGCTTCACTCATAATAGCTTTAACGTCTCATTCAAGTAATCAACAACTTCCTCTCCAATCAAATTGCAGTTGAATGTGTCGTCTAAATGGACAACACATTCATCAAGGTAAATTATTAGAATATTATTAATTAGTCTCATTAATGTGGTCATTTTAATGACCTTTTAAATAATAAATAAAGAAAAAATAAGAAGCCAATGGCAAATTTCCCAATGCATGTGAACCTTGTAAGAAACTACACAAGGACATTGATCACCCTTGCAACACTAACCCACTCATCGCCACAATCTAGGGCTCCATCAGTTGTCTCAAAAAGCATCATCGTCGACCTCCAAAACAATTCGCACAAGATCTCTCCTGATGCTCTCTTTTATTAGAATATAATCACATATTCAATGTTATCCAATGTAACTACCTATGCAAGTAACCACATGATCCATATGTAACTGCATGTTATCATATGTAGCCACACACCTCTATTTATATGTACACTCATCAATGTAATGATGATATATGAGATAAGATTTCCTGATATTTCTCCTTACCTCTCACGCTAACTTCACATGGTATCAGAGTCATCATCTCTCAGCCTGCAGCCTCAAGATCCTCTCCCCTAACTCTCTGTCCTACACATCAAGAACTCGGTTCTTCTCAAGAAATTCATTATTCTCTCCCTCCTTATTCTTCTCCACTCTTCAAACCCCTAATCGCAGAAAGCTGCACACTAAGATGCGCACAACTCCTAAGCTATTCAAAGCAAACAACCTTCAAGATCACCTAGATGGCTCATCTGCAGAACCATCAACCTACATTTATGACATCACAAGAAATCAAACCCCCAACCCTACATCCATGGTATGGAATACCACTGATCGGAATCTTATTTCCACCCTCTACTCTACCATCTCTCCATCAATTATTCCCTACAAATCCATGCCCAGACTTGCCAAGAAGCGTGGCAAATGCTTGAATGAAGACTACAAGCAACCAAATAGTCTAAAGTAATTCAACTCAAGAATGTTTTGCCTAATGTCACCATGAAAGATAAGTCGATGTTATCCTACCTCTCCGAAATTAAAGAAATCGAATACAAAATTTCAGTCGTCGACTCCAACATCAATCCGGAAGACATAATTCATTACACACCCTAAACGGTCTCCCGACTCAATATCAAGTCTTCAAAACAATGATCCGGATAAATCTACAACCACTAAGCCTCGACAACCTCTATTGCTTACTATGCAACGAGGAAACAAATCTCCAACATAAGGAAATCGCTTCACGATCTCCAACAACAGTCGCAACTTACTTTCTTGATCCACATGCACAACAGAGGAAGTGGACAGCCGTGGAGAGAAAGAAACTGCTTCAATTAGGCACACGCCCAATTAGCAACCGTGACTACAACCATGAAGAACTCCCACATCCTTCCCCTCCTACACGCCAAATATACGAAAAAAGAGGGCATACAGCACCCTCTTGTTAGCGCCAACATGATTCAACCTATACAAAACAATCCCAACCGACAACACTCATCCCCAACAAATACCCAGACACCAACTAAGTTCTTGATTCCAGCGCACCCACTCATGTAACTAATGATTTCAGCAACCTCTCTATCTCTGACTTATACAACAGGCAAGACGAAGTAACCATCAAAAACGAAAAATCCTTGCACAACTCCAACATCGACAATGGTCTATTACCTATTTTACCCCGTAAGCTTACTCTATCTCAAATACTACATGTTCCCCAATCAAAATTCAATCTACTTTCAATCCACAAACTCGCAACCAACAATAATTGCTCTATCTCATTTGACCTCATTGGTTACTATATCAAGGATCTCCATTCGTACAAGGTTCTTCTTCAAAGTTGTAGCTGTAACGACCTATATGTCATCCCACCAAAACCACCACCACTCTCCCAACAGCTCATCCTCATCTCCCTCCACCGAACCAACAGCATCAACTCTCTGGCATCAATACCTAGGCCACCCAGTAGAAGCAATTCAACAACTCTTACAAATCAAACCACACAAATTTCACACAGCAGCAGCCCTAATGAATGCACCCATTGTATCATAAGCACCACAAATCACCCTTCTCTACTTCAACTAATAACCACTACAAATTATTAGATTTGATTCATTCTGATGTACAGGCCCCTGCCCCAAATATTTCTATAAAGATTTCCAATATATGTTTCTTTTATCGAATTTTTTTCTCTTTGCATGAATTTTTCCAATAAAAGATAAATCTGAAACCACCAACATTTTCATTCAATAAACTCACTTCCTCAAACTACAATTCAACTCAAAATAAAGATTCTCCACACCAACAGTGGAAGTGAATATTGCAACACCACGACCTTCCTAAAACAAACTGAAATTCATCAACTATCTTGTATCTAGACACTCCAACAAAATGGTGTAGCCGAATGAAAATATCGTTATCTCATCAAAACCACCCGAACACTTCTCCAACCCGCCGACCTTTCACCTAAATTTTGGCACGGTGCTTTATCAACTGCAACCTACCTCAAAAATCATTTTCCATCTAAAACCATCAACAACAAAAGCCCTTACGAACTCCTCCACAATCATAAACCAGCCTACACTCATCTTCGAGCCTTCAAATGTACTTGCTACCCACTACGACCAACTACCAAATAGTCCAAACTCTTTCCCAAACCTTACTCTGCATATTCATCACTTACTCTCCTAACCACAAAGGATATCGATGTTACAACCCTCTAACAAACCAAGTTATCATTTTTCGCAATGTACACTTCCTCATCCTCCTTACCTCTCCAACCCTCCCCACCAACCAACACCTCTCCTTAATTAAGTATTCCTCCCTCTACTCTCCTACCACTCTATCAATTCCATACAGCATCCATCGTCTACTTATCCCAATCCCTCTCCCTCCCCAATCTCACACAACTCTCAAACGCAACAATAGCAAACACCTCTGCCATCCTCATTCTCCTATAGCAAACTCTCATAGCTCTACCTCCTCTAGCCAAACCAGTACCCCAACTAATATCTACTTCACATTTCCAAAAAAACTGACACTATCATTCAATCATCTCCCTCCCTTATACACCCTTCACATCCAATGCTCACCCAAATAAAAACAGGTGACCTAATTCGCCGCCCCATTCTTGATCTCACCACCCAAATATATCAACAACCAAATACCACTACCTACACCCAAGCCAACAAGCATGAACATTAGAGAAAAGCAATGGCCGCTGAAATCATGGCCCTTGAAGACCAAGAAACTTGAAACGTAGTTCCTCCAAACCCATATTATCCAACCCTCAGATACAAATGGACATCAAACCAAATATAATTCTAACGCTTCCATCACTCACCACAAAGCTCGCCTCGTGAGTCAAGGGTTCAACCAAATCTACGGGTTAGATTACATGGAAACATACAAACCAGTAGCCAAAATGACCACCATTCGTGTACTCTTAGTCACAACTACACACCATAAATGGTCCTTAATACATCTTGATGTATCCAGCGCATTTCAACATGGCTCCTAAACTGAGACAGTGTGCATAAAACAACCTCTCTACTTCACAAATCCTAACAATGCTTCTCCTCATCACCTTAAGAAAACCCTCTACAGCCTCAAGCAATCTCCTCATCAATGGTTCTCTATGCTTATCAAATTTCTAATAACAAACGGTTTCACCAAAAGCAAAGTTGATCCATCACTCTTCATTTATGACAACTCCAATATTCGAGCATACCTACTAAAATATGTTGACGACCTACTTCTAATCAGACAAATCATTCCTCAAACAAACCATTACAACAATGGAAAATCATTTCAAGATGAAAAACATGGGCTCTCCCTCTCAATTTCTCAGAATCACCATCACCCCAACCATCCATGAGATACTTCTCTCCCAGAAACAATAAGCAGAACAAATACTTCAAGATGCTAGCATGTCTAACTGCAAACTCGCTCCCACACCTGCAATTCCAGCACAGATCCACCACCACCTCTGAAGCATTATCTGATCCACACACATACAGACAGCTAGCTAGACGACTTCAATTCTTCATCATCACTCGCCCGAACATCAGTCTAATCGTCAATCACATATGACAACACATGCACCAGCCTCTATTGCATCATTTCATTCAACTAAAATGCACTCCGCTACATCCAAGGTACCATCCATCTCGGACTACTAATCACTCCTACCTTAATGGAGCTTCAAGCATACTTTGATGCAAACTGGGCAAGAGAGTCATCAAATCGAAAGTTCACCACTGGATTATGTGTCTTCCTCGAACCTACTCTTATCAATTGGAGTGAAAAGAAATAACATATAGTAGCAATATAATCTACATAAGACAAATACCAAGCACTCGCCTCAATAGTCACATAAATCATATGGCTCAAACAATTACTTAAACAATTCCAACATCCCCAATCATGCACAACCACCATCTAATGTGACAACCAATCCACAACCTCCATTGCAAATAATCCATTATTCCATGCTCATACAAAATATGTAGAAGTGGAATGTTATTTCATCCAAGACAACATCAAAAACAATGAAATTGCAATCAACTACATACCATCAAATGAACAAACAGTGGATATACTCACCAAACCACTTTCAATCCTACAATTCAATTATCTATGTGATTAAATGACGGTTCAAAATCTCAATCATCATCTTACGAGGAAATATTAGAATATAATCACATATTTAATGTTATTTAGTAATGAGACACCCAATGAAAAATAAACGAGTAATCATCAACAAATAATGCTAAAAAATATTAAAGAACATTACTATTCATTGGCTTATAGCTTTTTTTTATTACTAACAATTTCTATTTGTAGTAATTTACTTTATATAACCGACAATGTTTTTTTACATTTTATAAGCATGCAATATGACTACAAATCATAGTTGTATTTTTTTGAACTATAATTATTCAATTACGTATACCCAATAAAAAAATTTCAATAAAATTCAATTAGAAGTAAATAACTAATACGATGATAGGCTCAAATGGGTACCACCAGAGCAACAGCTTTAATTTGTTTTTATTGATTTATTTCATAACTTATTTCCTTTTATCAGTGATAAGTTGCAGATTTTCTTTTATTTATTGAATATAATATTTTATATTTTCCCTTTTATTAAGAAATTGGTTTTTTAGTGGCTTTTCCTCTTTGGATGATTTTGTGAATGCTTATTTAATTCAAAGAATAAGAGAAAAAGTGTTCCAAAGGTATTAAGATTCCTAGTATAACTCCATTCTCATCACGGCTGTTCTTATTTTCAATATTCCTAAGCCTAATTAACTTTTCAATGGTACGTTAAAGTTTGCTATACGCTTTGGGAGGGCTTCATAAATGGCTCACTTCCGTAAAATATTAAAAGAAAACATACACCAATGTTGAAAAAGACAATAAGAATAAATGAAAACATAAACAACAATACTAATCTTTAGTTCTACTAGGTGGGGTTGGCTATATGAATCATTTATTTCCATAGTGCACAATCAAATAGATCAAAGAAGAAGAAGCAATGGCCAAAAAAAAACAGTGGGGATTCTCTAATAAATGGGGCAAATCTAGGGTCGAAGGATTGGGCACAATCAGTGCACATTCTGTCAGGAAAATGGACATTGGAAGAAGGATTACCCTAAGTTGAAAGAAAATAATGGGCTAGTGGATCTTCAGATGCAAAGGCAAATATAACACAGAATTTGTTGGAGGGGTCAAACTCAAAGGTTTCACTCGTTACAATTTCCATGGGCCTGCTAGCAGATTATCCAAGTTAGATTATGGACATGAGTGCGACGTGCCACATTTGTCCGCAAAGAGGCTGGTTTTGTTCGTACAGGAAACGGACTGTGGAGCAGTTTTAATGGGAAATGTTGTCGCACATTGTATTGCAGGCATTGGCAGCGTGCTAATAAGAATACACCATGGGACTCTGCAGGAATTGAAGGAGGTCAGACACATGCCCGAGATAAAAAAGAATTTAATGTCATTTGGGGTTTTTGAAGCAAAAGGCTATAAGATAGTGATCGAGGCAGGAGTTCTGAAGGTCATTAAGGCGTTATGACATACTTGCAGGAGTCAAACAACAAAACCTTTACCATCTTTAGGAAAGTATGGTGACTGGATCTGTTGCAATGGCAGAATATTCACATGATGTCATGACATTCTGGCACATAAGATTGGCACATGTAGGAGAATCTTCTCTGAGAGTTTTGGAAAATGTAAGAAACATTAAAGATATAAGCTCATATAAATTGCCTTTTTGTAAGCACTGTATTTAAAAAAAAAGGCACACATGTCTTTTGGTACTAACCTCCACAACACCAAAGGAATACCAGACAACATCATTTGATGGTCAACAGTATTTTATCACTTTCATAGATAACTTCTCCAGATATGTATGGGTATACACTATGAAGAGCAAAGCTAGTGTATTAGAGATTTTCATAAATTAGAAAAGTTTGTGGAAAATCAGACTGGCAAGCGAATTAAAAAGATTCGATCAGACAATGGTGAAAAATATACTTTTGATTCATTCTTACATGAGTGCCAAAGTTCAAGGATAGAGAACCACTTCACGGTGGGAGACACCACAACAAAACAGGGTAGCAAGGCGCATGAATCATACTTTTATGGAAAAAGTGCGATATATATTGTCTAATGCTGGGTTGGAGAGACTCGATTAGGCAGAGACCTTAGATTACACTTACTAGTTGGTGAACTGTTTGCCCTCTGCAGACTCCAATACAATTGTGGCCTAGATGTCCAGTTGCAAATTAATGTCAGTTGAAGATCCTTGGAAGGTCGGCTTACTATCATATAAGGAAGGATAAGTTGGAGTCACGGCTAGGAAAGAAATTTTTGTTGGCTTTCAACGAGGAGAAAAGGATTAACAGAGATGTCATATTTGATGAGGAGTTTTTTTGAGACACAAGAGTTCACATGATGTAGAGGATATTACAATGAGTTCTACATGCAGGTAGAGAAATGGGTTTAATGTCACCCCATTTGTTCCACATGATTCTTCTCATCATGATGCAGACACTCGTACAAGTGAAGACCATATTGGTGATGAGGAAGAAAAAGCTGATACTGAAGGTGAGTCAATTGTTAGAAATAGAATCCGATGCAAGCAGCCCAAAGGCTAACTTGGCAAAAGGACTACTATGTCACTTATGCTCTACCAGAGTTAGAAGATGAGGTTTCCTCTCAGTACAAGCAGTGATGAGTCCAGAGAAAAACTTATGGAAGAAAGCCATGGATGAAGAAATTGAATATCTTCATAAAAATGATGTGTGGAGATTGGAAAAGCTCCCTCTAGGAAAAAAGGCAATTGGATGCAAATGACTGTATGTGAAAAAGGATCTCTTGGAACTGATGGGCGTTACAAAGCTAGGTTGGTGGCCAAAGGCTTTGCTCAAAAGGAAGGCATTGACTATGATGAGGTATTTTCCCCAATTGTCAAGCACTTATCGATCCATGTGCTTCTAGCTTTGGTGGCACAGTTTGATCTATTACTGGAGCACTTCGATGTCAAAGTAGCATTCTTGCACAGAGAACTGGAAGAGATCTATATGGTGTAGCTCCCAAGGTAATGTTGAGGTATAAAAAGGAGACATGGTTTGCAAATCAGGCAAGTCTCACTATTGCCTAAAACAATCACCTAGGCAGTGGTATCAAATATTTGATCAGTTCATGCATAGAGAGAAGTATACTAGAACGTAATTTGACCATTACGTGTATTTCGAAAAGTTACCCCAAGGTAACTTCATTTCCCTACTCTATATATTGATAACATGTTGGTTGCTACCTCAAATTAGTCTGAGATTGACCACATGAAGCATCAATTGTTAAGAATTTTGAGATGAAAGAGTTAGGAGAGGCGAAGAAAATACTTTGAATGAAGATCTATAGGGACAGAACTGTGGGAAAGATTTGGCTTACCCAAAAGGGGTACTTTGAGAATGTGCTGAAAAGCTTTAAGTTTGACGACTTTACAAAATCAGTGAGTATACCTTTGGCACCACAATTTCACTTGTTTGTCAAAGTAGCATTCTTGCACAGAGAACTGAAAGAGATCTATATGGTGCAGCTCCCAAGGTACATTGAGGTAGAAAAAGGAGACATGGTTTGCAAACCGGGCAAGTCTCATTATGGCCTAAAACAATCACTAGGCAGTGACATCAAAAATTTGATCAGTTCATGCATATAGAGAAGTATACTAGAACGTAATTTGACCATTACGTGTATTTCAAGAAGTTACCCCAAGGTAACTTCATTTCCCTACTCTATATGTTGATGGCATATTGGTTGCTACCTCAAATTAGTCTGAGATTGACCACATGAAGCATCAGTTGCTAAGAATTTTGAGATGAAAGAGTTAGGAGAGGTAAAGAAAATACTTGGAATGAAGATCTATAGGGACAAAACTGCGGGGAAGATTTGGCTTATCCAAAAGGGGTACTTTGAGAATGTGCTGAAAAGCTTTAAGTTTGACGACTTTACAAAATCGGTGAGTATACATTTGGCACCACAATTTCACTTGTTTGCTGACTTGTGCTCGAAAACAGATTATAAAAAGAATGATATGCGCACAATGACATATGCAAGTGCAGTTGAGAGCCTGATGTATGTCATGATGAGTACAAGACCATATTTTGCATAGGTAGTTGGAGTTGTGTGCAAGTACATGCATAATCTAGAAAAAGATCACTAGTAAGCAATGATTAGCATATTCTGATATTTGAAGAATACAGTAGGTGTTGGTTTGTTGTTTCAGAAACAGTTATCAATAATAGACCTGTGTTGGATATGTGGATTCCGACTATGCAAGAGATTTGAATCGATGACAAGTTATGTATTCACTTTGTCAGGAGGTCCAGTTGGGTGGAGATCTACACTATTGCCCTGCCTACAACAGAAGCAGAATACATGGCACTCACAGAAGCATTCAAGAAATCTATATAGATGAAGCACGAGAAGGTAATAGTCTTGTGATAGCCAAAGTGCTATATTTTTGGCTATCAACCCTGTTTGTCATGCTCGCACAAAGCACATAAAGGTGCAACACCACATTGTTCGGGATATCATAGATGATGGAAAGATCTTGTTAAAGAAGATTGATCCAAGGACAACCCGACAGATATGCTTACCAATGTGCTTACAATTCAAAAATTCACCCACCGCAAGAAATTGATGAATATAGAGAAGCCTCACTAAGGCTTCTCATTTGGTGGAACTATGTGCAACTTGATTCTTTTGGGAGAAAGATACGTAGGCAACTATGTTGGTGCATCTGCTATGCTTGAGAGCATGATTGATATCAGCTTTCATATAACCCATATAATATTTAAGATGAAAAATCATTGATTTGAAATGTGTTTGAAGTTGATTTGGATCAACCAAATGAGTATCATCGCTTTCAGCCATTTGGCGAAGGAGAAAAAAAGCAACGGAGGCTAGACAGAGGCCTGGGCACTTGGGCGCCCAGAGACAGCGGCCCAAGTACCCCCAAGACAGTGAGCTAGGCACCCATGCAGTTCAGACGCAAACCAAGGAAGTCATTGCTTGCAAAATTAGAGCAAGTAAGCCATTAGTAAGTGTTGCAAGACAAAGAAGGTTGTAAGAACTCCATTGTAAGTTCTTGGTATGGGGTTTATGAACCCTAATTTGTATTATTCATTTCTCCAAGAGTGAAACTCTTTTCTCTTCCTCCCCGTGAACGTAAGTGTTTTATACCGAATCACGTAAATCTTTATTGCTTGTAGTTGTGCTGCATTTGGGTTTAGTTTTCACTTGTTTGGTCGATCCTAGCACAGTTAGGTATGAATATCATAGACCCTATAACTTGTAATTTCAACATAACATTTTTTAAAGGTTTTACACAAATACATACTAAAAATCTATGTTAGCATAATTTATGAATTGTAATTAAAGTGACAGTGAGAAAAACTGATCACATCGGCCTTATTTAATATATCCTTCACATAGAGGATCAAGTTTCAATGGGGTGTAGTTTAGTTTATCCTCATTTCAAAAGATTTCAAACAAACAGAGAGTTACCCTCACTTAGGAGAGTTAGTTTCCCCATTTTGAAATAGATTTTACAAAAAAAATATTGAACCACAAGCACTAAACTTCAAAAGACTAACTTTGTAAGTTTCTTGTACATTTTTTGATACAATTGCCATCTAGCTAGTTTATTGAGTTTATTTGTGTATTAATAAGAGTGATTCAAGCAAGTTTATTGCATATTCTCATGCAATTTCATTTGAGTGGCATAAAAGTATTTCAAATGCCTATACTTGCGCTCATAGAAAGCCTTCAATTTCAAGTAGGTTGAAAACTCTTGCTCGCATTCCAAGCAAATCTACAAAGTGCAAGTTCCAAGTATGTTCATTTGTTTGTTTAAGTCAAGTGCAATGGTGAGTTGTGACATCTATTTTTTATTTTTGAAATTTTTTACTGTTATTCTTATTTTCTTTCAAGAGCTAATTGTCCTTTCTAATTAGATATTCCTGCAAATTCGGTCAAAGATTCATGCTGTCCGCGCTTAGGTGACATCGAAGTATTGGGAAGCCTACCTCAATGACGCCTAGCATGTCTACTTCAAGAATTACCATGGTGTGACAGCGCAAGAAATTCAAGGAAATGCAGTTGCTTAACAATGCCAAACATTTTTAGGGGTGCAGTTTCAAAAATATATATAAAAAAATAAGACTCATTTTTATTTGCTTTTCTTTTTTTTATGTCCATCTAATCCTCCTCAGCATCGCATCCTCTTTTTTATTTTTCAATTATCTTATTCTTCTCACTTTTTTCTTAATTTTTATTTTTCTTTGTACTGAGAGAGGGAGAGGGAGAGAGATGAAGAAAAAGTGAAAGGGCAGAAAAAAGTGTTATACATACTATGAAAGACAGCCAACAATAAGATGAACTCGCTAAGAAGGATTAGATACAAAGAACTACAAGGGAGAAAGAGGTTAATAAAAAAGAGTGAGAGTGTAATGGCCCGATGCCGATTCAGCGAGAACTGTCCCGACATTAGGTATTCATAAATCATAGGATCCTATTGAGCAATTTAAAAGAGAATAGATACACATATAAAGTGCAAAAAGTAATACATGTATATATACTAGATACATTTTTCTTCTAAGTTTTAAAAAAGCAGCAGTTGATTGAGTTTGCATAAGTTTTTGATTGTTAAATTAACCTTTTAGCCAATATTTATAGATTTATAAAACTGAAATGAAAACAAAGTAATATAATATTTAATTTCTTCTTTTCTATTATGTTTTTCTTTTATTGCAAAATTTTAAGTTACTGAGGGTAGCAATAATATTTATAAGTGTTATTATTATCATTATTAATAATAATAACGATAATAATATTGTATGAAAGAAAAAGATAGAATGAAAATGACTGAATTGAAATTGACAGAATAGAAATAACAGTCATAATATAACATTTGTATTGTTATTATTATTAATTAATGACAACAATAATGATGTTAATGACATATTAGAGATAATATAATTATTATTATCAAAAAAATAAAATAAAAATAAAAATGAACAATATAAAAAGTAAAATTTCTCATCTTTTCCTCTTCTTTTCCTTCACCTCTCACCTAGGGTTAGGGTTGCCGGAAGCCGGAGAGAGGTCGGACGGGGCTGAAGGGGGGCGGAGGGGATGGCCGGAGGCAGAGGAGTTGTCGGCTAGTGGCAGGAGGGCTGACTTGATGTGAGCTGAGGGAGAGTTGGCTAAAGGAGTTTTAGGTTTAGTGAGGGGTAGGGGGGATATATATAGGAGGAGGGAAGGAGAGAGAGAGGGGAAGGCCGGCCAACTTGCGGCCGCCGATCAGGGCGGCGTGCGTGCAAGAGCCGCACAGTTCGTCTGCGTCTAGCAAGCTCTGTCAAGCGACAGAGCCTGCGCTCGGAGGGGGGGACAGAGGAAGGAAACAGGGTAAAATAAAAATAAAATAAATAATTTCAATTAAATTTTTCGCATTTTTCCGTCGTTCGACTTTCAAAAATAACGAAACTTGACACAGAGATGTGTTACGATGAGACGAACCCCTCGCGTCAAAAAATTTTGATTCATAGCAATATTTTATTTTATATTAATTTTTGAAGTTTGAAACTTCAAAAATTAATTACGACGAAACTGGAGCTCTAAATTTGATGAAACTTTTAATTTGAACTTGCATTTAATTTTATTAATTTGTTGAATTTAAACAATTCAGAAATTAATGTAGGAGTTTTTGTTATCCGAATTTCTCTCAAACTAGAGCATTTTGATCTAAAAATTATTTATATCCAATGTTATTTTTGATTTGCCCTAATTTTGAAATCGCCCGGGATTCTGATTTTTGAGTCGAATTTTGACCTAATTTGCAAAGTAACGACATTGGGTCGTTACAAACTCCCATACTTAAAAACAATGTCATCCTCGACATCATAAGAATAAAATAAAGTCTTAAGGGAGTTTTGGGGTACCTTGCTTCTGAAATAAATCTGGATACTTTCTTCGCATATCATCTTCTTTTTCCTATGTTGCTTCCTTTACAGAATGATTATGCCATTGAACTTTGATCATCAGGACGTTCTGCTTCTTAATTTTTAGCGATCTTTCTCAATGATTTTAAAAAAAATTTCAACATAAGTCAAATCAGGTTGAATTTCGACTGTCGAATCTGAAATTTGTTGAGTGGATTCCTGGAGGCATTTACGGAGCGCTGAAACGTGGAATACGCTGTGCACGGTTGTAAATCTTTCATAAAGTTTAAGTCTATAAGTCGAGCTTCCAATTTTTATAATTACTTCGAATGATCAAACATATCTAGGGCTCAGCTTTTTAGTTACCCCAAAGCGATAAATTCCTTTCATAGGGCTAACCTTTAGATAAGCACGATCACCAATGTGAAATTCTAGCCTTCGGTGTTTTGCGTCATGGTATTTATTTTGTCGGTCCTGAGCTGCCGCAATTCGGCTCTTGATTAGCCTTATATTTTCATTTTTTTTTCAATCAACTCAGACCCATAAATTTGTACATCTCCAACCAATGTCCAGGCTAGAGGAGTACTGCACTTTCTCCAATATAAGACTTCATAAGGAGTCATCCCAATGCTCGATTGGTAGCTCGCAAATTCTATTAAAGATATGTGATCTTCCCAATTACCACCAAAATCTAAAATACTCAAACGCAATAGATCTTCGAGTATTTGATTAACTCTTTCAATCTGCCCATCTATTTGTGGATGGAAGGTGGTGTTTAGAGCTAGCACAGTTCCTAAATCGTGGTGTACCGCTTGCCAAAAAAGGGAAGTTAATCTGATATCTCGATCCGAGATTATGACTTTTGGAATTCCGTGAAGTCTGATTATTTCTTTGATATAATTTTGGCTAACTTTTCAACAGCGTTTGTTTCATTAATAAGAATAAAATGGGCTGATTTAGTCAAACGATCCACTATTACCCAAATTGCATCTGCTCCTGAATGACTCCTGAGTAATCCAATGACAAAATTCATAGAAATGTCATACCATTTCTATTCTGAGATTTCTAATGGATGCAAAAGTTCACCTGGCCTTTGATGTTCAGCTTTTACTAAACAACACACATGGCACTTAGCACTAAATTCAGCCACGCTTCTTTTGAGTTATGGCCACCATAATACTTCTTTTAGATTCCGATACAATTTGTTGTTCCCGGGGTGAATTGTATACCCTGAGTCGTGAGCTTCACTTAAAATTTGATTTTGAATGGATGCATTATTAGGGACTCAAACTCTTTTCCCGTTATAAATATAAATCCCTTGCTGAAGCTATAAGTCTGATCTACATCCATTTTCAATGTTCGTCTTTACCTTTGAATACTCTGGGTCTTGTCCTTGAGCGATAGTTATCTGTTGCATGAGCGTAGGTTCGGCAATACTTATTTTGAGTAATCGCTTAATTGCTTGCTGGAAAAGAGTCTTATCCCTAATTTCTAGAACTCTTCCACCAAGGGGCTTGCCATGATCATTTCATTCAGAGACACTTTTTTGCAAATGGCATCAGCTACAATGTTGACCTTACCAAGGTGATATGTGATACTAAGATCGTAGTCGCAGATTAATTCAAGCCATCTTCTTTGCCTACAGTTTAGATACTTCTGGGTAAAATATATACTTTAAGCTTTGGTGGTCTGTAAAGATCTCGCATCGTACTTCATATAAGTAATACCTTCATATTTTTAAGACAAAAACAACTGACGCTAACTCCAGATCATGAACTGGGTAATTCTTCTCATAATTCTTTAATTGCCTTAAGGCATAAGCAATTACCTTCTTTTCTTGCATTAGGACACATCCCAATCCAATGTTGGATGCATCAATGAATACTTGATAATTAATTCCCTCTTGCGGTAAGATCAGAATTGGTGTGATGGTCAGTACTTCTTTTAACTTCTGAAAAGCTTCTTCCCTTTCTTGGCTCCAGACGAAAGGTACCGATTTTTGAGTTAACATTGAAAGAAGTGAGGCTAATAGGGAAAATCCCTTAACAAACTTCCGATAATAGCCTAGTAGTCCCAAAAAGCTTCGAATTTCGGTTACAGAGGTGGATTGTGGTCATTCTTGAATGGCGCTTATTTTATTCTAATCAACTCTTATTCCTTCAGCACTAATTACCTGACCAATGAATACAACAGATTTAAGCCAAAATTCACACTTTGCGTACTATGCATACAGTTGTTGCTCCCTTAATGTGCCCAACACGAGTTCTAGGTGATTTTCATTATCTTTTTCACTTTTGGAGTAAATAAGTATGTCGTCGATAAACATGATCACAAATCTATCCAGGAAGGGTTTAATAACTCGCTGCATTAAATCCATGAAAACTGATGGAGCATTGGTTAATCCGAATGATATTACCAAAAACTCAAAATATCCGTAACGAGTTCTAAACACTGTTTTTGGAATGTCTTCTTCTCATACTCGTACTTTATAATAACTTTGATGGCAGATTTATTTTTGAGAAGACCTTTGCCACGGAGAGTTGATCGAATATATCATCTATTCGTAGTAGCTGATACTTATATTTTATTGTTATTTTGTTTAACTCTCGGTAGTCAATGCATATGCACATCAATTCATCATTTTTCTTTACAAAAAAAAACTGGAGCTCCCCATGGTGACATGCTAGGTTTTAAAATCCTTTATACATCAGTTCTTGTAATTGCTCGTGTAATTCTTGCAGCTCTTTTGTAGCTAGACGGTATGGTGCTTTTGATAGTGGCTGCGATCCAGGCACTATGTCAACTATAAAATCCACTTCCCTTATTGGAGGTAGACCAGGAAGCTCTTCTCGGAAGATATCGAGGAATTCTCTGACTATTCTGGTTTCTGATAAAGGGATGTCTTTTTCTACTTCTTTTATCATAATGACTAGGTAAGCCTCATACCCTTTACAAATTAACTTTTCCGTTTTAAGTGTGTTGATTAGAGAAGCGTTAATGCTCAATCTGCCTATGAATACTTTTAGTTTCCCTTCTCCTTTAATAGTGGCATTCTTCTTCCGACAATCAATGATCGCTTCA
Organism: Gastrodia elata; assembly: GCA_016760335.1. Lineage (NCBI taxonomy): Eukaryota > Viridiplantae > Streptophyta > Magnoliopsida > Asparagales > Orchidaceae > Gastrodia > Gastrodia elata. Next base: position 27,756,050 of record CM028681.1, read on the forward strand.
TGCATACTCAACCAATCAATCCCAAAAATTATGTCGAAATTCATTATAAGAAGGATTTGTAGAGTAGCCTCGTATACCATTTTATTGATAGGAATGTTGCAAACGCAAAACTACTGAGCGCTCATGGTGGCGCCGGAGGGCAACCCAATATTAAGAGTGTTGGCTAGATTGCAACACTAAATATTGAGCGCCCTTGCCCAATTGTATGAAATAAAGGAGTGGCTTGCTCCCGTATCGGACAAGACGTTAAAAGATTTGTTATTAATTTGAATAGTGCCTAGTTAGAAAAGAAAACAACTACTATAAAAGGTTTATGTATGTGTGTGGAGAGATTTTAAGAAAAAAGGAAGGTAATGTACCTGACACCACGATGTTGTCATCGGATGCCATGATAGGATTGAGGGCGTACATCCTTGGTGGAACGGTGGGTCGAGAGACCTGACCTTTACTTTGGGTAGGCGCCGTTGTTGAAGTAACTTGTCTAAGAGCAGCACCTCTTCGTTGATTGTTGGCAGTGGGGGTTACTGGTGCTGAGCTTTGGTTTGGGGCAGATATTACCCCAAGAATAACATCTCTGTCGATCGTCTTCTTGGAAAAATAGAAACGAAAACCGTGACCGAAGCGCCCACAAGTATAATAGTGGTTCTGCCCGTGATAGCACCTCCCAATCGGGTGAGGTCGATCACAATTTAAACTTTTGTTGATCATGGGAGCTTCGACAAACATTTGGTATACCTTGGCTAGTGGAGGGTAACGAGGACACTTGAACGCCTCTTGGTCCCTAGCAAAAGTGACCGGCTCTTTCCTTGTCTCTCCGTGATCACTTGCTCATTATGTTCAAGCATTGTTACACAATCTAAAAGCTCAGCAAATTTTGCTTAAGCGATATCAGATTAATGCGATTGCTATCTTTTAATCCTTCCAGGAACCTACTGCACCTTGTCGCTTCACAATCAACCAACTTAGGTGCATAACGAGAGAGTTTTGTAAGCTCTGTCTCATAAGCTGCCACCGATCGATTGCCCTGAGATACTTTTATAAATTCGCTCTCGAGTATTCTCTGCGCAAAGTGAGGAATGCAGAGACTTCGAAACGCTCCCTTGAATTCTGCCCACGGTATATCCTCTAGATTGATGCTCCCAAAGGTGATTTCATAGGTGATTATCTACCACCTTTCAACTTCACCGTCTAGCAAATATTTTGCTAGTCTAACTGTTTCGATTGAAGAAAATTTTAAGCTGTCCAACTTAATTTCAACTGCTTGGATCCAATCTTCGACTTCCATGGGTCAGACTGAGCCGTTGAATGTAGGATAATTTAATTTAAGAAAGGCTTGCAAGGCATCATCTACCCGCAGTCTTTGTCCATGAGGGGGTTTTGGTGCATGCAGGGAGATAGAGGTTCTTCTTTGGTTTGAAATAGCTAGCAATACAGCTTCCAATAGTATGTCCGTTCTATTGTCTGTTGTTGCTGAAGAATTGGCTATTTTAACCAGGGGTTGCGGAGGGTACTACGAGGAAGGCTTCGTCGGAATCCATCTGTTGGAAATTATTAATAAAAACTTGTAATTATAAGAGATTGTGTCTAACTGAGAAAATAAACAATTATTCGCAACAATAAATAAAATTTACAATTTTTTATTCAAAAAGTTTCCATTAATAAAAGATCCGTATACAAAAAGGGATGTGTTAACTGTATTACTAATTCCTTGCTGGATGCACATCCTCGAAGGATAATCTGGGGATACAAGATCTTACTCTAATTTTTCTAAGCATCGAAGGAATCTGAACTAGCTGATCTCCTTTTCGATGAGGGCTCCCGGTAAAGTACGGAGGTTCCCGATTTTCCTTTTGAAGTAGAAGTCGTCATGTTGTTGGCTTTGATATAATTCCTGAGGTTATGAACTTCATTTTGTAGTTGGATGACTAGTCGCTTTTGTATGTCTATCCTTTCTTTTTACTTCCCATTCTCAAGTAGACATTTTTCCATGTACCCTTCAATTCTTGAACTTCCATTTCTAATTTCCCTGATCCTGTTCCTGGATACTAATACTTACCAGGCTATGATACTCTCCGCCTCACTTAGTTTCTCTGTCATCGCATCTTCCTTTGCTTCTGCTGTGGGGGCGTCCAAATTAGTGAAAAGCTTAGTACTTCAGAATGCGAGGAGTCACTATCATTACCTTCATCCTCAAAGTACTCAATCATTTTGTTATTGGGATTCATCTATTATTATAAAAGATAAGATGAATTAATCACATCAGATATATTGTTCTAGCACTTCCAAGTTCTACTTATAATGATGAATGGAAAGTTATTTAATATATTTAAAGTTCTCAATCCCTCCTAACTTCTCATAATACTAATTTATCTTACTTAAATGTCAAAACTAATTTCTTTAGAATGGATATATCTTTATTTTTATATGTATGTTCTTTACTTTCAAATGTGTTCAATCCTGCTCTAATACCAATTGTGATGGCCCGATGCCAGTTCAGCGAGAACTGTCACGACATTAGGTATTCACAAACCGCAGGATCCTATTGAGCAATTTAAAAGAGAAGGAATACACATATAAAGGCCAAATAATATTTCTCATTCATCATAATTTCATAATACAAAATGGCCAACGTATACTTCTTACAAAGTTCATCTTTTTAAAACAAAAGATAAACTGAAACAAAAATAAAATAAAAATAAAAAGTAAAGTAGCGTCGTAGATCCATTGACAATTTGAAAATTTATGATTTAAAGTTCTCGTTCAAGTTCTCTCAGAAGTACCTGACCTGGTATTGTAAAGAAAATAATACCGGGATTGAAATTTCCAGTAATTAGAGAAAACTTTAAGTATCGCAGTAAACAATAAAATATTACATTTTATAATAGCAGAGATACGATTAGCGGAAAAAGAATGTGATAAAAATGCAGCAAAAATAGAGCAATAGTGCTAAAGGGATAATTAATTTCCTGCAAAAAGTATTATCACATAGATGTATGTTACTGATGTCATTTTTCCAGTAACCAACCAACGTATGTTACTGATGTCATTTTTTCAGTAACCAACCAACGTACGTTATTGATGTCATTTTTCCAGTAATAACCAATGTAAGTAACTAACGTCATTTTTTCAGTAACCAACCAACATACGTTATTGATGTCATTTTTCTAGTAACCAACCAACATATGTTACTGATATCATTTTTTCAATAATCAATCAATGTATATTACTGATGTTATTTTTTCAGTAACCAACCATTCTATAAAAGAATATTTGTTTCAAACAACCAACTAAACATCAAATATGAATTTGGCTCAAAACAAGCTAAGCAGCATTAAAGTACAAAAAGTAATATATGTATATATAATGGGTTACCTTTTTCAATAAATTTCAAAAAAACAACAGTTGATTGAATCTGCATAAATTTTTGATATTTAAATTAGCCTTTTAGCCAATACTTATAGATTTATAAAATTGATATGAAAACAAAGTAATATGATATTTTTAGAAATATTTACTTTCTTCTTTTCTATTCTATTTTTCTTTCACTCTCTCTTCTTAATAGAAGGCAAATTTTTAAATTACTGAGGGTAGCAATAATATTTATAAATATTATTATTATCATTATTTAATAATAATAATGATAATAATATTGTATAAAAGAAAAAGACAATGAAAATGACTGAATTGAAATTGATAGAATAGAAATATCAATCATAATATAACATTTGTATTGTTATCAATATTAATTAATGACAACAATAATGATGCTAATGACATTAGAGATAATATAATTTTTATTTTCAAAAAATATAAAAAAGAAAATAAACAATAAAAAAACAAAATTTCTCCTCTTTTCCTCTTCTTTTCCTTCACCTCTCACATTTAGGGTTGCCGGAAGCCGGAGGGAGGTCAAGCGGGGCTGAAGGGGGCCGGAGGGGATGGCCGGAGTGGGGTCGCCGGAGGCAGAGGAGGAGCTGTCAGCTGGTGGCAGGAGGGCTGGCTGGGTGTGGGTTGAGGGAGAGTTGGCTAAAGAAGTTTTAGGTTTAGTGAGGGGTAGGGGGGATATATATAAAAGGAGGGAAGGAGAAAGAGAAAGGACGGCCGGTCAACTAGCCAGCCACCGACCAGTTGCCGACTAGGGCAGCGCGCGTGCAAGAGCTGCACGGTCCGTCTTCGTCTGGCAGGCTCTGTCAAGCGACAGAGACTGCACTCGGTCGAGGGGGGAGGGAAACAGAGCAAAGAAAAAAAGAGAAAAATAAAAATAAAATAAACAATTTCAATTAAAATTTTCCCATTTTTTCGTTGTTCGACTTCCAAAAATAACAAAACTTGACACAGAGGTGTTACGATGAGACAAACCTCTCGTGTCAAAAAATTTTGATTCAGAGCAATATTTTATTTTATATTAATTTCTGAAGTTTGCAACTTCAAAAATTAATTACGATAGAACCAAAGCTCCAAATTTGACAAAACTTTTAGTGCAACCTTTAAATAATATACTTAACTCAATAATACCAAAATCAATAAATTTGGACTTAAAGCAAGAGTTTTCGTTATCCGAATTTCTCTCAAACTATGATATTTTAATCTAAAAACTATTTCTATCTAATAGTATTTTTGGTTTACCCTAATTTTGAGGTAGCACAAAATTCTGATTTTTGAGACAGTTTTGACCTAATTTGCAAAGTAACAATATTTGGTTGTTACAGAGAATAACTGAATAAGGGATACAATCGACTCTGACATGAGTCACGTGCTCTAAAATGAGAAAAAAATTCAAGTTAATTTATCCCATCCAACAATCTAAACTGATAGTCTCAATCACGTATCAAACAACCTCAAATTTACACGACTAGTCTCCTTTTAAACATTTTGACGAAATGAACATAAAGATGAATCTGAACATCTAGCTGACTCCTCAATAATTTTCTTTGTTTTAAATGCAAATGCCCAATTTATCAAGATTCAAAAATTTAGTTCAATTTTGGCATGTCAATCTAGGTCTAAACCATTTCACCATTAAAAATCTATAGCTCAAAATTGTAGCTACACAATCTTCCTTTTTTATACATCTGGAATTCAAATCTTCTTTTTTCAAATCTAATCATTGCACCAAAAATGACACCCACTAATTACCATTTTCAATAGTTATACGACGTTGAAATTCCATAAATAGGTAATCTTGTGAGTTATATTTTTAAAAATTATTTTTAATCTAAATAAGAAATTCAATTATTGAGTGTTTTGCCTGCAATTCTCTTATTAAAAAATTAGAATGTCGTGATTTTATTAATTAATAAGAGAAAGCTTATCTAAAAGAAATCCAAAACTAACTTTCTCAATTCCAAGGAAAAATGCAAGTGCAACTATTTGGACATGTAAATCTCTAATAAAATCAAGCCCAAATTGTTCTGCCAAAAATATCTGTCAAAAGCTTAAATGGAACGGAGCTGTTTGATGTAACAGATGAATTGAATTTAAATCAAAGTATTAGATCAGTTTATTTATCTGTTCAATTCTTGAAGCATAATGATTAGTCATAGTCACAGATGCTTTTAATTTGACATTTAGTGATTGCAAAAGCGTTGATAGGGCTTTGATCCACAAAAGGGGGGAATTATTGTATTTTAATACAACCACTTAAATGTAACAACTCTCTTGTGCCCTCAAAGATAAACCCTAAAAAAGTTTATAAAGACCCAAAATTTCTAAGAACTCAAGAATTTATCACAATATTGTGATAGGTTTAAAAACTTTTCTACACAGAAAAATGGTAATTTTATGATCAGTTTGGTTTTTTTTTTTGTTTTCAAAAGAAAAAATGTTTTTGTTTATTTAACCTTGCCTTGCACTCTGAAAGCAAGTCGTCGTCTTCAAACATACTTGATTTGACTAGCAAACAAAAGACACAAGCTTTGATCCATTAGGCATTAATCATTGTTGGGCCTTGTTGCAATATTCAGGCTTTATTGAGTTAGAAAATCCTAGATTTAGCTGTCATCTAGATAGCTAAGCTAATGAAGTAACAGAAAAATGGTAATTTAAAAACCATGATGTTGGCAATCGATATACATACATTCAATCACTTAAATCTTTATGTAGAAAAAATTACCATACGCAATCCAACCCACTTTCTATGCGGGCCAAACTTGGGAATATGCATATCATATACAAGCAAATAAAATCAGTTTTGTATAATGCTTGGAAAAGTTGTGTAAGATTGAATGTGTGCTTTTTATTTTGTTTTTAATATCATATTTTGCATTGCTTTGTGAAATTTGTTTTCCATTTATCATTCTTGATAAAATGCAGAGTGAATGCTTAATTGTGAAATCAGAAGTTGAGTCTGCCTGTGTCAGCAACTCCGTCAATGTGTGCTTTGCCAATCTAATGTTGAGATAGTTTGGGTTGAGGGCTGCAACGCCTTAGGGAAAGTGGAAATGTGGCCAAGGGAGTTGGAAGGGTTGATGTAGATGCACGTTTTGTCAAACCATAGAAAAATCTCATTTTTTGTATACCAACTCTAGCTTAGCTATGCATGCATGCATGCATTTACTTGCACAAACTCAATTCTTTTAAATTTGCAATAGTTAATTTCCCACTTGTTGTTTTTCAAATAGTGTCAATGGGTTTAAAAGCCTTGTTTGTCAAATTGCATTATTATCACAAGTGAACTAATTTTAATCAATTCTTAAGAAAGATGATACATAAAATCTAAATTAGTTTTCTCGTTATATTTAAAATAGCAAAATTGGTACTTATTACATAAAGTGTGATACCTACAAACAAGACTGAAATAGAGAAAAGCAGCCAAGGTAATCGTAGAAGAGACACAGTAGAGAGGTTTTGCTCCTCCCCTCCAATACCAACTCCTGCAGTAAAAGCAAGCCAATGTAAACAGAAGGAACAAAAATCAGACTAAATGGTAATACAAGGTCATAATGGCACAATGTACGAGAGACCGACTAACAAGGACAATTTTATTTGATATTAGGATGCAAAGATCGTTTACATGTGCACTAATATAAATATCAATGAAAAAAAGAACATTTTATATCAACAACAACATCAATGTTTTGTTACATTGAGATAACTGTTTTGATATTGTTCAGTACCACTATATTTTATAGCAATCATTAAGTAGTAATAAGAAAGATGAAAGTAGACTGTCCACAACAACAAAATATGAAATAATAAATAAACAAGAAGAAAGCCAAAATTTTACAATACCTATTGTGCCAATGCCAGCCAATACAATACCAAACCAATCGAGTGTATTCATGACTTCCTTAAGATAAAAATGGGAGAAGACAGCTAGTATAGCAAGGCCACAGCCAGAGACAGGTTGTATAATGGAAACCTGAAACAATAGCAATAATTTCATTAATCAAATCTAGTGATTTTTCTGCCTTCAGCACATCCTATAAATATATGATGCAGAAGAAGATCATAAATTTGGATGATTTGTTGTTCCTTGATAAAATATCGCTAACAAAGTCATAAAGGAAGCTTAAAACTCAAATACACAACTGCAAAAAAATTGGTTTCTTAAATTTTATATGTTTATATACAAGAACTACATTATCAAGCACATTAAATTAATAACTAAATTTAAGCAATCCTCCCAACATTATGTTCAATTACATGAAGACCAGATAGCAAAATTCATCTAACTGATATAATGAACTCATATAGATTTTCACTGCACAAATTTGATACACACGCACGTGCGCACATACACTATATTTATATACATACATGCATACATACATATATATACACATACATATACATATATGTACACATACATACATATATATACATACATACATATATACATATATATACATATATATGTGCATATATATACAAATATATATATATATGTTCCCAAGAGTCAAAGGGTCAGGTAAGACAAAAACCTTCAAAAAATCAATGAACTAGTTGTGGTAGGAATAAATGTCAATGTAGAAGGTTGCACTAATTTTTACGTTGGTAATACCAAGGCAATGGACGTTTATATTGCCTTGGCAGCGGGCAACACTGCCGAGCAAAATTTCAATGTGGTCGCCGCTATTGATAAGAAGGTTGTCATAATTTCCTTTTACCTATTGTTATTAACAGACTCTTACATGCTCAGAGGAAGTTGAACGACGCATCAATCCAGTGTTTGATCGAAAATTTCAATAAAATTTTAGAATAAAGCTGGGTTTTCCCTAACATCAATGCAATCAAACAGCTTCTAATGAAAAAAGTTCCTCAACGCCTTCTGGAGAGATACAGGTTTCTATGAGCGATGATGTCAAGACAGTGTAGGTGGTGGTGGGTCTCCAACCTCTTGCCAATGAATGTCATACAAGTGAATTTGGCAAACTTATGAACGAAATTCAATCATCCATTGTATGAAAAAATAGAGTTCGAAGATCTGAAGGAGGTGTTTAGACATAGAAGAAAGGCTCTTTAACTTCTCAAAAAAATTTCACAATATTATCAAAGAAAAAAAAGAGTTGACTCTGAAGCATGTATTGCTCTTATGTTTATGTTTCTTTTCTCTATTTGATTCTTCTTCTGCTTTTAAGGGTTTGGTATTTGTATTTTTAGTTTTTTTTTTTTTTACTTAATGTTTTTTTATGGTTACAAACCAATATATATTTGTACTTGTCTCTTTGATAAAATTCCAACAGAATCCCCTTTATATATATATTTGATTGTTCACTATTTGGGATGAGCCATACATTCTAGCAAAATCTAGAATACCTAGATTATTGGTAAGTCATCTCTCTAATCTACAATCATTGTCACCTAAAGTGGATTTAGCTCTTCAATTTAACAAAATCACTAACAATTGGAACAAAAAATAAATCCAACAGAGTTCACATATATTTTTGAAAAAAAATCTCTTTAACAATACCTCTAATAATAATTGTTCAAAAAATGTAAAAATTAATAAGTAGGCTTGGAAATGATCTCTTTTTCAAAATAGAATACAATATTTTAAACCAAATTTCCCCGATATATGGATCATGATTAATGTAATTCTGTGGTCAAAGACTTCCAATGGGCACAAATCCCTTAGATGTCTTCAATTTAATATTAATAGCATATAAATGTCTAGTGACTGTTTATCTAATAAATCATCGGCATGATATGTGCCATCACTATATCTTCAATTTAATATTAATAGCATATACAAATATTGGCTTGAGGTGCCTGACTGCTCTCCTTTAGCCAAGTTCAATGGTAGCGTCATCAGATTGCTAAATTGCTGCACAAAACATAAACACAAACAAAACACACACAAATACATTAATAGTAACTCATGCTAACACAAATATACGCAAAAATTGGGGAATAATTTGGTATCAATACATGACTTATCACTAAGGCCTGAGAGGCTATTGGTTTCCCTTTTGTTCCTCTTTATCCTCCTCCATTCTCCTCAATCCCCTTTCACCTCCAAATAGCCCCTTTCAAGCTCCAACATCATTTGCATGATCCAAGCTTATTTATGATCTCTCCTTAGTAACAATCTAACAATGATCAACAAATATAATTATGGCCATTGCAAATCAATTGTTTTCCTTGAACCTGGTCAAAAATTGGAGACAGCAAATATATTTGCTCAAATTTGTTGCTTCAAATTTGTTAAGCAGTTAACCAAGTGTTATGATTCTAATAGGTGCTACCGTTGAGTGTAGGTTCATCATCTTGTATGTGAGAAGTAAATGTACGAGTGAGAGCAAAAAGCTACACTTATTACAAATAGTTTAAAGTGGTTTTACTATGAAACCTCATAGGTTTGATAAGATACCTACAAATATTGTAATTAATTAATACAAAATACAAAATGATATAATTTGTGTTCAATTGTTACGGTTGACTTTAGTTGGTTACAAAGAAAGATTATATTTCTTAGTATAAGTATTAAGTTTAAAAAGAGAGACGTGAAAAATCCCTTACTCCATTCCCAATGAGTATTTATAGTTTTTGAATTAGGGCATTGATGATTGATAATGATATGCGTCATATCTCCACTTGTTGAGTATGGGAATGTGTTGCTTCATATATGGAACCATCATGATTCTAAATAGATTTGTGTGTTGCTTTGACAACTACTCATGTTTCATGACTACATAAAATTAGATTTGTGTTGTACGCAAACAAAGATGTAGATATCAGGTCAAGTAGAGAGTGATAAGCAAATGAGCTGCAATTGTAACGACCCAATGTCGTTATTTTACGAATTAGGTCAAAACCTGCTTCAGACATTAGGACCCCGGAGAATTTCAAATTAGGGCAAACAAAATTTTCTTTAGATAGAAATAATTTTTGATCAAAGTGCCCTAATTTGAAAGAATTCGAATAACAGAAGCTCCCACTTTATTTTTCAGAATTATTTAAATCTAATAAATTGAGAAAATTAAAAACGTCTCTAAATTCATCGATTTTCATATCATTATATTAAGTATATTATTTAATGGTTGCTCGAGAAGTTTCATCGATTTTTGAGCCCCGATTCGGCCTCAATTAATTTTTGAAGTTTCAAACTTCATAAATTAATTAAAAATAAAATATTTGTTTGAATCGAAAAGTTTTGGTGCGAGGGTGTTCGTTACATCATAACACACCTCTGCGTCAAGTTTCGTTATTTTTGAACATCAAACGGTGGAAAATGAAAAGAATTTAACTTTAAGTAAATATTTCATTTTTTTTCCTTTAATTTTATTCCTTCCCCTCCCCCGATCGCACGCAACGGGCCTCTGCGCCAGGCACAGACCAGGGCCTTCCTGCGTGTTGTGGCGCAGGATGGTCAGCCCACCTAGCCGACCAACCCCTCCCTCTTCCCTCCTCTATTTAAACACCCCACTCCCCTCCTTCCCCACTAGCCAACAGCAGCAGCCCCTCCCTGCCAGCCCTCCTCCTCAGCTCCCTCTCCCTGCCAGCCTTCCTCCCCAGCTCCCTACCTCCCTGCCAGCCCTCCAACAGCGAACAGTCACCCAGCAATCAGCCCCTCTGCTGCAAATTCTGATTTATTCAACTTGAAGATTTTTAATTCCTTTGGATTCTTGCTAGAGATTAATTTTAGACTTAACTCACTAGCACTTTAGATAGTCTGAATCAAATTAGTATAACACCTTGCTTTAAATCATTCTATAACAATTGCAAGATATCTGATACATTTGATTCTCCACATCAAAACTAAATATATCCTTATGGCCCAACTTAATAAGAGGTTAACATTATCCACTGCACTCATATAGTGCCCCTAAATGGGTGTTGTAGAGCACTTTAACTCACTAAGTTATAATTTAATTACAGCATCCTGATTTTGATTTTTCTGACCACCACTTGAAAATGATTATCTGATTAGACATGAATTAAACTTAAGAACTTAAAATATAGAAAATGAGTTCAATATTATATATATATATATGGTGATGTGAGCTATCAAGGACCTATTAAACAGAATTCTGAACTTAAGAAATTATATTTAACACCACACCTATTTCTGTGGAGAACCAAGTAGAGACAATATTACATAAATGGCTAATGGGAGTCTAGCAATGTTTGTTAATAGGACAAATAAGGCACCCATAAATTGTACTTATCATGTGTATTTACTTAATTGTCTCCTTTGTCCTTTCCTCAAGAAAATACTGAATATACAATAATAAAACTAATTATCTTAAATTTGTTCATCATACAATAACCTTTAAATAGACCCTTGCCTAATAAAATAAGGAGTTGAACTAATTCATTCTATACAATCTGTTGCATAAGGTTCGGATTTTAGATTAGATTCAATTTATTAACAAGGCTCAAAAACACATTACTTAGTGTGTGTGTGTGCGACAGGCAAAAAGTAAACATTACACGAGAGATTTTATACTTAAGCGATCATATGCCTTGCAGAATCAAGCTCCCTAATAAATTCCATACCTTATAAGATCAGACCCTTCTTCAATAATTAAGAATTCACGAAGGAGTTGGCTCAGAAATTCGGAGCTGAGCCATTGGAGGCAGGAAAATTGCGGAGCTTCAGCGGATGTCGAGGCAATTCTGTTTCCCGACGAACGAGCTGACCTCTGTCAACGAACTAGAATCGGGCGGGAGGAGGATCGCAGGCACCAAGGGTCTTCTTCAAAAGCGGCTTCGTTCCCAGAGAACAAGGATCGGCTCGATCACTGCGTCAGAAGATGGAAACGAAGCGTATGGATTTCATGAGCTGCGATAGTTCAAGTGCTCAGGTGTCGTAGGTTTCATTTCCTATTTACCCTATCGGTCTTCTCTATCAAAGCGTCACCCCCTTCCGCAAGCGATGACGCGCCTCATGGAGATAGAGGCATCGTTTCTGAAATGTGGCGGTAATTGGCAAGTAAAATATTACTCTCAATTTTTTTTTTAAACTAAGTTAGTAACAATGATAGAATAGGTTGGCGGGTTATCAACATCAAAACCAAATTCGGTGGGAATAACTAACAGAAAACAGAAATTCATGGGTATTCATACTATAGCATGTAATTAACGAACATTTAGGATTGATGGGAATGTTAGCACCTTTCTTAGTAACGACCAAGGGTCATTACAGTGTAAGATTTTGTTCAGGCATTCAAATGAGCTTTTAATAGTACTATAGATGTATATTCTGCATTGATACTGCTGAAGGATTACTACATGTAACAAGAGCTTCTCATGCTAAAACCTAGGAAATGCAGTTCCACTACACTTTCTCAGCAAGAGAATGACAAAACTGTTGAGTACAGTTTAACCCAATAAAAGAGACTCACTATATAATTATACTCTCCTTGGCAAAAGTAAAATAAGTTTTGAAGGGATAGAATTACAACACTATTATCTAAAATATTAAATTCCTCTCAAACAAACCAATAACATTATCCAGTGAGGAAGAGTTATGCAACATGTCAAAGCATCACATTTTATATAGTAAGTTCACTTTAAAACAATACAGAACACCTAAAATTCTATTATATGCCAAATGAAGAAAAAAATTAAGCATACATTGAGTTTGAACGTCTACTAAAAATAGCAATAACTCTCAGCTACCGTGAAAAATTCATAGTTTCATGAAACTATTTACATGGATATACCACAAACCAACTAAACTCATTTGATACTCAATAATAAACAAAAAGAACACTTTCAATTTAAGTATATGTGTAAGTATCAAAGTATAATATACTACTTTTTGCTTTTTCCATGCAGTAGCATAAAAATTTGGCTTTGTTCTTTCCGCAAAAGATTCTACACTTTTTGTAATTAAGAACATAAATGACTTACTGGAGCAAGTGACAACGCTCTTAACATTAAAATTGCTCCCATCACATCCATAACAAAGCCAATAAGCCAGCTTTTGTTAAGAATATATGCTTTAATCACCTGCAAAATAATAGCTAAAATTAAGTTTTTAACTTGAATATTATGAGTAAAACTGTGTTTAAACTCAATGCTGATACCAATTTTATAGATTTGTAATTACAGAAGAATCATATGTATAAACTTTATTATTTTGTATTTGTTTTGCATTTTTTAGAAAAAAACGTATAAAATCCTTTGTACTATTTTATAATATTAACTTTTCACAAGTATTAATCAATCCAAACAAGTCTGTTCACGCTCAACACACTGCATGGCAACTATCCGCAAGTATTTGTGATCTGTCAGAAAACTCAGCAGCAAAATTCAAACCATCCGTCCCGTGTGGCTAGGGCTTTCTCTATGCACGATCAGTGTGGATTGCAAGGCCCACACTCACTAACTAGAACCCCTTAAAAGAATTCATCGCAAGAAATAAGTGCCCCCAATTGCCTACATAACTGCAAGACAAGCAACCCAAGATCTGGGTGGATTGCAAGGCCCATACTCACTAACTACAGCCCCTTAAAAGCATTCATCGCAAGAAACAAGTGCCCCCAAATGCCTACATAACTGCAAGGCATGCAACCCAACCCTGCAGCACCAAACCAGTGAAGCCCATTATTTTAGCTGAGATCGTCTGTGGGATTGTTCAAAAAAAAATAAAAGTTATTCAGTTTTTCATAGTATTCACTATCTAATTATTTTTTTAGATGAGTTTCTCCCAAATAATTTAGAAATATAGGACTGTAAGCTTTGTATTATACGGATGTTCAGTGATTAATTAAAATATTTTTCAACCAATTGTGTGTGAAAGTATGAATTTTCAAATGCAGAGTAACAACAAAACTTTCCAAAAAAAATTTATTTTATTTTGGTGGAGGCATGGATGAGTGTTGCCCCGTTAATATTTTTCCATCTCTCTTCTTTCTACTATTTTTATATGTTGGTATTGACTTGAACGGGACTAGGTGCTAGTCTAGCAGCTGAAGTAAGCCAAAAAAAATTTCAAGCCTGTTTATAAGTTGATAACAAATGCTATTGCTAAGAAATTATTAAGGTATTTTTACTTTGCTTTAAGAGACATAACTCAATGTTCTTGTAATAATTTCACAAATTATATATTCATAGATCATGTCAAATTATTACAAGAACATTGCGACTACTGATAATTATATGATAAATTAAATAATAAAGAGAAAGAGACACATCTATATGCTAGCCAAATTAAGAGTCAAAAAAACTAAAGTCTAAAGTAAAATATATCAAATATGATAAAAAAAATTTCTTTTTGAGAATGAAAATACTCACATAGGTGGATGGTTATTTTAATAAGATTTTTAGTGAAATTTGCACCAATATATTTAATATAAATTAGTTTAATAATTATTAAAATAATATCAATTACATTTTAATTCAAACTAAAATTTAGAATGCTTTTAAGAAATAAAGAGCATAAAAGCCATAGAATTTCATGGCTTACCAATGAAGATTAAAAAGATATCAAATAAGTAGAAAAAAATTTATTGTTGTACATATATACAAGAATAATGATTACAATCAAAATAGTGCATATTATAAAGAATTAAGTTAAATGTGTCATACATTGAACTTTCGAAGAGAGTAAGAGTTGAATGCAAATTAGGATTCAATACTCAAAAATTCAATTTGGTTTTATGCCAAATAAATATACCATGAAATACATAAATTTACTAAGAGATTTGATAAAGAAATTTAGAGAAAAAAATAACATCATTTAATCATTTTTATTGTCTTGGAAAAGCTTATGATAGAGTATCAAGAGAAGTTATTTAAAGAGCTTTGGAGAAAAAAATTTATTGCATACATTGAGGTTATTAAAGATATGTATAATGGGGTTGTAGCATGTATTCGATTGCAAAGTGACTTGTCTAATAATTTTTCTATTATTATTTATTTATATCAAGGCTCTACTCTCAGTCCATGGTATTCTTACTAAGCGCATTCAAAGATGTTCCCTGGTGCATGTTATTTGCATATGATATTTTATTGATTTATAAAAGTAAAGATGGAGTTAAGACAAAACTTGACCTGTAGAGAACTACTTTAAAATTTAAAGGTTTTCATCATAATACATCTAAATAGAATTTATAGAGTGCAAGTTTAATTGTAGCATAATCCCTAATAAATCTCAAGAACATAACTATTGAAGACCATGTGATCAAAAAGAGTGAGGCTTGAATATCTTGACTTAATTATTCAAAATTAAGGTGAAATAGAGACAATGTGGTTAATAGGATCCAAGTTGTTTGGAAGAAATGGAGTATCGCTGGAGTGTTGTGCGGTTAAAAAATACCACTCAAAATTAAAGGTAAATTTTAGAGATCAACTATATGACCGACTATTTTATATGGGACTGAAAGTTGGCCAACAAAGAATAAACTTACTAATAAAATAAGTATTACAAAAATAAAGATGCTAAGATAGATGAGTGGATATGCTCATAAGGATAGAATGAGAAATGAGTTCATATGTGCCAATGTTGGAGTGGCTTCAACATTGTATAAAATTAAAGAATTTATTTTAGATAGTTGGGCATATTAAGTGTACTATTCAATGCCCCTATTAGAAAAATTGAGTATTTGAATTTTGCCCATGTCAAAGAGGTAGAGAAAGACCTAAAAACATAAGAAAAAACTATTATAAAGTATTTTCTCTAGGTCTTAATGAAGGGCTTTTATTTCATGCACAATGGAAATAATGGATTCATAAAGCCGAACCCACCCAGTGGAATTAAAGTAGAATTAAGGTCTAGTGTTGTTGTTGTATACATTCTTAGATCATATTGCTCGAATTAATTTAAGATTTTCTAGATTTGAAGTTTTCAATAAGAGGTTCCTTGGTGTTTGTCATTTGCAGATGGCATTCCATTAATTGATAATACTACAAATTGAGTTAAAGCAACACTCGACTTTAGAATCTAAAAGTTTTTGTTTAGTAAATATAAAATAAAATATATAGAGTATAAGTTTAATCATTATAGAAGCCAATTATCTTGAGGAGATAACTATTGAGGACCATGCAATCAAGAAGAGCGAGAAATCATAATACCTTTGTTCAGCTATTCAAAATAAAGGTGATATAGAAAGAAACAATAGAATTCAAGTTGGGTGGATGATATGGACGAGCACTTTTGGAATGTGTGATCAAAAAACACCACACAAAAAACTAAAGAAAAATCTTAAAGAGCAACAACACAGCCAACTATATTATATGGGGTTGAATGTTGGCCAACATAGAAATAACTTATCAATAAGAAAAGTGTTATAGAGATGGGGATGTTAAGGTGGATGAGCAAGAATACGTGAAAAAATAGAATTAGAAATGAGTTCATTCGTAACAAGACTGGAGGGGCTCAAATAGCGGGTAAGATTAGAGAACGTCGTCTAAGATGGCCCGGGCATACTAAACGTAGATTGTTTGATGCCTCTGTTAGAAAATTTGATTATACGAATTTTGCCCATGTTAAAAGAGAAAATGGAAGACCAAACAACAATGAAAAAAAATCACCAAATGAATCCTCTCTATTTAGAACAAATCTTAAAATAACACTGAACCAAACAAAAAATTTTGAATAACATTATTATCTACAGAATTAATGAGGATCAAAAAGATACTATTATCTAAATAATATTGTTACTAAATAAAATGTTATATAAATAGTATGTTATTTCATTTCATAAGTAACAAAATCGCCCCTAGTTGTTGTCTTTAGAATATCCCTGTCTCCACCCAAAAACCAATCACATTTCTTCACCAATATTAGCAATATATGGATCTCCTACCTTGAAAGCTTAGTGAATTGTTCATATATGGAGACCGTGCAAGATCCTTATACAAGCTTTTAAAATATAATCTATACTCAACACCTTGCAATGAGGGTGCACAGCAATCATTAAAAGGTGTAATGAATCTTTACCAAGTGATGGATGAGTTTGGTAAATAACTACATTTTTCTCTAGTCGTTGGTTCATCCACCAATGTTCTACCACACCATTAAAGCCACAAATTGCTAGCACTACTCTTCTTTCTTCTAGGCAGACAATGTTATAATGATCTTTTTTATCTTCATCAACCAATAATTTACTATGGTTAAAATATATGGGTAATATATCTTGTGGGAAACTTAAGATATTTGGTAATTGCAACACTACAAATTACATTATCTTAAGGTTCAACATCAGCCAATAAAATGAGGCAATCATCTGAGCAATAAATTCCATGTTGATAATCAAAGTATCTCTAGCTCTAGTTGTGATTACAATAACTAAAAGGTTTTGTTTTCTTAAGCTTCCTCAATTTCATTAATCATATTGTGTTGATTATTAAAGGATTTCTAAGTTTACAATAAATCAAGAAAATCAAACAAAAGAATTATGCTATAAAGATGTTTGATTCTTCAAACAAAATGTAGAACTAAACCATCACAATGGGGCATTATTTAATTCATGTTTTATTAATTACGTTTTTATGCTTAGAGATAATACTTCTTAAATGCTATTATTAATTACCATTAATAATTACTAATTACTACCTAAATCTAAGTATATCTCCAATGCTTTCTCTTCCTATCCACCTTCCGCTTCGGTTCTTTCTTCTTGGAGAACAGTGGGATCACCTCTTCCTCTCCACCTAAGGCTTAGGTTTTTTTTTCTTTCAAAACTGCACAGCAACGCAAATTCTTTTTTTGACCGTTTCATACCCGTCTCTTTCTTTGCTACAACATAAATTCTTAAACGCCAGTCGACTGGTATTTGCCAAATCAGGGATTCTGCGGTATTCACGTGAATTGGGGTGCTTAGCAGGATTTTCCCAGGACCTCCAAATCCAGTTTGGCATAACTTAGCGATTTAAGGAATTAAATCTTGCCTAAACTCATAAATGCTGTGTGGCCAAACTACTCGGAACCTCAAAAGCACAAAATTCTGCCAAGATTTAATGCATAAAACAGAGGAAAATTCCAAGACCCAGTAGCCTGGAAAATAAAGGGGGTCAACGCGCGACATAAGAACACAATAAGAGAACAAGAAATAAAAAGGAAAGGAAAAGAAAACTCTACAGAGTCAGGGAGAAGTATCAAACCATCGAAATCATCTAGCAATCTCAAATAAATCATCATCGTTTTGTTCGGAAGTTACCTTGGGATTGAGGGAGAGTGGCGGGAGGACAACTGTCCCCTTCTTCTGAAGCACCTTGCCGATGTTGTTCCCCGCTGTCGCAATCAGAGTCAGACATATCGACTCCCACATCCCTCTCCTATTCCTTCCGTTGCTTCCCCCGCATGCCCTCAATGGCCGTCTTCCAATAAAAATTATCTGTTGAATTTTGTGCACTCAACAAAATAAGCTTGCGTCCACTAGCAATACTAGTGGTTAAGGCTTTTTCTAAACTAATTATTATTGATCATTTATATTTAAATGTTTATTAAAACTCTTTTTTTTAATAAAAAATAAACGGCTATGCTTAATCTATATTATTTTATTCTTTACAATATTGATGATTTTGGTTAAATTTTATTTTTTTTAAGAAAATAAATAATTTATCGAACATACAAAATAGTACCTAAAACACATTATATCATTTTTTGTATAAAAGAGATTTAGTATTTATAAGAGTAAAAGATTAATTATCACTTATCAAGTATCTATAGATATCATATTCATCTTAGTGTATAAAAATATGATTTTACCAAATTTAAATACATATAATATTTTTAACATAAAACAAATAATATAATCATAGATCCACTAGTTCGAGAGACCGTGAAAGATAATTATAATTCCATCAATTTGATAGTAGATAGTTGGTATACAATATTCAACTAGTATAAATATAGCTTGCAACTAGTTTCTAGAGTATTTGGGAAAGTTAATTTTAACACTCTCATAGCTTTTTGATCCATAGTATAATTCTAGGAAATGATAATGATCCTTTTTGTAAATAGTGCCTAATTTCAAGAAATGGGAGTACATAACATTCAACATCATATGATACAAATATGTGCATGCACCATTTTAAGCCAATATAATAAAATATTATATACTTAATATTTGAGTGATTGTAATTTCCTAGGATTAAAACAAAATTTGTGAGTCCAACCGATGATCTATATTTGAATTTTTTCAATGAGTGGCTCTACTAACTCAATGTTGTTACTTAAGTTTGTTCATGTTTAGATTTATCGTTATTAGGCTCTAAACATTATTCGGATCAAACACTAAAAATTTGAAGTCAAAGTATTCAAAGATGAATATTTTGAATAATTAATATTATTTAAATACCTCATAATTGTATATTTAGATTTCTCATGTCAAAATATATTATGTGTGAAAATTTCATACTATTTAGATTTAAAATGGTTAAAAATTCACAAAATATATTTATAATTTTATTTAAATTAAACTTTAAGAAAATTTTTAAATAAATATAACTATTAAAACAATTTTTTTAAATTCTTGGGAAAGCAAGAATCCGATATCGGGTTTGAAGGACAAAGTTGTGGTATGGATTGGATCATGATCATTGATATGAGATTTGACACTGTTGATATCATATGAAATTTAATTAAATCCTAGTCCTATGATTTTATCATGGAATTTGGCTGCAGCGATTAAACTAATCACTATTCAGTTATACAAGATTAACATCTTAAGCTTGTATCTGATCAGATTTAGAGAAAACAACTTATTCTAAGTCCTTAATAAGTCTAACTTAGAAAACTAATGGATTAACTTAACAAGGTTCTAAGGATAGATAATAAATCAGGACTTAGGATCAAAATCACAAGTTTAGGGTTCTAAACCTTTCTAGAGGATAATTACTGAAATGTTAAGGCTCATAAGGATACTTAAATACTAAGGGTTCTAGATCTAAATATAGACTTAATAACTTCATTAGGCTAAGTCTAATATCAAGCATAAGGTGTTAAAACTAAACCTTCACATACCATCTTACACTAGGATTATGATAAATTAGCAACGGTTCCAATTCTACATAAGAGCTTTACAATCTATGTGGTACTCATCACTTATTATAGTTCATACTAATGGGGAAACATAACTATTATTCAACTAAGTTGAATACTTAACCTTAAAGAAATGAAAAGGTTAACACTTTAAGTCACAAAATGTGACTTTGCAAATTATGATTTAAGGTTATGATTAGCTATTCTAATAAGAAATTTGTTGTCCAAGGAGTGTAGGAACACATTGAACAAACAATTATAGTTACTGGATGTTCTAATACACACTAATTAAGATCTAACCATAATTAGAGTCTTGACCTTCCAAAAACTAAGGTTGGGTCAATTATGAATTCAACCCAAGTGGGTTTAGGTTAACTTAACCTATCATATAAGCTCAATGACAGATTAGACAGCATGACTAATTGTAGCACCTCGTCCTGTTGCCGCGTGCAACAAGGGTGTTTAAGGAGTAAGTACCATAAACAGTTGGCAACGGAATGATGTGTTACTTAGGAAGAGTTTCTAAGCCTTCTCACACATAAAAACTGAGAGTCTACGCAAGGTAGAACTAAAGGCTAATCCTTAATACAAATAGTATACTTATCTTAAGTATTAGTTGGAATACTTATATACATTGGACTTGATAAGACAAGAAGTTTATTTCCAATATATATGAGTACTATATATAAGCATTTGCTACTAATCACATCACAATACTAAGTTTAAGTATGAATAATTAAAGTGCGAAAGCTAAAAGCATTCATCCAAATATTTATCACAGAGCTAACTAGAAGCATTCATCTCAGAAAGAAAATAAAAGCAACATATATATAGATAATTATTACAAACCATTAATATTGCATAAAAAGAGCAGAAATAAAAGTCTATCAATCTCACAACTAAAAGCAACTAAAAGAGTAAACATAGAGTCTTCTATTGCTCAACTGGGTCTTCCTGAATCTCTTGAATAGACTAAAATGTTGGCTCACCAAACTACTATAGGTCTAGCAAATTATCGGATCCCAAAAATATCATGTATTAGAAAATATATCTAACACATCTAAAACTACAACATGCCTTTATATATCTTACAGAATTTAATATTTAGATAAATCAAGAAGATATTATAGAAAATATTGAAATAACTAAAAACTGTAATGTAAAGTAAAACAGTAACTGAAAGGAAATGCTGACACAATTCACTATAAAGACTGAATTTTGAATAACCATGCTATAATAGAATAATGTTGTATGCCAATGCAACACATTTGAAATACTACTGAATTATCATGAATACACAGTTTGATGTCTGCATACATCCTATTAGAAATTAAAATATTTTGATGCCCATTGCATCCCATAATTCCTCTCCCGATGTATACCATATTCCGCAATTCACAAGGATTCTTGATACTCGTGCTTGTGCTTATGCTTATGCAGTGTATGAAAAAATGCTATTAAAATAACTAAATCTTATAACTTTCATGGGTTATCACATGTTGAGAGTGCATATACATAAATATTATATTTTTAAGAAGGATAACTTGAAACACTTAGTTTGCTAACTACACTTATTGATGCACACAAAGATATATGGATGACACCCTTTTAAAGTTTTGTTCTCCCAAACTAAGTTGCTCAACTCCTTACTTATAAATATAACTTAAAATATTCTAAGAAATATAATTTTGAAACACTTAATTTGTTTAACTGGACTTATCGATGTGCACAAAAATAAAGAGACACCACCCTTTACAGTTTATTCTTCTTAATTAAGATGTTCAATCCCCTAGTTATAATATAATTTAAAGTATCCTTAGAAATTAACTTGAAACACTTAGTTTTCTTAACTGCACTTATCAATGTGCACAAAGATAAGGGGACACAACCCTTTTATAGTTTGTTCTCCCAAATTAAGTTGTTCAATTCTTCACATATAGCGCACTTGATAAAATTGGGAATTTTATTCTAATATTATTGTAGATCCATCTAAGATAAGATTATGATATATGGTTCTATTTAGCATGAATTAACTAATTTCATATCCATACTGAAGCTAATCAACTTTATGGATATACACAATAGTATTCACATGATAATCACTAATATTATTATTCTAAACTCACTACTTAAAAACCAAAGAAATTCAAACTAATGAATTTATTCTCTATTGGAGGTACTAATAATATGGTTCCAAGGTTATGATATAAAAGTCACTCTAATTAGGTACACTACCTCATTTAAGCTCAAACTATAATTCATTAGGTTAATATTACAATAAAATAATAGCTCAATTATCTAAGGTTTAAAAGGCACATCTATAGGTCTACCTCAATGTATATTCAATAAGATATTTCCTACCTCAAGATTTCCCTAAATTAAGGTATAAAGTATCTAAATTAGAAAATATAATATAAGCATTAAATTTTTAAGAACTTATAATCACAATAATTAGTTCTTTATCCTAAGTTGAAGCTACAAGCTCAAATTAAAATGAAAACATATGAAAGATTCATAAATTTAATCACTTAAATATAAAAGAAACTTTTCAACTATAATTACCTTACTCTTAAATTTGATTAAATAATCAAGTCATGCGGTAAAATCAATATTTATTGAGAATGGGTCATTTTGATAATCAACATATTTTAAATGACAAGCTAATTTATGCAAATCCTCTTATTTATGAAAAAAATCAAGAGAATATAAGTTTAAGGTTAAGATAAGAAAATTGCATGATTGTATACCATAAGATCTAGATTTGATTTATAAGCTTTTATCTTACTGATTTAATAAATAATTCAGGTTTTTAAGACTTAAGAACACTCATAAATTTGGAAAAAATGATAATTTTGCCCCTACTTAAGGGTATAAGATGCAACATTTTGATTTAGGATTCTAAATTAAAAATTATTATTGCCAAATGGTTACTTACTGTCTAACATGAAGATGGACAATAAGTACATCCAAATTGGCCAAGGATTAATACTAATTAGCTCAAATTAAGGATTTAACTCATTAGGAAAAATTTATAATTTTACTTAGAGAAATATAGAATTTCTATTCTACTATTATTATTTACTATCTAAAGATTTCATAGAGTTTAAGGTCACTAAATTCTGAGGTTAATTAGCCAAGTTATGGCCAAAACAAGATTGAGATTTAATTATGTAATTTAGGAATTTTGGGAAAAGTTCAAAATCTAACATTTTTCAAATGATGTCAAAATTCAGCAAACTTAGTGGCTATAGTTTTCCTATAATATATTTAGTGTAATGACTGGGAGTATACCCAATTTGGACCTCATTTGCTTAACTTATGCTCTAATTAGGGTTTAAGGTGATTAGTCGATAATTAGTGAAATTAATTACTAAACTGAAAAATTAACTTCACCATTATTTTCTATACTACACTAGGAGCTATAAAAACTTAGAATTTGAAATTTGGATAATTAATGAGCTTAATTTTCACTATTCTATTTTTAGAGTAATTAGACAAAATAAAAAATATATAATTAGATGAACAAAAATTTTCGTACAGATTAGTGTTTTACACATTCTCCTGATCAAAATGATATATCGAATCATATGATTTTGAGCTAAATTGATAAAGTTATGAATTTATCAAATTTTAAAATTAAGAGGGATTAATTAGTTTAAAAGATAATTAGTAAAATTAATCATCAAATAGAAAAACTAATAGCATAATATGAGTCATTGTATTTTTTTATTAAAATGGTATATTTGATAATTATGTTTAGAATTGTAATTACAAAATTATGAGGTTTTGAAGATTTGAAATTGATTAAATAAGCAAAAAATAAATAAATAAAATTCATGAATTTACTGTTGCTATAGCAAATCGACAAAATTAAAAAAACTGAAACTTTAGTTTCCAAATTGTCCCTACAATGAGTTTCTCACAAGGCGTGCTGTGCTATATATCAATGGAAATGTCTCTTCAAGCCCTTTTAATTTATATCAATTACACATCCTAATTTTGCATATAACTTAAGAAATTTAGAGCCTTAATTTGGACTTAAAGAAAAATAAATGGTACTTTTAGGATTTGTTTTGAAACTTGGAGGAATAAGATGAAAATACTTTTCCGCTGTATGATAAATCTAAATGATGCCAACCTGAAATGAAATCCAAATGAAATTAAAAATAGAAGTTTTATAGGGCTTAAGCGGTGGCTTGCTAGGTGTATGTGGCCTCCTGCCGCATGCATGAAGGTGCGAGAGAAATTTTTTTTCTTAAATAATTATTAATTAATTATTAATACTATTTTAATCATTCAAAATTAAATAATTAAATGAGATCAGAAAAATTCCAAAACTTCATCCATGACTAATTTGGGGATAATGAACGCAACGATAAAGTGGGATTTTGATTTCGGCAATAATTTATTTTTCTTATTTTTCTAATTATTAAAATATATTAAAATGTTCGAGAAAATTCAACGACTTTCAAAAATTCCCAAAATTTTACCCTTACCTAATTCGAGGGTAAGGAACGCAATGACGAAGATGGATTTCAATTTCGACAAGTATTTAATTTTTCATATTTTTTGGAGTATTTTAAATATATTAAAATATTTAATAAAATTCTAACGACTTCCAACTACCTCCAAAACATCATCCTTAGATAATTTAAGGGTAATAAGTTGTAATAGTCTAAACTCATAAGCACCAAAATATTGTCTGCTTTTGTAGCGCCCCGCTCCGTTGCCGTGCGCAAAAGACAAGTATAATCATAATCATCGGTGAAGCGATGCACTACTCGGGATGGACGAGCTTACAAAAAACCCATCTCCCCGAATATGTTAAATGACTGAGCCACACTGAAGGTTGCTGACTCAAACCTGAGGTAGGATCGAGAGTCAATACTTAAGATAAGAGTAGATTATTTATCTTAAGCGTTAGACTAATACGTACATTGGATTTAAAAATATAAATATGAATCCAATATATATTATCAATATATCAGCATTTCCAGTATACTGATCACATCACAATACTAAGTATAGTAGTATAACAAAGTGCAGAAGCTAAAACAAAATGTTTAGAATATATTCATTACAGAGCAGTAGTAAACATTCGTCTCAGAAAAAAAGAGTTAAATACATCCAGAGTTATTACAAACTGATTTAAAAGATAAAATGTAAAGTCTATCTAAAGTACTGAAATAAGCAGTAGGCAAAAGGTGGAAGGCTGATCCACTAAGGCTCCACATACTCCTCTGGGATCTCCTGTAGGTCCTCCTGCCCTATCTCCACAAACTGTTCGGGATCTAGCAAATTGCCGGATCCCAAAAGTACCCCGTGTTAGACAAGAAGTCTAACACATCGCAACTAACTAAGCAGTTCTAAAGTAAATGTAATAGATAGTAAGGTAAACACGACTGTAGAAAATAATAATGAAGGCACTATATCACTAAAACTGCAAAGACTAAGCAAAGTAAAACTGCATCGTAACTAAATATTGAAAGTAAACGAAAATATCAAAAACTCATAAATCAATGTGAACAATATCAAAAGCTATACTATATGTCATTGGAATGATGCATCCAAATATGCCACAAAATGGTATGCCACAATATGTAACGTAACTATCACTAAAAGGCTATGAGTCGTATGGTCCAATATATACATACACCCAGTTGGGAAGATAGTACAGTGATGCCAATACATCATGAAATTCCTCAATCAATATATGCAATATTCCGTAACCCATAATTTATCACTAATACTCATGCATCACTGCTAAAATGATTCCTCAAACTCATGCCCATATTTATGCCCATGTTTCTATTCTATATGAGTAAAATTCAAAAATCCACAAAACTTAGAATACCGATAATGAATTCTAGGTCTCCACTATGTAGAATCCTACTAAAAGGATTCTGACTCCTAGCTTTTATAATTGGTTAAAGTTGAAGGTTTACTTAAAGATCATTAAGTGGGATGATTGTATACATATATTTAGCATATTTGCAAGAAAGGTGATTCTTACCACTTTGTTTGATTAAGCCACCCTAATGAAGCGATCTTCAATAGGAGGCATCGCCCATTGGCGATTTGTATCTCAAGCTAAGTTATTAAGATGCCTAACTCACGATCACACATAGTATACTAAAGAAGGTGATTCTAATTACTTAATTTGTTTGAACCATACCTATTGAAGCGGTCTTCGCTAGGAGGTATCGCCCGCTGGCGATTTGTATTTCAATCAGACTAAGGAATGAGTACCTATTTAATACACTCTTAGTATTGGGAGATTTACTCTAGCGGGATTGTATTCGTATAATCCCTCGGGATAGCACCTGCTCATAAGTCCATATTGGAGTGAATCAACTAATACTGAATATTACTAAAGAAAATCAGTACTATGAGTATGCCATACTACACCAACCAATAATCTAGGTTCACACAACTCTATTTAATTAATAAGGATTTATCAAGACTATAAATTCTTATGTTAAATAAGTAAGTCCTTTACAAGGCTCCAAGAAAATGTGATCAAGTATCACTCAATATAGATTCTACCATAAGAAAATGTGTCATTTTAATATCTTAAGTGATTCTTACCACGAGGGGTTAAGATCAACTTCTAAAGTTAAGGGATCATCTAAACTTCTACCTCAATGAGTTATGCGAGATCCTCCTACCTCAATATATTTTTAAATTTAGGTTTTTAAAATATTTCAAAAATGATATTGTGTTGAGATACTTAAGATCTCACACTCTTAACTCTACTACTAACACTATATATTTTACTTATTATTTAGACTTAGGATGATCAGATCAGATGATTAAGTTATCTGATTATAGCTTATTCTAAGATCATGGGATTTAAATTAAAAATATTAATAGAGTTAGATAAGTAAGTCCTTTATAAGGCTCCAAGAAAATGTGATCAAGTATCACTCAATATGGTTCTATTATTCTTATCATACTAATAGTCTTATTTAGGAGAAAATTAAGGATCTAGGGTTCAGATTCAGATTAAGCAATCTTATAGGTTTATTATTAACCTTAATATGTCTAATCTAAATGTTTAGGATCAATATCAAATCATATGCATTATTAGAATAATGTCAATCACATTATCTGATAATCATATTCATTTATTTAAGGTTTAAGAGTTTGGACCTTAATTAAATAGATTAGGGTTTAACCCCTCCTCATGTCCAATTAAGATTAAGAGTTTATTTATAAATTAATGTCAAATCAATGAATTAGATATATATTATTGATGACAATCTTGGACTTAGATCAAGTCTTAATAGCTTGATCAAAGTCTTAAGACTTCTTAGAGTTAATTAAGAGATTTAAGTTCTCCATTTATGAATTCTTCAAATTATAGATCATAACTTTGCATACATGATTTCAATACATCTAGTTTACTGATATGAATCATGTTAATAGAAATATTTTAGAAAACAAAAAGTAATTAGTGATAATCAAACCCTAAATCAAATCAAAAGATTAGCACATAATTATAAATCTAACTATCAAAATTTCATGTAATTTGGTACATAAATTTTAATTTACCATACAATTAATCAGAGACTAAGTTTGCTAAGATTTAATATATATATAAACCCTAATTTTCACTAATCATGGTTTAATAAGATTATGGCATAAGTTAAAGTACAGAGGTTAAAAATTATTCACTTAGCATAATCATTCTACTCCTCATAAGTAAACTAATGGCATCCTAAATATGCAATTTGGTTAAGTGTAATTAATAATCAACCATAATCAAGATCTATAATAATTAGGCAAAAATGGAAAATCTAACCATTAGATGTTCAATATTATTTTATATTCAGGTCCCTGAGAATTTTTTGATCAATTTTATAAATAATATCATAGGGTTTGGACTAGTGGATTAAAAGTTATTCAATTAATATATTCTGTATTTTTCTAATTTAATTTTCCTATAATTGGATTAATTGGATTATTTTCCTTAAGGAAAATAAATCGAATTAATCGAATTTATTTAAAACGAGCTTGGCCCATTAGCCGAACCATGGGGTTCGACCGGGGCCCAAAGAACTCGGCACTGTCGCGCAGTGCGGGTCATGGGCTGACCCTGCCCGCACAGTGCTGTCATCCATATAACAACCCATATTGTTACCTAGATCAATTAAGACTAATCTAAGTCTTAATTATGTTTTAGTTCACTAAATAAGTCATTTAGAACTCATCTCTAAGATCTAGGTCAAATTATAAATCAATTGAATCAAATCTTGATTTCTAGAAAATCTCAAAACTCTAGAAATTGACTTTTTATTTTGACCTCAAATCAAAAATTTGATTTCACCACTATGTTCACCACCCCCAAATTAGTTAGGGGTGAAGTTTTGGATGGATTTGGAAGTCGTTGGATTTTCGTCAAATATTTTAATAATATTTAAATACCCTAAAAAAATTAAATAATTAAATACTCATCGAATAAAAAAAAATCTGATCGCACCGTTGCATTCCTCACCTCTCATTTAACTAAGGGTAAATTATTGGAAATTTTGGAATGCATTTAATTAATTAAAATTAATTAATAAAGTAGGTTTAAATTTTATTAAATATTAATATATTTTTAAAATAACATAACTGTTTCCGTCTAAATCATCCGGCACCGTTTAACTTAAGCAACGTCGTCCCTCTTATGCCGTTAGGTCTTCAGGGTCGTTCAAGACCATCTGATCATCAGATCAGACGGTAGCCCTCCATCTTCCATGCACGTATTGCGCATGGCGCTCAGCGACGCACGTCGCCCGGTATCGAGGCCAGGCATCGATCACCGCTTATCGACTCGGCATCCGGGCTCATTTTAGGCTTTCCGTAGGTTCCATCGCCTGTTTGGACCCATACCCGAGCATTTCCCAAGGATTGAAGGGCTGCCATTCGAACCCTAATTTCATCTGTTATCTTTTAAGGTACTCCATGAACCCAGTCTGCTACACATATTTAATTTGAGTATAGTTTATTTCATTATAAGATCTTATCCTGCAATGTAAGATTTCAATTCTTGTAGTTTGCCGACATGAATGTTCGCATTTTCACTCTGCGTTGTTGCCTAATAGATTCGCAAGCATTCGATCTCACGCATTATATTAACTCAATTTCATCACTACTCTTATATTGTGTATTGTAATAGATTCAGGTATGGATTGAAAATATAATGTTCAGTATTGATTCGTCAATTTTGAAATACAGAGATGTGGATTTTTTTGTTCTTCATTTCTATCCCGATATATCTAGGGCATCGATTTACTCTCAGCTTAGTTTACCTCCGTTCTTGATCTATACATCCATAGCTAAGTTTTCGAATTCTCTTCGATTTGGCGTATGGGCCGAGCCCTTCCAGTGTCGGCATACCACTCTAATCCTCAGCCCTAATTTCTCTAGCGCCGAAACCCCTCGGGACAAAGGCATGCCTTCGATCCCAGTGTCTACGTGTCGACGCTAGAATCGACGGGTGGACCCCACGCCAATTGCAGCCTCCAGTCAGCTGACAAGTCGCAGCATGTGGGTCCCGCCAGTGGATGTTATCGCTCGCCACATGTTTGGGTTAAAGCCTGTCTGCCGATGATAAGATCCCATGGAGCCCACCATCAGAGAAAATAAAGAATTTAAATAAAATTTATAATTTGAGTTAATTCAATTAATAAATTAATAATAAACTTCAAACAATTAAATTTATAAATCCAAATATATCAAAATTTTATATCATTGGAATCAGAAAAATAAGAAGAATACATTAGGACTATCAAATCTCAGTTGGGATGAGTATTTAACATAATAACATTTTTAGAATTTTAAATAAATAAAAAATGTCATAAATATTCAAATGATCATAACTTTGTATCCTTTAATCCAAATATACCTAATATAGGTCTTAAAGTGATCAGTAGAACCTCTAGAACAACTTAGTAATATTCAATTCTCTATTTGGATCAATTTGAGCTTAATCACATTTAGGACATAACCCTAATTAGGTCAATTAACCATAGTACTTCAATTAACCATAAGTTGGTCAATTGAACTTTAAATCAAGTGATCCATATATCCATTTTGATCAAGAAAATTTAATTAATAGTAAACTGCAAAAATATTTAAGATCCAATAGTTAGATCTCCTAATCAACTTTAATTTCCCTAAAATTTGATTAGTGAAGATTAGCAAATTTAATGATCCAAAATGAATAATACAAGTTTTAGAGAAACTCCTAGAGTATATTAAAATTTAGTGGTGTAGTTAGTTTAGTGATTTGATGATTAATTTCACTAATCACTCACTAATTATCTTAAACCATAATTAGGCCATAACTTAGCCAATTAGAGTTCAAATTGAGCCTACCACTAATTATTGTGATCAGTAGATCACTTATAATCTACAGCCACTAATTTTGCTCAATTTGGACATAAATTAGAAAAGTTAGAATTTTTTACCCTAATTAAGAAATCATAAATTACCCTTTTTACCCCTAAGCTTTTATTGGCTATAACTTAGCCAATACTTATTAGAATTTAGTAATTTTAAGTTCTATGAAAACCTTAGAAAGTAAGCAACAATAAACTAAAAAAAAATTAGATTTAATTAGGCTAAATTATCAAAATGCCCCTATGAGTCAAATTTATTAATTTGATCTCATGAGGCTTAATAATTATCCAAAATTAGTGTAATTACTGTCTAATATTATATTAGATAGTAAGAAACGCTTTGCCACTAAAAATTTTAGATTTAGAATTCTAGATTAAAATTTGATCTCTTAGACCCTTAAGTAGGGGCAAAATGGTCATTTTGCCCAAATTTAGGGTTTAGCATTTTAAAGCCCTAAAATCATATTATAAATAATATAAATAATAAGAATAATGATTTAGATCATAATTTATATGATTATAAGGCTTAGTTTGAGCTTTGATTAAAAATCTCATTTTTAAGTTCTTAAGAAAATCCTAAGTAAAATCATGCATTTTGCTTCCTTCCTTAACCTTCTTAGATCTTTCCATAGGTTTTAATAATATTAGTTAGGGTATGTGTCTGAGAGATTCTCTTAGTAATTAAGAACCTTAATTCTTAGGATTATGAATAGATCTTAGGCTAGAGTTTATCTATTGAGTAAATTGGGTTACTCAATAGGTGAAGCCTTGAGTTTACTAGTTTATAAATTTTTTTAGTTTATTAAATGATTATTTAATCTTTCAATCTCAGAATTAAGAATAGAGATCTATCCTAATGAGTTGATTAATCATTAGGATTTTCCTTAACCTAATCTGTGAGATATGGGTTCTAAATCTTAGACCCTTAATTGTACCTTTAAATTGAGTGATTAAGCCTCATCATTTGGAGTTTAATCCTTAATCCTTTCATCTTGATTTGGCTAATCAAGATGAGTTTGGGATTAATTAAAATATCAAGCTAGGATGATGATTTATTTATTTAAATCAAGAAGTCATTACTAATTTAGATATAGTTAGGGCTTGGCCAGTCCTAATTATGTTCAACCTATAAGACCGTGAGTCTAAGTTATATTTAGACTAAGAATTGATGATTCTGAATTTTATGTAACTTAGAGTAGATAGAATAAATAAATTAGACAACAATGGGTATCACATGTGTTCTAGTTGAGTCTCTTGCTCACTTTAATTTGATGCTTTGCTTACCTTGTAATTGAGCTATATACCTTGGACATATATTGTGTACATAGGATATTTGATGAGTATCCCATGTCAATTTTGAGATTTCATAAGTAGCATTTGTTCTTTTACTCATATTTTTGATAGGGTGTAGCTTAATTAGTATACCTCTTCACTTCATTTGTTTGGGATCGGCTTCAGTGTAGGGTCACTTCGATAGTCTATGCCATGCCTAGTCTATGGGATAGGATGGGTTATACATAGACTCTTGCCTTACTGACAGATTAGTCAGGATTTGATATGGTTATACTAATTTAAGTACACTTCTACTTGGTATTTTCTATTATAGCCTATCAGGCTAAGTACGTTGATACTATCCGTTCAGAGCTTCTGTCTTAGCCCATCAGGCTAAGTAAGACTATGTTCATTTACAGTTTAAGTGGCTTGAGTAGCCAAAATAGGTTTTAGTTTTGGATTTACTATTTTACTTTACTCTTTTTCTGCATTTCAGCCCTACTTTTACTTACAGTCTTTTCTAACTTTGTTGCATATAGGGTGCTAGTTTTACTTATTGTTTATACACTTGTAGGATGTTAGTCTTAAATGTTGTATTCACATATATAGGATGTTAGCCTTGTTTTTAGTTTTATAATATTTTTATGTTTATTTACCTTTATGTCACTTAGCATAATTCTATATTAATCATAAATATGTTTAGGATGTATTGTGGCACCCTGCACCCTTAATCCAACAAGGATTAGGTTAAGGGTGGAGTGTCACTCTAGCTAACCCCTCACTTACCACTAGATTAGGAATAACTCCACAATTTACCTGATTAGGAAAGGATTAACATAGAATCAATCTAACAGTTACTATATAAGTAAAGGTACAGAGTGCGGAAGCAATAAATAATATCCAAGCATCACAATATAATATAAATGCAAAATATAACTCAGAATATAAGCAAACAAATCCAAATGCAAAGTCAAGGGTACCTGTATTATTACAACAATTAAAGTTCAAATATAAAGTAAATATAAAGGCACTCATCCTCATAATAAGTCTAAAGACTAGATATGCTCTGGTCCGAGCTGCTGCTCTTCCTCTATAAATAACTCCTCCTCAGGTGCTGGATCCTCTATCTGCTCTATGCCTGCTATTGTCGGTTTCACAATGTAGGGCCCCAGCCAAAAAAAGAGAAAAATATGGTTAGACAATTTGTCTAAGTACATTTTAGGCTTATACATTTTCATATGTTTTTAATATCACCACTTTACACAATTTTCCTAAGCAACAGTATATCAGGGAGCGACTAGCAATACAATAAGAAGAGAAAAAGCTATAAATAATATTTATAACTTAAACAAAAGAGGCTAAAACATGCCTCAAAAGCGAAGTAAACAAAATAGGGCATATAATATAAATAACTAAACATATGCTGAAAGAAAATGCTACATCCTAATACATGCTGGTGATCAAATGAAATATGCCAATTAAAATAAACAACTCAGCAGTGATACATATCAATAGCAATAAAATCTAACATCCTACTGTATAATAGCTGTACAAAGAAATAGCTGACTAAATAAATAATGTCAAAATATAGCCAAATACTACAACTGCAAATCC
The DNA here is from genome assembly GCA_016760335.1 of Gastrodia elata. NCBI lineage: Eukaryota > Viridiplantae > Streptophyta > Magnoliopsida > Asparagales > Orchidaceae > Gastrodia > Gastrodia elata. The sequence goes on from CM028681.1 coordinate 27,789,701, forward strand.
AAACTCTGTATACTGACTGTCATATCAGAAAACTTGGCCAAACTGGCCCACATATATATATATATATATATATACATCTCAATCTATAAACATACTGAACATACTGCATGACTGAAGAGGCAGACAATACTTATGCAACATATTTTAGTTATTTTACTTTTGTTTCTATAGATAACTGTTAGAAACAACTGAGAAGTCAAGCACGTCTGCAAGACTATATGGGTCCTAAGCCTAACACACTCTCCTCAATGAGAATGTTAGGCATCCTGATCTCACCTTACCCCTGTCCATCGAGGCAAATGTGCACCATAATCACCATAAACCGGACCCAAAGGCAGCTGTTATCATAATATTATAAGTTTTCATTTTCATGCACAAAGTTATCTTATATGAAATGTCCAAGAAAATAAGCCCAATTATACAAGAAATGCGTAGCACAAAGTATCAAAATAAGCAAGGGACTCTACTAATATGGTGATACCATCTATTTTATATTATTCGTTCTAACTATTTTAAATTACACAAGTTCAGGATCACCATTTTCCCACATATCAGGTGTAAATTAGAAATTCATCCTTACAAGTTATAAAATATCAGGACTAGCTAGGTCCTAATATACCAAATCAAAGTCGACTATTAAAGTTAAATAATAAATCATTATGACCTAATTAATAATTTTAGACGTTCTAACTAAAACTAATAAACTATAGATTAGGGATTAAACACCATGAGATTGGGCTTAATCACATAATCTAAAAATAATAAGACCTAAGATCTAAGTTTCATTCTAATAGTGATCTAATAGTCAAGGCTAATCCTATTAAGTAATCAAACTTAATAGGATGAATCCCCTATCTTAGATCTAAGGTTAAAAGATAAAATAATCAAAATAAGTTAAAAATTCTAGAAACTAATAAAACCAATGATTCATTCATTGAAAAATCCTATTTTTCAATGAATGAAATCAACCATATGATCTAGTCCTAGTCTCAGGAAGGGGTCCTTAAGGTGTAGTGTTAAAGACTTAAAAATATTTTGAGATCTGACCTAACTGTGGATTTCACTTACTTAAAGGTCACTAATATGGTTATAAAGTTAGTTTTAGTGTTTTAAAAGACTAATTAAAGGCTACGGATGTTTATTCTAAATTTTTGGCAATATGACCATTTTGCCCCTACTTAGGTTCCGAAAAATCAACTTTTAATTTAAATGCCCACATTGGAATTTCTCTTTTCCATATGATTTCTTATTGTTTAACTTGAGGATAGATAGTAAGTTCGTCCAATTCGGACGAGAAACGGGTCATACAGGTTCAAACTAATATTTTCGACTTAAGGGCATTTAAGTGATTTTTACTCTACTAAAAACTAAATTTTTATGCAGTTTATTGTATGTTACTGTTCAAGGATTCCATAAAGTCCAAGAAAACTGCATTCTGAGGTCGATTGATTAAATTATGGACGTTTTAAGTTTGAAGGGCACTTTGGTAATTTCGCGTCGGTCAACATGACAAAACCAAACTTTTCCGTTTGAAGTCTAATTTTAGCAAACTCAGTTTCTATAGCTTCCCTATAATGTACTGAGTATGTTGGTAGGGAGTAGACCCAATTTGAACCTCAAATGATCAAGTTATGACCTAACTAAGATTGTGAGTATTTTGGTCATTTTCTAAATTTATAGGGTTCAAAACCTAAATATTATTTCAGTTTATTGGTGATATCGAAATTCTAAACGAGTTAGCATCTTGAATTTTTGAATTTGGAGTTGAATTGACCAAGTTATAGTCTTTTGAATTCTAGGGATAATTTGGTCATTTTTCACTAAAGTCAACTCTAAATTCTAAGGTTGACTATTCATCTTGTTGCCCAAATGGGAAAACTAATACTACTGCGGTGATGGGGCCACTCTCCTGAGCATTTTAAGACCCATATTGACTATGTTCTGATAACTAGATAAAAAGTTATGGGGTCCTAAAGAGGCCCTAAAACACTACTTCGTTATGCGTACCTCGAAACTAAATTATGCATTACGCCATTTGATTCTAATTATTTTTCTGAGTATTTTAAGACCTATATTTGCTATGTTTGGATCATCCTACAAAAAGTTATTAAAATTTTAAGTTTTAATATTCAAAAATACAATTTGTATTAATTTACTATTCATTTATTCAAATTAAATTAATTCACTATTCATTCCTAAAATTCAAATTAAAATTACTGTATTTACTAATAATCTGTATTTAATTAATTGTTAATTAGGCTATTATTAATTAATTAATTAATACTTAAATTAATTACTTTACTTATTAATTAAGTTTAATACTATATTCAATTATTATTTTCTGCCTAAAAATAGTTTTATTGTTTTGATTCCATTAACAGAAGGATTAATTTAAGTAACCACTATTAATTTACATAACTGATAATTAATTTTATATTTTGTTGTATGTATATATATATAGAATCATATAATTATCCTAAAGTACTTATATAAATATGTATATATATATATATATATATATATATGTACTTACTGTTTTATTAATTAAATGAGATGACTAATTATTTATTTAACTAAATTAAACTAACCTAATAATCATTTAATTAACTAAGCATGCAGTTAATGTTAATCTTGTTGCCTTAATTACTTCAATTAACTGTTATCTGCTACTTAATAAATTAAGTTACATATGTATATATATTCATAATGTATACTATATTTATATATTTATACTAATTATTATTCTGCAGGTTTAATGGCGGCGGGTCCCGCCATCTGCCACGTGGCGCACGCGGATTGGAGGCCGGAGACGCAGTGGGCCCCGCGATGACACGCGACAGGCGCAGACAAGCCGCAGGCCTGCGCGTGGGCCCCACGGCGCCCGTCACACGACGCAGGCCGCGCAGACGCGGGCCCCGCTCCCCGGGCACCGGGCTGCACGCGGTCCGCGCGTGCGGGCCTTCGGGCGGGCTCGGGTCGACCCGACCCAGCCCGGCCACTTTGCTCTCATCGCGCTCGGCCGAAGCTAGGGCGTGCGATTTGGGCCGCTTCCCGGCGGTGCCAGAGCTCAGCCCGCACAGCAACGGCTAGGCCCGGCCTCGATCTTCCCTACGGCACTCGGACCTTCGCCAGAGAGGACGCGCAGCTCCGGCTAGGTTCAACCCTAGGTTTGACCTCATGGGAGTCCGCGCGGGTAACGGCTTCCACTGTGGATCGAATCGAAAATTGATTTGATCCCGCCCTTAATTGGACAATCGAGTCCGTTAGATCATCAATCGAAGATGCGGAATAAGGTTTTCATGTTCAACAATCATGCGTTGGATAAGTAAAGGAGGAGTTAGGGGGTACCTTTGGTGGACGGTGCCGGAAGGAAAGGGGCTCGATCGGGACAATTCGGTTCTAGGACGATTGGGGAATGGCTCTAAGTGCACGAGGGGCATTAAGAAGGTTCCTGGCTGAGCGAACGAGGGCGGAGGAGCCCCCGATTGGGCAAGGCCCGCGGCGGGGTGCCGCGTGGCTCGCGGCGGCTTCCACAAGGGGGACGATGGCTTCGCATCGTCCGATCCAGATCGGACGTCCCAGATTAGCCGTCTGATCGAACAAATGGGGATAACGGCGCACACAATTTTAGGCTGACGGCGTTAGATTCTTAACGGCAGTGGAAAATTTTAAATTATTAATATTAAACATTAATAAGAATTTACTTTAATTCCTAATTAAATTAAATAATTTCCAATTAATTAGATGGCTTTAGGAGAACTCCAAATACTCACCCCTAACTAATTGAGGGGTGAGGAACGCAATGGCGAGGTCGAATTTTTGATTCGACGAGTATTTTGATACCTCAATTTTCGGGGTATTTAATATTATTAAAATATTCGTCGAATTTTCGACGACTTCCGATTGACACGAAAACTTCACTCATAGCTAATTTGGGGTCAATGAGCGCAATGGTGAAGTCCGTTTTCCAATCTGAGGTCAATTTAGATAGGTCAACTTTTAGGGTTTCTGATTTTTCAGAAATCGGGATTCGATCCGTTTGACTCTTGATTTGGACTAGGTCTTAGAAATTGACTCCAATTGACCTAATTAGCACTTAAGATTAGTTTTAAGACTTAAGATTAGTCCTAATTGACTAAGGTAATAACCTGAGTTATTACATGTATTTTCTTTATAGTCATTTGCTTTAGTCTTTCTTTTACTTACCTGACCTTATTGTAGTTGCCATGGAGGATGTATGTGCTTACTTCATAGTTATTTAAGTTATAAACTAGTTGTTTATAGCTTTTCCTTGTTCTTTCTTACACGTTCTTGCTCCTACTATGCTTTTGTGCTTACTTATTTATGGTGATATCTAACAAACATAATAAATTGATTACCCTAAAATATACTTAGACATTTTATCTAATTAAGTTTTTTCTTTTGTTAGCTGGGGCCCTATCATTATAAAACTGATAATAATATGTTTAGAGTTATTTGAAGCAGTAGATCTAGTAGATGACTTGCCATTGGAGGAGGAGTCTGTACCTGAAGATTCTTAGACTTAGTCTCTTTATTTATTGCATTGTGAGGATGAGTATTTATTTCAACTATTTTAAAACTTTTTTAATGTTGTAATAATACAGGTTAAACTTTATTTTCTGCACTTTACTTATTCTAAACTGTTGTATTTATATATGATGAATGAATGTTTGTATTTATGCTTTCGTACTCTGTCCTTTTTGTATTTATATTTAGTGATGACTTCTTTGAGTGAATGATAAAGTCTTTGATTATAGTAGGTTAGTATTAGTCACTAACCCATTCTTAAGCAATGACATTGCCATTTGGTATCCGCCACACCGTAATTATGTTAACTTAAGAGTTAACAGGATCATGGCGGGGAGCGGGGCACCACCACAGTCCCCAACCCCTCTTCCCCGATACCCAGGGAATTAGGGTTGGCTTCCGCAGCAAAATCCCGAGCGCTGCGGTCACATCGTGGCCCCTAATTGATCCTCACACCATCAATGGGCCAAGACGCTTCGATCGAACCCCTTAGCCCTTGTGAGGTGGTCGGGGTTGTAACGCCCTATCCCGTCGCCGTGCGCAAAAGACAAGTATAATTCATGGTTCGGCGGCGGAACGATGAGTTTCTCGGAAACAGTGGGCCATACGAGTAAGACCCATCTTTCCGAATAGGCTAAAAAGACAGAGCCATACTGAAGGCCGCTGACTCGAACCATAATAGTAGGTTCGAGAGTCAATATCTAAGATAAGAATGATATACTTATCTTAGGTATTAGACTGGCACGTACATAAGGTTCAAGGGAGCGAGAAAGAACCCATGTACGTTATAAAATATATAAGTGTTTCCAGTACGCCGATCACATCACAATACTATATATAGCAGTATAACAGAGTGCGGAAGCTAAAAGTAAAACATCCAGAATACATTCATCTCAAGCAATAGTAAATGTCCATCTCATAAAAGAAAAGTAAAAGTACATCCAGAGTTTATTACAAACTATTAAAAATGCAGAAATATAACGAGTCTATCTAAAATACTAGAAAAAACTAGAAAGTAAAAGTAGGTGCTCAATCCCCTACACTTGCAATTGCCCCTCTTGAGTCTCTGGTATGTCCTCCTGACCTGTCTCCAAAAACTGCTCGGGATCTAGCAAATTGCCGGATCCCAAAAGTACCCCGTGTTAGACAAGTAGTCTAACACAACGAAGCTAGCTATACAAGGTTAGACTAAACATAACAAATATGCAGGAACATACAGTAAAAGTGCAGAAAAACTGTAAAGATATTAAATAACTGAAACTGTAAGAACTGAGCAAGGTAAAACTGCATCAAAACTAAGTACTGAAAGTAAATGAAAATACCAGATACTCATACATCAATTTGAAAGGAATGTCGAATGCTAAGAAGGATGCTATAAGCTGCACTATATGCCACTGAAACAATGCTCACAAATATGCTATACGATAGTATATCACAGAACTATCACTGAAGGTTTATGAGTAATACGGTCCAATATAAGCACAACAGTTAGGAAGTCAGTATGGTGATGCAGACGCACCCTGAAATTCCCTAGTCTGTGTATATAACATTCCATATCTCATATTGTATCACTGATAATCATGTGTCATAACAGAAGGAATGGTTCAACTTTCATGTTTATGCTTATGCTTATGCCACTATGTTAAATGAATGAGAAATCCTGAAATCCATGAAGAATATAGTAAGAAATAGTAATAAATCCTAAGTCTCCATTATGTAAAATCCTGCTAAAAGGATTCTGGCTCCAAATTTCTAGATCGATATTTAGTTAAAGTTGCTTATTTACTTAAAGATCATTAGGCGGGGTGATTGTATACACATATTAAATATGCTGCAAAGATAGGACTCACAACATTTAGTTTAATTACGCCACCCTAACAAAGCGATCTTCATTAGGAGGCACCATCCGATGATGATTTTGTATCTCAAACTAAGCATTTAGTCGCTAAACTCATAATCATACTTAGCGTCTTAAGGAAGGTGAATCCCATTACTTAGTTTATTTGAGCCAAACCTATTGAAGTGATCTTCGCTATGAGGCATTGCCCGATGGAAACTTGTCCTTCAATTAAACTAAGGAGTAGGAACCCATTTAATACACTCTCAGGATTGATTGATTTACTCTAAGTGAGGTTATATCCGCCTAAGCTCGCAGGATAGCAACAAAGATAAATCTCACTTATAGTGACTCAAGCAATTCAGAATATTACTGGGGACCAGTAATATGGGTATACTATACTACACTACCCAATAATCAAGGTTCAATCAAGTCTATTTAATAGAATAAGAATTTATCAAAACTACAAGTCCTAAACTAATAGGTAAGTCATATACAAAGTTTCATCAAGTGAATGTGATCCAAGATCACTTAATATGGATTCTACTACAAGGAGATGTATCTCTTCTAACGTCTTAAGTGATTACTACCACAAGGAGAATAGATCAATCTCTAAGGCGATGGGATATTCTATACTTCTACCTCAAGAATTCATACAAGGCCTCCCACCTCATGATATATGAATTTAAGTCTTTTAAATAATTCAAGATGACCTTATGAAGAGATACTTAAGGTTCTCTCATCTAAATGTTAACATTAAGCTCTTAGGTTCTGTTTCATATTTAAGTTTAAGATAATTAGATCAGATGATTAAGTCATCTGATCACACTCAATCTAAGATCATGAGATCTAAATTAGGAATATTGTTAAGACTTAGATCACTTGATTAATTAATATGATTTTATTAATTATTTATGCTAGTCCTCTTACTTAAGAGAAAATCAGAGGTCTTAAGGTTTGATTCAGATCAAGAAGTCACATAGAATTCTTTTATTAACCCTAATTTGTCTAATTCAATGTTTAGAATCAATAATAAATCAAATGCATTATTGGAGAATGTTTAGTTCAAAAATGTTGAAATCAATAGTAATTAAGTTAGGGTTCTTAAGGATTTGGACTCTCCTTAAGTAGATTAGGGTTTGATCCCTTCTCATACCTTAAGAAAAATCAAGTTATGTATTTAAAATCAATGTCAAATCAGTGGGTTGATTATGTATTATTGGTGGCAATCTCAGACATAGATCAAGTCTAAAAAGCTTGATACAAGTCTTAAGATTTCTTAAGTTAATTAAGATAATTAAGATTCTTTGTCTTTGAATTTATTCAAGCATGCTTAATAAGTGTATAAGGATGAATTCATTTCATTTACTTATTGTCATAAGTTGATTTGGTAAATCAAGTTCTAAGACAAGAGTTACTTAGTGCTAATCAAACCCTAATTTCAACCAAAAAAGGATTAGCACATAAATATAAATCCAACCCTTCAAATCACATGAAATTTGGCATGTAAGTTTTACTTAATCACACAAGTAATTAGAGCCTAAGTTTGCTAAGATCCCATGAGTATAAACCCTAAAATTTACAAATCATGATTTAACAAGATTAGGGCATAACTAAAATTACAGAACTCAAAAAAATATTCTACTTAGCACATGCAATCTAATTAACATTAGTGAACTAATGGCACCCTAAACATACAATTTGGATAAGTAATTTTACTAATCTATCTTAATTAAGATCTACTATAATTAGGCAATAATTAAACATCTAACCATCATATGCATGATTTTATTTTATATTTAGGTTCCTGAGATTTTTCTGATCATTTTTTTATATAATATCATAGGATTTGGACCAGTGGATTAAAAGTTATTTAAATAATACATTATGTATTTTTATTTAATCAAAATCCTATGATTTGAATAATTGAATTATTTTCCTTAAGGAAAATAATTCTAAAATTCAGATTTAATTAAAACGGATCGGCCCGATTTCAAAACGCGCGTGTCGACCGGGATTCGGGAGACCCGGCACTGTCGCACCGCGCGGGCCGTGGGTCGACCCGACCCGCACAGTGCCGTCGTCCCCGATCCTTCGTCCCGACGAATAGAGCCAAATAGGGAACCCTAATTGCCAAAATTCCAGTGCATCTAGGTCACGGCTCGGCCAGCATTCGATCGCTACTTCGTCACCGTGGTCAGATGCGTCGATTGGGACTCGGTACCCCTTGTGAGAGGGTCTGGATCAGCCAGACCTTACTCACCCGAGGATTTCTCTATTAGAGTTACCGTGGGAAGATAATTCTCCCCACAGAGGCCATGCCAGACCCCGGGCTCGATCCCTACACCATCAGGGAGGTGAGGCGGATCGAAACCCTCTGGTCTGGGGGTCTAGGGTGGTCTGAATCACTGGGTCCTTACTCGACCGAGGCGATCTATAAGGAATTAGACCCGATCGATCGATTCGATCGATCAGGGCTAACATAGGCCCTAATTACGATATGGCTGGGTTCGTATCGACAATAAGTATGAAAACACATCAAATGGAATAGGGTTTGAGCCAGATTAGCTCAAATCCGGCAACTGGGGAACCTGAATTTTATCGAAGGGTGTGCAGGCATCGCGGGAGAAAATGCTGGGCTAGTTGAGTTTGCTTGAGCTTTCTCTGAGAGTTCCTGAACTCCATGAGACTCTCCTATCAGCGGTACGCACGCCTGGATGCCTGGGGAGCTCGGACAGACAGCAGTGGAGCTCGGGAATGGCGGAAGAAAGCTCGACTCCAAATGATCAGCAAGGATCAAATGGAGGAGAGCTGAGGCTTTTTATAGCCTCAGGGAAGTGCTGTGAAGCTTCCAGAGGCTTTAATTAGGCTGAGCAGGGCCGGAGTGGTCGGGCCATGGCCGAGCTCTCAAAATTCCATTTCGAGCTCGGCCGGGCCACGAGGCCCGATTGGGGTCCCTTAGTTATTAAGGGAAGCTCAGCAACGACTTCTTGAGCTAGAGGCGCGAGTGGGGGACAAGGGGGCAACTGGCAGTACGGAAAATTCTCTCTGTCGGATTCGCGGATGAGCGGGGACGAAGATCCACAGTGCCGGGTGCCCTGGATGCCGTCTGATCTATCGATCAGAAGGCGCTACGGCTGGGATCGCCCGGATCTTAATGGCCGATCGCGGAAGCGATCCTGGCCGTATGATCCACGGGACAGATCCAACGACGGATCGGCGGTTCTGCGAAATTAAATCATAACCGTAGATTGAAAAGGCGGAACGACTGGATTCACGGGATGCCGCTGTCGCGTGACCCGGGCTCCGCATCGAATAGCCTTGGAGCTAATGTGGGGAGACAATTCTCCCCATAGAGGTCACGCCAGACCCGGGGCTCGATCCCTACACCATCAGGGAGGTGAGACAGATCGAAGCCCCCTAATATGAGGGCCTAATGTCGGCTGGATCGCCGGGGACTTACTCGACCGTGGCATTTTGTAAGGACTTAGCCTGATCGATCGATTTGATCGATCGGGACTAGCTTAGAGCTTAGGTTCGATAGCCTTGGGTTTGTTTCAACAATACACACGATTATGAATCCAAAAGAAGAGGGTCTGAGCCCAATTGGCTCAAGCCGAGCAAACGGGGGTACCTGGTTTGACGAGGGAGCTCGGAATGATCGACTGAGGGCTCGACTGGCTTTAGCGAAGGTTCCAGATACTGCAAAGAATCCTGAACACCAGGAGAGCCTACTATCAGCAGTTCGGGAGCTCCTGGGATCGCCTACATAAGTTCGGACAGACAGCAATGGCGGAGAGGAGACAGTGGAGAATTTAACTCAATTAAGCAGCAAAGGGGTAGAGGGAGGATTGCTGAGGCTATTTATAGCCTCAGACGAGCTCAGGGAAGCTTCCAGAGGGTTCGCTCAGGCTGGGAAAGACCCAAGAGGTCGGGCCATGGCCGAGCTCTCAATTTTTCTAATTGAGCTCGGCCGAGTCATGAAGCCCGATCAGGACCAATATGCCATTGAGGGAAGGTCCCCAACGGCATGCTGAGGTGGAACGGGTAGTGGGGGACAGGCCAGGCTATCCAGAATTTGTAGGATTTTCCTCAGTCGGTCACAGGCATGGCGAAGATGAAGATCCACAGTGCGGGTGCGATGTGGGCCATCTGATGGATCGATCAGGACCGTGGAACGGTCGTGATCCTTCGGATCCTAATGGCTGGATCTGATTTGATCCACGCCGTAGGATTCATGGGGCACATCTGACGGCTGATCCCTGGGTTCCGCAGGATCTAATCCTGGCCGTCGATTATTTAAGCGCCACGGTTAGATTTACGGATGTAAAATACCAGAATTTATATTCAAAATTGTTTATTAATATTTAAAAAAATTTTGACCTCAGCTTGAAAATCTGATTTCGTCATTGTGTTCATCACCCCTAAATTAGCTAGGGGTAAAATTTTGAACGCATTTGGAAGTTATTTATTTTTAGACTAATATTTTAATATTATTTAAATACCTCAAAATTTGAATAATTAAATACTCGTCAGATCAAAAATCCGAGTGCGTCATTGTGTTCAGAAGCCCTCAATTAGCTAGGATTGATATTTTAAATTTTTTTTGGAATATAATTATTAAATTAAGTTTAATTAATTAAATTGATTAAATTAAATTAAATAATTATATAACTAATTATATATTAACGGCGCCGTCTCTTTTAAGGTAACGCCGTCCAAATTTTTATATTTCTCCAGTTAGATCTGACGGTTCTCTCGAACCGTCCGATCGAAAGATCGACGGTCGAGAGACCGTCTCTTCCATTTGCAAGCGATAGGGATCTGCGTGTCCACAGCAGAGCACACGCGGCGCCGAGCTCGCCAGATGGAGCCTCCTCAGCCTCAACCGACCACTTAAAACCCTTATTTAAGTTCCCCAAGAGCCTATCTTCACAATCTGCACAAACCAAACACAAAGAGATCGAGTGACTTGGAGATTTAACCCTAAAGTTGTCTGCAATCTATCCCGAAGATTCAGGTACTTCCTATCCTCCCTATTCTTTTGCTTGAACATTCTTATGAATCATCTATAATCTATTATGTGCTAAGATGAATCTGCAATCGATCGATCAAAATAACGCCAAAAACCCTAAATCGCGCTGAGGAAGACGAAGAGCCTTCCTCGAGCGAACCGGTCAAGTTACGACCGGCTCATTCTGCTATCCGGTCCGGTTCGCGCAAAGGTAAGATGGCAAACGAAGCAGATTGAATCACCGATCCTGGCTTAATCCTGACCGTCCGATTAGGATTAGTATAATCTTATATAATTAGATTACAATTAATACTAATCTAAATAAATTAAGTTAACACAAACAAATCATACCGTTAAAATCCGCATAAACTAATCTAAGCCATCCATTTTTCGTGATCAAATAAATAAGGATCATTTTTTTTTAAACCGGTTTCACCGGATCATTTTCCCAGACTGGTCTAGCCGGTCTAACCTGTCGGGTCAGCACATTTTCCGTAGCGCGGAGCCCACCTCTGCCACGGACAGCAGCAGCACAGGCAAGCGGGGCCCACCGTTTGATTTGGTGAAGACACCTGGACAAGGCGGGACCCACTTCTGTTGCCAGCCCTCCTCCAGCCAATGAAATGCCAACACGTGGCAGGATGTCTTCTCTGTCTGCAGCGGCATGGGCCCCACCTGCAGAAATATAAATTAATTATAAAAACATAATAAATATATTAATACACTTATAACATAATTACATATATATATATACTATAAGATAAATATACAAATAAATGAATATATTCTTATATGTATAAAAAATAAACAGAATAAAATAATTATTATAATAATAATAAATACACAAATAATTATAAAATATATTAAAATATTTAACAGATAAAAAAAACATTTCATACTAATCAATACCTATATAAATTAAATACAAATATATGTATTTGTATATTTGAATAAATAGAAAAATAAAGATAAATAATAATAAATATCAAATTATACAAAATTAAAAGTTTTTATCAAAAATATTTAATATTTACATAATAATAATAATATAATTAATTACCAAACTTTAAATTTAAAATAACTCCTAAAATAATTATCCAAATCATACAATTAAATATACTAAATTCATCAAAAAAATATGAGGAATTTAATAAATTAATTTGGCTGTAAGACTATTATTTCATATAATGACATTTTTAGATATTTAAATTATTATAAAAATGCCATTAAAAAGTTCATTTAGCCATAACTTTACACTCACTACCCCAAATATACCCAATATGGGTCTTAAAATACTCAGAAAATCATAAAGAATATTTTAGAAATAATAATTTTTGTTTGGATTAAAATTAAACTAATCACAATTAGGACCTAATCCTAATTAAAGCCTTTAACCTTAGAAACTTCAAATAACTATAAATTAACTAATTTAGCTCCAAATTAAGTGATCTAAATATCCATTTAAATCAGAAAATCCTAATTTATAGTAAATTGCAAAAATATTTAGGATCCAATAGTTAGATCTTTTAATTAACCCTAATTACTCTAAGAACTTAATTAGTGAATATTAGCAAATCTAATAATCCAAATTAAGTAATTTCAGTTTTAAATGACTCATAAAGTAAATTAGAACCTAAATGTATAATTAGTTTAATAAATTTGTAACTAAATTTACTAATCACCTACTAATCACATTAAACTATAATTATTAACCCTAAAAATTATAGTTTAACCTTAGAAACTTCAAATAACTATAAATTAACTAATTTAGCTCCAAATTAAGTGATCTAAATATCCATTTAAATCAGAAAATCCTAATTTATAGTAAATTGCAAAAATATTTAGGATCCAATAGTTAGATCTTTTAATTAACCCTAATTACTCTAAGAACTTAATTAGTGAATATTAGCAAATCTAATAATCCAAATTAAGTAATTTCAGTTTTAAATGACTCATAAAGTAAATTAGAACCTAAATGTATAATTAGTTTAATAAATTTGTAACTAAATTTACTAATCACCTACTAATCATATTAAACTATAATTATTAACCCTAAAAATTATATTGTCTATAACTTAGTCAATTCATATCAGAATTTGATAATTTTAGACTCTATAGAAACCTTAGGATATAATCTATAATAAACTAACATAAATTTTATATTTTATTAAGGGTAAATTTACTAAAATGCCCTTATAAGGTTAAATTCCCTAATTTGACCTTATAAGGTATAATAATTAAATAGCTTAATAAAATAATTCAAAATATTCAAATATTCATTATCATTTTAAGAAATATAATATTATAAATATAAAATATTAAATTAATAAATTTAATTATTTTTGGCAGATCAAAGAAATTAAACTAGTTGATTTTATCAAAATAAGTCAGGTACGCAAATTTACTTATAAGTTTTATTTCAGTATTCTTATTTGAGCCATTTTTTATTTGAGTACTATTTACACTGCTTACCGCATTTTTAATCTGCAAAAGATTTATATCAAATAGCATGTAACAAAAAGAATGAAACACAGTATATATATATATATATATATATTTGTGGTGTAAGTTTTTGGAGGGTGGAACGTAACACTGGAATCTGTACAGATTGGGCCAGCTAGCAGCCCCTGGGAGTTATATGGAGGGATTTAGCCTCTTGTAGGAAGTAGACAAATCCAGAAGAAAGACACACCATCAGTTCCTTATTTGAGTGAGCTACCGATGGGTGGCGAGATAAGCTTCCTACAGGTTATGCCTATGGGTTTACCCATTTGGGCTCATGAGTCTACGGACTCGACTTATTGTTACAAATGCTTTTGATAGAATTTATTTCATATATATTGATTTTTACAGTTAACTTGCAGGGCAGAGATTGAATTTAGAAATTGCTTTATTTTATATGCAGATTTTCAGTCATTTTCATACTTGATTTATGCCTATTATAGGATACTAGATTTATTCTTATAAGAATAATTTGTGTACTCCTACCTGACTGGTAAACTGAATTTTTCAAGTTTTGATAATTAAAGATCTGCCAAATAAAAGAAGAAGAATTAAAAGAAGCAGGAGAATGTAAATGTTTTATTTTTATTTTGTAAAATACAAACTGTTGTAAAATTTTCATATATATTTTGACTATATGTATAAATGGACTGTAAACTTTTATTATTTATTATATCCTTTTTGAATTATAAAAATGTATATATTTTCAATTGAGATGAATTGTTCTTTAAATACTCTCGAACTTCGATCCCTGGTCGTCACAACGGGACCCCGCTGTTGCGCAACCCGGGCTCCGCAGCGGATCCTGGCCGTTATTTTAGTTTTAGGGATGTATTTGCAATTTGGAAAGTTTAGGAACCCTTTTATGCAATTAGACCATTTTAATTAAATGTGAATTATGGTCTAAATGATTTCTAAATTATACCAAACTTTCACTTCTAGTTAATTTGGGGGTGAGGAATTCAAAAATATAATCAGATTTTAATTCTGGGTCAAAATATCTTAGGTCTAATCTAGGATATCTAGATTAATCAAAATACAATTATAGACTTAGGGGAATTGACTTCAAATTTTCAAGATATGCTCAATTTAATATGCTAAAAGTATTAGGATCAAAATGAATGCTCAATTATGCTATAATTTAACAGGGTAACAACCCTAAGGTTGTTACAGACTCCACCACTTAAGAACGATGTCGTCCTTGACATCATCTCAAGAGAGAAGACAAACATGAAAAAATTTGAAGAATAGAATAAAATCCAGAAAGTTAATGGGTACCTGAATTTTCAAAGAGACAGTGATACTTTCTTTTCATATTCGTCTCTTTCTCCCAAGTAGATTTTTCTAAAGAACGATTCATCCACTGAACCTTTACCATTGGGATTGAGCGATTCCTCAGCTACTTTTGATCATGAGCTAAGATCTTAATTGACTCTTTCGCATAAGAAAGATCTGGCTGGAGAGTTACCGCTAGAAGTTGAATTAAATGAGATGGGTTACGAAGACATCTCCACAAAGAGGAGATGTGGAATACATTATGGACTGCAGAGAAATTTTTAGGAAGCTGCAATCGATAAGCTGTAGAACCAGTCTTTTCTAGGATTTTCTAGGATTTTAAATGGATGAGTTTTACAATGTAACAATGAAAAGATTATATATTGGATTATCTTGATATTTTAAAGTAATTAAATAAATAATAAATATTGAGAAAATAATTTATAACACAAATCATAAAAATAATTGTACAAGTTGGATTCCTTGCATCAAAACATGCAACGGCGAAAATTTTCATAATTTTCAGGAACGATAAATCTTTAAAATAAAAATTTAAAATTTTAATATTTTAAATTAATATAAATTAAAATATAACTATAAATATAAAATTTTAGATATACAATATGACCAAATTAAGTTAAAATTGGAATCCAAAGCTTGAAAAAATATGCTCAATTAGAGAACTGAGGTCACGTAGGAGGAGCATGCTAAGCGACGTTAACTCGCCGCTCTTGAAACCCTTAGAGACGCGATGGGATCTCGATCACCGAGCCTCGAATCGGACGACCGTAAGTCTTAGGGTTTGTCTATAAAATCTTCTATCAACTTGATTTATTCTGCATTCACCACACCTCCCAACTCAAATCCAAGGATCGTCTCCTCCTCTCTACCAGAGTGCTGTAGCCGCTGTTTTTGACGTTGGTCGGCTCGTCGTCCCAACCTCAAGGTACCTATCTCTCTACTCAACTAAAATAGGCTTACCCCTGTGTAGTACCTACTGCTCTTCATTCTTAAAATGCATTTTGATCTTTATGGAAAAATCTAAAATTCCTATACTATATAGTAGAAATCTACACCTGGCGGTCTTACGAACTAACGATTTCGATGAACCAATGTGCTGCAATATTTTTTTTCTTAGTATCTATTTCCATCTGTAGTTGTTTCTGTATCCAATTCTACCTATAATATGCTGTGCTTATCTATACCTATTAATGCTTCCTATTCCTATTCTCTAAAGTTGAGCTGCTAAAAAATGTTGATTTAAACATGTTTTTTATTTCAGTGGATGAACCTTTATTGTTAAACTGGTCAATTTAGAATGAAATTCAGTTTTAAATTTAATGTTAGCAGGTTAAGGCAAGTTGATCTGGATTCTGTGTCGTTGTTGTACTAGATTTAAAATTATAAATTTTTTGTTGAGCCTTGTCATTCACTTGTTTTTATTCTTGCACCTTCAACTCCCTAAATGAATCTACTTACTTGTTGTGCTAAGGTGCAATTGCCTCTTTGATTTGTTATTTCTCTTACAGCACTTCTATTATTTGGATGCTTGTGTTGTTTGATGATGTTGGATCTTAGTGGGAAGGGAATCATGGATTTTGGTTCATGTTTAATTCTAATGATGGAAGATTGTGCTGACCGATGGTTAGGAAGTGATTCTATTGTGTTACTATGAACCTGTCACAAATTTGTCAAAAATGCTATTAATTTAGTCATGTATAGTTGCAATGAATGATAAACTTTAAACACCATACTCGCTAGGCCTTTCTCTGTTGGATATTGTTAACAAGTATTTAAATTTTTATCATTTATTCATTTATGGTATTGATTCATCCTTTTAGCTATTACAAATTTTCAAAGGAATATAATCAAGTACTTTCAATAAAAAAAATTGAGAGAATGAAAGCAGACTTAATGAATTCTATAATTGCCTTAGGTGTCTCAAGTGAATTATTATCTTGAATTTAGAAAAAAAAAAGGATTCTTTCTGCTTCATTTTCATATTTTTAGATATGAAAGCTCCTATCTTGATTCCACCATGGGTTTATACCATTTAACACTTTTATAAGAATCTAGTGAATATATGTATTCATTAGTGTTACTGTCAAAGAATGCATGACCTTAAATAAATATAGCCCTTGGAGGTTGATGCTTCCATGAATTACTCTTACACTTGTTATTTTCATCATTAAGAGATAAAATTCCATTAGATTAGTCGAAGAAAATTGCTATGTTTAGCCATTATGTTATAATATAAAGGTATTAGGATTATATATAGAAACTGTGCTACTATATATAAAAAGTTGTAATGCAAGTCCATCCTGTGTATCATCATTTTAATGGAATTTTGAAATTGGAATCTATAAATCCTAATCTATGTACACATACAATACTTTGATAGATGGTGTATCTAGCTGCGAAGGAGTTTGTATCAACATTCTTAATTCTCACTCAATTGCAATTGTAAGTATTTAAGTAACCCTCGCTATCCTTGATTAAATTACCTAGACTTCAATATTACTGATAAGAAAGGGATAGAAAGAACCTTAATTTTATAGTGTTAATCAAGCACTGTATACCCTTGTGCTCAAATTGGAAGGGATATAATGCTTCCTTTTCAAATTGATAACTTACTGTTTCAATATTCAAATGGTGTTGGAATGAAAATCTTAGAATTTTGGTTTTAAATATGTAAGGTGTGAACACCCTCTTTAATGTGAATTGAAATGAAATGGCTGTATTTGTGTGGAGAATCAATCCAACACTCTTATCAATTCAGCTCAAGGGATATGTTTAGTTCATGAAGTTCATATTGAAATTTCCATTTCAAATCTGTATATAATAAGGTTGTCCATGTATAAATACCGTAACTTAAATCAGTAGAAACCAGAAACATATCTGATCTGAAGACTTAGATATAGACAACTTGTTGTAAATCATATAGACTAATCCAATAATGAAGTCATGTCTGAATTTGGATTGTTTACCTTGTTTACAATTCAGGCCTGCGTTAAGATATGACTGCTAGACAAATGCAGAATTATAGTTCAAGTCATTGAAAAGATCTTTGATAGGAATCTGTGAATGACTGTCCATTGGATAAGAATCTTCTGATTTTATTTTTTATTTTTCTCCCACACCAATTGAAAGTACAAATTAGATCATCCCATCCTGAAACTCAATATACCAAAGAAACTACGGCATAGATTTTCACCATTCTAAAAAAATATTCTAACTCAGCTAATAGATTTAAAAACTGAAATTGTTAAGTTTCAGCTAGCAGCCAATGTTGAAATGATTCATCTGAACAACCAATGAATTATGTTACCACCCATAACTTTTTGAGTGTTCTGTAATCTGAATTAATGATCTCTGTTTTGTTCTAAATTACACATTGAATTTATAAACCTAAATTGAAATCAGTAAATAACTTGCACTAAATTTCATAGATGTCCAACAAAGTCTGTTCATGCCGATGCCGAGGACGTGAAGGGCGAGAGCTTGAGGAATCAAAAGTTTATGTGATAGTTTTATAAAAATAGAAAATTAGCTCAAGAGCAGCTTACACATCATAAGATTTGGCTGCTATGAGAATATGTTTATTTCCTTTATTAATTAGAATGCTTTAATGGATGTACGGCATTATTTCAGACAACGGGGCATTGTTGCTTGATAACAGGCCACCCTTTGCATTTTGCCAAACATTAAATTCAGCATCAACACGATTGGAGGGGGTGTTATTTTTTAATCACCTTTTTCAAATTTCATGCTGCTACATTCAAAGAGATATCAAAGATTTGACTATTATTAAAATATAATTGTTTTCTTTATTAATTAGAATGCTTTACTGGATTTATGGCACTATTTCAGACAACGGGGACATTGTTGCTGTTAACAGATCACCTTTTGCATGGTGCCAACATTGAATTTGCGTCAACACGATGGGGTGGGGTGTTATTTTTATCACCTTCTTCAAATTTCATGCTGCTACATTCATGATTTTGCTTCATCTAAAGTATTTATTTATTTGTGCCTATTTCTTCTTTATATATATATATATTAAGCTAGGAATTTCTTTTCATTTATCAACAAATTAATACCAGAATGATTATTAAATCTATCCTGTCATGATTTATCTTATGCTTATAGAGTGATGGAACTCAATTATATTAGAGATTTCTTATATTATATATTTTTGACTCTTAACTGCTAATTTTTATTAATAAAATATTAAATTGAATTTGATATTTCAATCAGAGAAATGCTATCTAGAGGGAATCAACTGAGATGAGTTCCCTTTCTCTTACCCCATCAATCCAACTCTTCGGAATTCTTCGATCGCGGAAGCTGCAGAGATGGGTGATCACAATGAGGAATCGGAGCAATAGCCGAAGGCCGATGCAAAGGGGAAGGTATTTAAGCATTGAGGGAATCCAAACTGTCCAAGCTCTCAAAAGAGCGAGTCTAAACGGTGGCTCAGAAGCTGTGATCCGTGAAATTAAAACAAAGGTTCGTCGGCTGGTGAAGTTTGATCTCGTGGCCGTCCTCCGAGAGCTGGAGAGACAAGAAGAGGGCATCTTGGCTTTTCAAATTTTTGAAGAACTGCGGAGGGAACATTGGCATAGGCCACGAGTGCCAGTTTATGTCGAATTAATCTCAGTGTTGGCTAAGAATGGATTGCATGAAAAGGTTGAGCTTGCATGCTCTTATTTGAAAGCCGAACATTTGGACCCCGACACCGATGGGTTCAACCAACTTTTGAAGACACTGTTGGAGTATGGTTTTACCCAAATGGCTATGGATTGCTTTCGCTTGATGAAACTTTGGGAAAGCGAGCCCAATGAGTCTACTTTTAGGATATTAATAAGTGGTTTGGAGTCTAGTGGAGGTAATCATGCTTGCATTGATGATGTAAGAGAGGAAGCTAAAAATCTGGTTGGCAAGACTTTGGATTTCGTTGAATTTGAAGAATAATGAGATAAAAAGCATAACTATTTATGGGCTCTTCTATATTAAATTTTGATGTGTTGATTTGAAAAGAATGTCTATATGCAATGAATTTAGTTTAATGTAGAAATCGTTTCTTGTTATGGGTAGATTTTGGGAAGAGAGTGGCTATCAACATGTTACCCAACTCATTATAATTAGCAGTATAGTGGAGAATAGTTGTTTCATATCAAAGAAATGTAACCCCACTTTATGTATGTATATATATATATATATATATATATATATAGCCAATGGGACACAATGAAGAGGGATACTGCAATTTTTTCACAAGAAGTTTAACTTTATTCAAATAATAAAATATGATTGGTACAGTTCACTTGCTAATTTTTTTCTCTTGCGTTGAATCTCTTTACTCTTAATATTTGAGAAATTTTGAAAAAATATTATATTGTTACTTCAGCATTCAATTTATATCAAATTATACCTACTTAAATTGGATAGTGTAATCTTTCATAACATGTTAATTTATATTTATTCAATCTTTATCATTTTTACATTCAAAATAGTGTTGTAATATAATTGAACTTATTTTATTTTTTAAAAGTATGAATTTGAGCTTTTTATTTTATATGTTAATTTTATTTTTTATTAATTAACATTTCATCTTTGGGTATCCCTTAGATTCATAATTATGTAGAAATTATTTTCTTATTCAAAATTGGAAGGCCAATTTTGAATAACACTGATTTTATTTGAATCCACCTTTATTTTTTCATTCACTGACAATATGCCCAAAAAAGCAACATAAATTAACTAAAATTCATATTTAGAAAATTTACCAAATAATTTGTAGCCTTTTAGAGATTTATAGTTTCAAATATTCTTTAAGCAATTCTTCTCTTTGAATATAAAAGGATATTATTTATAAATATAATAACAAATATATTATTATACCAAATCATATGTAGTTTGATCACAAATTTCTACACTACTTATAATACAATTATACTCAAAGTGATTTACCATATGATACTAGGATTTATTGGAATTGACATCCGACCATGTAAAATTTCTACACAATAGTTTGAACCGTGTCGTTAGATTGCACCGCAGATCTAACGATTGGGGTTCAATCTGACCGCAGCCGTTACGATCTGCGTTATTAGGGCCGTTGCATCTTTTTGATTGAAGATTAGACGACATCCAAAGCACCCGATACTGTTTACCATTGTTATGAAGCTGTTCTTGCATGACAGTCAAATTTGATTGTACCAACCGTGTCAGGCTTGTCCCCCACAATCTCCACTTATCGCCAACGGTTTTCCTAAATGGAAGGGATCTTCCATGGGTCGCCTTGGCCCGGCTTAGCCCTAGAATAGCCCATAGGAGACCGACCTCTCGGGCTCGGCTAGAAGACCATGGTCCGACCTCCTAGCTCTTCCCTGGCTATTTAAGCCAACCAATTTCTGCAGAGGGATCCTTTACACCATCTAAGAACCTTTGGAGCCCTCAGTTTCCCTCAATTGCCCTCTACACCATCTGTCTTCTTCTCATAATGTTGACAAACCCTAGTGCGTTCCAGGACTCTCTTTGGCTATTCAGTGGGTGAAACACGACGTTTGAGTACCAGAAGCAATTTAGTGTCCTCAAGGACTTGTAGGAAATGTTGACAATACTTGGAACTAGCCAGTAGCCCAAAATTTTCCCCCGAA
Source organism: Gastrodia elata (assembly GCA_016760335.1). Lineage (NCBI taxonomy): Eukaryota > Viridiplantae > Streptophyta > Magnoliopsida > Asparagales > Orchidaceae > Gastrodia > Gastrodia elata. The sequence continues at coordinate 27,811,539 of CM028681.1, forward strand.
TCCTTTGTTTAGTTCCCAATGGCTCGCTAAGCCGTCAATTAGCTCTGTAATGGCTACTAGGTTGCTTAGAAATGCATTATGATCAATTTAGAATCATAGATTGACGAATTATTCGATCTTAGGATTAGGATCGGGCAGATTTCCCGAACCGTTGTTCGTCAGGAAATTAACGCAATCCCGTCGATTTCGTACCTCAATTGGCCCCACAATGCATTCAATCGGCAATGCGAGGTCGAGCGATGATTGCCGAGTTCAACCAGGGCTTGATTTAGCCCGATACGATCGAGCACCGCAGTGTCTCATAGTGGACGCCCAACCGAGTAGGCTCTCGGCATTCTGGGAGGGCCCATACGCCGTGGATAGGCGCGTTCGAACCGTCGTGGAACGGTGATGGTGTAGGCACCAAAACTCCCCTTTAGCGTGGCCAGTGTCGAACCAATCTGGCTTGCATGGTAAACCTTAGCGTCCGGCTTACGACTGAGTAAGGTCCCGACAATCAGCACCACCAACAATAGGCCTAATGGTGCTAATCGATGAGCCTTGCTGCGTTGGTTCTTTCGGTATATGCAACATCCCATGATGTGGCCATAATTGCTCGGAATTAGCAGAGGAAATCCGCCCTAATTCGGAGTCTCCGCTGGGATGATGCACAGTCCCGGGTCGGGTCGGCCTGAGACCCGCGCTGTTTAACAGGGCAGATATTCCCTGGATATCCCCAACCTGTCAGGCTATCCGTTGACTCGCACGTTAAACGAAATTGGAATATTCTCAAAATATTCCAATTTAAATAACGGCGCCAGTAAATTTAATTAAAAAATATGGCATATTAGTACCCATAGTTGTTCAAAATTAGTGTTTAATGTGTCATTTGATTCATTAGGTAGTAACCATCCCCTACAATTAGAAAATTTTCCATTTGGATGCTTAAATCCCTTAGCCAGATTTTGGATAATTAAATATTAATATTTTAATGGAAATTATAAAAAATGTTTAGAACTTGATTTTGAACCTTAAGAATCTTAAAACCTTAAGTTAAGAAGTTTAACTCAAATGAATAATGTTTACTCTCTTAACGCATAATTGCTAAGATTGTAGTAGTGTAGTTAAGGTGAGTTAAATAAAATACTAGGACGAATGATTTGATAAGTTATTTTTAATATGCAATTATATCTGATTTGAGTTAGAATCACATTTAGTTCTAATATCTTTTAATCTTTTGATCATGAATCTAAGATTATATTAGATAGTAAAATATTAGAGATATTGAGCTTATAACTTCATAATAGTGTAGAATAAATAATTAGACAACAATGGATAACACATGTGTTTCAATGAGTTGTCTTACTTATTTCCTTGATTTGTTGCTTTTGCATTTGAGTCAAATTCCTTGAGCATGTCATATAAGATAAAACTTGTGCATGAAATAAAAACTTAGTAAATTTAGAAAAATATTTAGCATTGGGTTCTGTTCAGAACAGGTGATTGTGTATACACATTATAACCAATGGGAAAACTGTAAGAGGAATAAGGATTACTGACATGTGCTCGTTGAGTAGAGTTGTATTTAGTTGGAGAACCCACCCTTAATCTTGCAGATATGCTTGACTCATTAGTAACTTCTGTACATGCCTATAAAAGTAAAGTAAAATAACTAAAATTTATTGCATATGTATTTATGCCAATTCAATTCAGTATAATTTAGGTATAACTATGAGTAGCTAGAGGATTTTCAGATATAGTTTCAATTTTAATTATAGTTATAATGGCTTCACTTTCTCCCATATGCTTTTATAAGTAGTTAACTTTGCTACTCTCATAGGAAAAGATAATGGCTTGCTTTTGGAATTTGGTAAGAAAATTATTTCTATTGCAGGTTGTCTTCAACTACTCCAATCTTTTGTTTGAAACTTGCTCACTTACAGGGTCAAGGGTGTTCATGTCCCTATTTTGAACATCAATAAGTTAAATTCTATGACGAGTCATTTTCCTTATGATTATGGGGAGGAGAACCCACTTGCTCACTTACAGGGTCAAGGGTGTTCATGTCCCTATTTTGAACATCAATAAGTTAAATTCTATGGTTCTGTTCAGAACAGGTGATTGTGTATACACATTATAACCAATGGGAAAACTGTAAGAGGAATAAGGATTACTGACACGTGCTCGTTGAGTAGAGTTGTATTTAGTTGGAGAACCCACCCTTAATCTTGCAGATATGCTTGACTCATTAGTAACTTCTGTACATGCCTATAAAAGTAAAGTAAAATAACTAAAATTTATTGCATATATATTTATGCCAATTCAATTCAGTATAATTTAGGTATAACTATGAGTAGCTAGAGGATTTTCAGATATAGTTTCAATTTTAATTATAGTTATAATGGCTTCACTTTCTCCCATATGCTTTTATAAGTAGTTAACTTTGCTACTCTCATAGGAAAAGATAATGGCTCGCTTTTGGAATTTGGTAAGAAAATTATTTCTATTGCAGGTTGTCTTCAACTACTCCAATCTTTTGTTTGAAACTTGCTCACTTACAGGGTCAAGGGTGTTCATGTCCCTATTTTGAACATCAATAAGTTAAATTCTATGGCGAGTCATTTTCCTTATGATTATGGGGAGGAGAAAAGAAAACTCCATCTAACAAGTTGGAACAAAACTGCTACCTTGAAACAGTTTGGAGGTTTGGGTATTTTGCATGCCTATGTACTTCAAAAAGCTAGTAAACTTTCAAATATATAAACCTTCTTTCCCACTCATTACTAGAGAAATTAATAGCATTTCGACTCCTTGTCCCCTTGCTTGAGAAAGTCTTTGGTTTTTGAAAACACAAACAAAATTAGTTGGTTCAATTTGGTATGGCACAAACTATACAAACTAAAATATGATATTTGCCTCTGAAGGTGTATTTATGCTAGCCTTAAAATTGTCAACAAGCTCATGAACTTTGTTAAGAAGCTCAAGAATCTATTGAGCACTTATTTTTTGGATGCACCTTCTCCTTTGAACTGTCGAAATTGCTTGATATTATGCCCAACTTTATATTCCCTTCAATTCTTCTTCAACTTCGCTAATCCATTGCTGAGATCAATATCAGAAACAAAAGATGGAAACTTACTATAGTGTCAATCACCATCTATTTTATTTGGCAAAAATGCAATGTTTGAATATTTAAGTCCCGTCAGTCATGCAAGGCATCTGTCAAGGAAAAAATTGTTTCTATTTTTAAAATGTTGGGGGCCAGTTCCGATTTAACTATAATAAGTTGGGGTGCCCCACCCTGCTCCTAGTATAGATGAAATATCATTAGCGACAAGATGGGTCATCACTAAATGATAACCCCAGATTAGTGTTGACAAAATAAATATTGCTGAGAGACACTTATGTTACCCACACTAATTATATTGAAATATCTAAGTAGCTAAGTACTTAGACATATATAATGGGAGTGAATATGTCCTGAACTATTAGGTAATAATAATAATTTGGAGTACAATACTGATATATGCATACATTCATCACAGAGTGCTAAAGCTATAAGAAAATATATACATCCATTCCTCATATTCAAGTAATATAAAAAGTAGTATGAAGTATGCATCTCAAATAATAAGGGGCTGAAATAAGTAACATACAATATTAAATTTACTTATTACAGAACAAAATATATTGAAAATAAAGATAATGAAAAACTAAAGCTCACTTTCTTCCAAATAATAGAACAACTAAAGCTAAGCAGCCGTAGTAGGATCATCCTCTTGCTCCTGCTCCTCACTTAGTGTAGACTCCTCAAAAACTCTAAATTTGATATGTTGGTTTTTATATGCCAGGGCCCTATCCAAAAAAAGAAGATATTGTATTATATAAAATTGGCTAAGTATATTTTATACTGATAAATTATTACTGAAATTTTAGATATCACAAATTATTCAAAACAATATAGAAGCAATTATCATTCAACTGAATGGGAAAGCGATAAATAAAGCATTTATAACTTAAGCAAGAATGAGGTAAGTAAAGCCACACACCTCATATCCAACTGCTGCAGAAAATTTAATCATATATGTATATAAGAACTAATACAGTACAAAAAGGAAATCCCTAAATAGAATATGATCAAATTATACATGCTGAATATATTGATAAATACTAAAGTGCATATAACAAAACTAAAATCTAGCATCCTAACATGCATATATATATATATATATATCATACTATTTAGTATAATCTCAGAGTCATAGTCCTATAAGATCAAAAATTAGAACTAATCAAGTTCTAATCCAAAATCGTACAGTATTGCCTACAGAAGTTAAATAAACAAATCAATCATCATAATTGATGTATTTATTATCTCAAACTAATATTTTATTAAATAATTAAAGATTTAGAGGCTTAGAGTTACAATCTAATATATGGCATTTAAGCCTCTTAACCCAAGGTTTTAACATCTAAGGTCTAGGTTCTCTCAAATTAACTCTCAAATACTATAAGTTAACAAAATATTGTGGGGTGTAATCAAACTCAATAAGACAAGAAATACTCACTTTACTAGAAGGGACACGTAGCTAAAGATCAAAAGATAAAATAATCAAATTTTACATATAAGGGCTAAAGTTTAAACTAAACTCTTTATCTTAAAAATTAGGGTACAATCTATTGAGTAATTCTATTACTCAATAGAATTAAACTACAAGAATAGTGAGCAAAGGCTTAAGGAAGAGATTGAAAATTTCCTTCACTAGAACACTTATGTAATTCCTTCAACCATTATTTAGGGTTTTAACCTGAGGAAGAGTTATGAGTCCAAGTAAATCTAAGTTGACTATATGTACTTTATTAAGTCATTATTAAACATTTAAACATCCTAGAATTAACTTAAACTATTTAGGGCAAAATCTAGGGTTAGACTAATAGAACTAAACCATGAGTCAAACTAACCTCAATAAGGTTCTAAACACTTATCTTACTAAATTTAAGGGAAATGGAAAGGTTATGAAATTCTATTTGCACTTTAACAAGGTTTGATAAAAATAATACCAAAATTCCCTTTATTAAAGATCTGAAAGTTGACTTGAAGTTCTAAGGTTTCAAACTGAATTTACTCGATGCCAAATGATTTCTTACTATCTAAAGAGAAGATTGACACCTTAAATATTGAAATTGGTTAAGAATTGGGCTTAGTGAGAACTAATTAGGGTTTGTACTCATTAAGGAGTGATTACATTTTAACTTATGCAAATTGAAATATTAAGTTAGAAATAGGTTCTACTCTAACTAAGTAGTCATTAGACACCTTAAAGACCAAAATCAAAGAACTAATAATCTAAATATTCACTAATTAGGGTTTTGAGTGATTAGTGAATATTTTTGGTTAAGAATTAAGCTTAATATTCACTAATCATTTTCTAGGGTAATTAGGGCTTAATTAAAAAGTTACTTAAAAAAACCTAATTATTTTTGCAGATTAACATTATACATAGTTTTCTGATTAAAATGATATAATGGATCATAGAATTTTGATTTAAATTGAGCATTTAATTTCATTTATTTAAATGAATGTTTCCATTAAGAAATCATAGAAACATGAATATTCAACTGATTTTCCTGAATAAAATAAATTCAATTAATCAACTTATTTAAATGACCCGATCAAAAACACGTGGGTCAGAGCTCAACCTGACATGTTATTGCTCCTCTTCTTCTCAGGATTCATAATAGGCGAGTGCTCAGGGTTAGGAAGAATCATCGAATTCAGGACACCCAGGCCACCTCGTTGTCTAGTTTCAATCGCAAAACACTCCTTGTATCTAGACGTGCCAATTGTGCCTTAAAGCCCCTTGCAGGAGCGCCATAGACATCAGGATGTTGGATGCCCTAATTAGCCCTACTAAAAATTATAGGGTTTATTGTTGAGAATGAATTATACTCACAGAAGCAGCCATTTTCCTGGCTCTTGATCTCGACACGTTTAGTGTATAAAGAAGGAGTAAAGCCCCATCATAGCACCCTGGGAACAATGTTAGTATGTTGGGTCCTTATTCGGGCTCCAATACTTACCTCGACGAACCAAGCTACTTAGGCTATTTCGAGGGTTCGACACCTTATCAATCACCATGCATCGATAAGGGATTGATTGGAAAACCAAGCCATGCTAGATTGAGGCACCAATTTTCACTGACTAGCTAATTTGACCCCACTGGCTGATAGCCCCTTCCAAATAGTGAAATTATTACTGTTTGGATCATGACTAATACTCAATCAATTCCAAATGATCATCTAATTATCTTAGGATGATTGCAGCACAACCAATAATCCAAACAACAAGCATTGATGAGATAATGAGCCCACTCAGCTTAATGGGAATAGATAGGTACCTGGCTGGAAAGAGTTGGAGGAATTGAAGATAAGTATGATTGATTCAATTGGCTGGACTGAACTCTGCAGCTACCCTAAACTCCAGGCCAACAACTGGGGTATGGAACATCAATTCGCACCCACTGACACATTGGAGATGATGCTTGGAGGAAGGGGAAGGCCGACTGGACAACTAGAGCGCTTGTAGAGAAAATAGAAGGTTGGGAGAGGAATTGAGAGCTTCATAAATTGCAAAGGAACACTCTGAGGCTCTACCAAAGCTTTATATATCATGAGGGAGGATTGGGTAGATGAGTTAAAGGTTTTTATCCAAAGCCCAAGCTTAGTTCTTTAATTTCTTATAAGAGATCGGTCGGGCCTTGTGGCCCACCAAGATGATCATCACTGACGAGATATCCGAGCATAAGGAAACGAGAACAATAGGGTTTAGGTTTTGAAACTGTTAGACTGTCGACGATCATTGGAGTTATAAAAATAATGGATTTGGGAATATAATGCAAACTGATAATTTCCTTGATGTAGAGCTTAGAGAGAATTTACAAAGAGTCAATTTGAAAGATAGGGATGAAGTGAGCAAATTTAGTCAAACGATCAATGATGACCTAAATTGCGTAAGCACCAGATTTTGTGTGAGTCAACTTCATCACAAATTACATCGAAATGTTGAACCATTTCAACTCAGGAATTTTTAACAGACGCGATAATTTGACAGGCTTTTGATGCGGCACTAACCAGATTGCATGCATGAGATTTTGTGATTAATTCAACGACATTATTCTTCAAGCATGGCCACCAAAAATACTTCTTCAAATCTTGGTACATTTTGGTACTTCAAGGATGAATTATATAACAAAAATTGTATCATTCAACAAGAATTTTTTGATGCATGAATTTAGGAATCCAAAGTCGATTCCTCTAATAGATAATGTTTCCATGCAACTGTAGGTCATCACGACAGCCGCCTTTGATGTCGGTTATAAACTTCAAATAGTCTTTATCTTTTATTTGTGTGATGGAGATGTCTCTGAGGAAAGTTGGTTCAACCAAACACATTTCTACTAACAAATTAAATATTTCACCGTGCACGAGTTCTATGCTCAATTTATGAAATTCATTGACTAATGGGATTTCATCAATCACTTCTCAGTGAGTAGCACAACGACTGAGAGCATTTGCAACAATGTTAGCTTTTCTTGGATGATGCTGAATGCTGTGATCATAATCGCTGATGAGCTCAAGTCATATTATTTGATGACAATTCAACTCACGTTGAGTGAAAATGTGCTTCAAACTCTGATGATCAGTGAAAATTGCACATAAAATACGATACAGGTAGTGCCGCCAAATTTTCAAAACGAACACTACTACAACAAGTTCAATATCATAAACAAGGTAATTCTTTTCGTGTGATTTTAACTGACGAGTGCATAAGAGATGACCTTTCCATCTTGCATCAACACACATCCAAAACTAATTCCAGTTGCATCGATGTAGACTTGGTAATATAGACCTTCCTTTGGTAGGACTAGCACTGGAGCTGTTGAGAGTGCATCCTTAAGCTTTTAAAATGCTTTCTCACATTCATGACTCCAAATGAATGACACTGTCATCTGAGTTAGCTTGGTCAGCTGAGATGTAATATGGGAGAAACCTTTGACAAAATTTCTATAATATCTGGCTAATCTTAAAATGTTGTGAATATTCATTATTGACTTAGGCGGTAACCAATCATGAATTGCACTAAATTTTTTCTGATCCACTCTCATTCCTTGGACATCAACAACATGACCCAAGAATGATGCAGAGTTTAACCATAATTCACACTTAGATTATTTGGCATACAGACAATGAGCTCGCAATATTTCTACAATTGCTCTTAAGTGATCTTCATGCTCTTTAAGATTTCTGAAATAGATGAGAATATCATCAATAAAGACTATGATGAACTTATCCAGAAAAGGCTTTAAAACTCACTGCATCAATTCCATGAAGATGAATGGTGCATTAGTAAGTCTAAAAGATATCACTAGGAACTCATAGTGACCATAATGAGTTTTGAAAGTTGTGTCTTCTTGACATCTGAATCTTTTACTCGCAATTGATGATAACCCGATCTCAAATAAATTTAGAAAATATCACTGCTCCATATAATTAATTGAACAAGTCATCAATCACGGGGAAGGAATATTTATTTTTAATGGTGAATTTATTCAGTTCACGATAATCTATACATATATGTATATATCCATATTTCTTCTTAATAAAAAGAAATGACGCGCCCCAAGGAGACATACTTGGCCTAATGAAGCCTTTGCGCAGTAGTTCTTGCAGTTATTCGTTTAATTCATGCAGTTCCTTGGGTGCCATTCTATATGGAACTTTATAAATGGGTTATTTTCCAGGAATTAACTTAATCAAAAATTATACCTCGCAAATGGGAGGTATCCCAGGCAGATCTTCTAGGAACACATCAACAAATTCCTTAACAACTTTAGTTTTAGAAAGTGGAACGTCTTCCTTTACATTGCCCATCATAATGACAAGGTAGGAAACACAACCGTTATTTATTAATTTCTCAACTTTAATACCATTTATCAATGAAGCTTGTGTACTAAACATTCCTACAAAGATTTCAGGAGTACCGGAAGAATGCAAGGTGACTTTTTTATTTTGGAAGTTCATAGTTACATCATGCATACTTAGCCAGTTCATGCCTAATAATATATCAAAAATTGTTATAGGAAAAACAACTAGCTTGGCTCTGAAGGTTTGATTATTCAGTGGAATTTTGAGATCACCGAATTTAGTTGCGCTTAGTTGGGATCTAGAAGGCAATGCTTAACATTTTGGCTAACTTATAAAAAAGACAAATTTATAAATTTAGAAAATCTTCTCGAGGTAAATGAATGACTCGCTCCATTATCAAATAATACTTTACAAGGCTTATCATTAATGCACAGGGTTCCTATGTTTAAAAGTATTTATATAAGTTAACTACTTGCAAAAACAAAAGATTCTAGAATTGAAAGTGACTGAATAGAAAAGGTTAGGCCCAGACTATGTACCTGAAACAATATTATTATGCTATACTACTTCAACAGGAGTTATAGTATACACTGAACAGGTTCGGTAGCTTTATTGTAATAAGCCTGCTTTTTGGGAGGGTTAACATTCAGCGCATGAGGTGTGTTAGGCTGATCCTTAAATCTACACTAAAGCTTTTGCTTGAGGAGGAATAATTGACAACCTTGGATCTTTGCAGTTTACTTGAGTAACATTAAAGGTCTGTTTGTGAGGAGAATGGTCAATACGCACACCACCCACCGTCTCCATGTAATTGCAGTGGTAGAAAGTGTGACCTGACCTGCCACAGTTATAAGAACATCAACCATTATGATACCATTTCTCGTATGGATGCGGTCAGGTACTACATTTGATATGATATGAGGAAGCTGCTACTGCCTTGATTTGGCAAACCTTACTCATCAGGGGTCTCAGTTTCTTGAACGCCTCATTACAGTTAGGGGCAGTATGAAACTTCCTTTTTGGGTCCTTCTAAGACTAGTGGTTCTTAATGACCTTGGCTGTTTCAACAAGTTGGTGAAATCAGTGAGTCACATTTGCACTAGTGATCTTTTATGGAATCATAGAGGCCACTTTGAAAATAATGTCAGTGGGCTGCCTTTGTTCTAACTAGATCAGGAGAAAAATGAGTGAGCTGTCTGAATTCCATTTCATTTTCTAACACTGATCTGCCACCTTATTTCATTTGTACCAAGTTGTTCTCCAAAATGCTTTGAGCTGATGGAGGAATTAACTCAGCTCTCAATGCTTCCACAAAGATTCTGAAGTGATGTTTTCGATATCACAGGTAGTGATGCGAGAATTTCTTTCATTGTCCCACAAGAACTCCACCTCTTCTTGGAACAGATACATGGTGAGACAGATGCCTTCAAAGTTTGGGCACTTGATATTCGTGAAGTTTTTCTCCATTAATTTCAACCAACTAGTCGTGTGCATGGCAGATAGGTTTCCACTAAACACTGGAATCCTAAGATGCAAAAAGCTATACATAATTTGTCAGCAGTCTGATGGTAGGGTTGAGGAGGGTAGAAGTGAGTTGGAGCTACTGGAACAGGGGATGAAATTTGATTGCCTTGGGCTGCTAGCAATCTCTTTATCCTCTCAGCTTATTTAACATGTACATCCACTAGGGTTTTCACAATTTCCACTAATGTATTGATTTCCTTGGATGAGTTGCTAGATGTTACACTCATCTTGATGGATGTAGTCAAAGAGGGAGATCCGGAATTCATTATGTTGAGTTAAAATAGTTATTCATTCAGAAATAGATATAAAACATACATTTTATAATATACTGTTTCAGAAAAAAGGGTGTTCTCACTTAAACTTCTTGAATACAAAAATATTTAAGAAATAGACTCAAAAGAAAAGGGCAAGTGATGATAATCATATAACTGGAAATACATAATGCGTAGAAGAAAATATTAAACTAGCTATGGAAATCTAAGTACGATCATCCAAAATACTCAGCAGCAAAAGCTACACAAAAGTCATTGTAGGTAACTGCACGTCGCTCTCTTCGGCATTTCTTCATCATCTTCTAGTTGGCGTCGTCCTACCAACATCCCTCTCCACCTTGAGGAAGATGAGGCAGAATCTGAAGACAAACGTTGTCGGGACACTGGACAACGTTGAAAGTTAAAGTTGTGCGATGAAACCACTCTCGGGCTAGGATTAGAAAGTATGATCCAATGAAAATTAGATATCTAAGCATTTTATCTAACACTAGCACTCATTTGGGTGATAAACCCTACACGATTCTGCCATAACAATGGTCGTGCTGAAAGTCTTCTTAACATATGGCATCAAACCTCCTAAGGTAGTTCTTGAGTGCTGGAAGGTGGATAGGCATCCTACATAAATTACAGCTATATAAGATTTATTATTTACTAGAGTTATCTTGCTTTAAATTTATTATTTGAAGCATTAATCATTAAGATATTCTTTAAGCATTCGTTATAATATATAGGGTGTTATTCCTTATATATTTCTCTTTTTTTGTTTATATTATGAGATGATAAGAATGTGAAGTTATGGGTGTAAGAAGTGTGCACTTAGTATATTTTCTTAGTAAAAAATAGCCCATTAGGTAGGTAGAAACATAGCCCTACCAGCCACCTTATGATACTCTTTGATACCAACTGTGGTGCACCACCCAGGTGCTTGCGTAGACAAAGTATCATTAGTGTTGGGGTGGGTCATTACTAAATAGTAACCCCGGATTAGTGCCTACAAAATAAATGCATGCTGAGAGACACTTACGTTACTCACACTAATCTTACTGAAATGTCTAAGTAGCTAAGTACTTAGATATTTATAATAGGAGTAAATATGCCTCAAATTACCATATAATAATAATAATTGGGAGTACAATACTGATATATGCAAACCTTCATCACAGAGTATGAAGGCTAAAAGAAAATATATACATCCATCCATCACATTCAAGTAATATAAAAGAAAGCAGTATAAAGTATACATCTCAGATAATAATAAGGTGCTAAAATAAGAAACATACAATGCTAAATTTAATTATTACATACCAAAATGTAATGAAAATAAAGAGAATAAAAAACTAAGGATCAGTCGCCCCACCTCCACACCCACAATCATTAGTCTAAGGGCAGTGCCACTTTGGCAAATCCTCACTTATTATTGGATTATGTATAATTTACAATCCGCATAATAAGGGAAGGATGAGCTTAGAATGCATACATAAAATATCAGTCACTAAATAAAATACAAGTACAGAGTGCGGAAGCAAATAAAATAAATAGTACATCCAATCTACCATAAATCAAATGGGAGATGTAACAACCCAAGTTGTTACTCAGGATTAATTAAGACTAATCTTAGTCTTAATTTGGGTTATAGTACACTAAATAAGTTATTTAGAACTCATTTCTAAGATCCAGTCAAATTTTGGAATCAATTGAATCAAATCTAGATTTCTGGAAAATCCCAAAACCCTAGAAATTGACTTTTTATCTTGACCTCGAATCAAAAATCTGACTTCGCCATTGCATTCACCACCCCCAAATTAGCTAGGGGTGAAGTTTTGGATGCATTTGGAAGTCGTTGATTTTCGGCAAATATTTTAATATTATTTAAATAATCCGGAAATTCGAATAATTAAATACTCGTCGTATCAAAAATCTGATTGCACCGTTGCGTTCAGTACCTCTCAATTACTTAGGAGTGATTAAATTGAATTTTTCTAAACATAATTTACTACTTAAATTGCATTATTAAAATAGCTATAAATTAATTAAATAATTAATAAGTTATAATATAATAAGCGACGCCGTTCCTTCCTTGTTTGCGCTGTTACCTTCCTCGACGAGCACCGTCTAACCAAACGGAAGAGCCGAACCGTTCGATCCCTGTGATCGAACGGCTCGGAGTCTCATCGTCTTTGCTGTCTCCGCGTGTCACGCTGAGTCGAGCGCCGGGGAACCCTAATCTCCACGCGGCCTCTCTTCCGCATGCAGTCGTTCCTATCCACGCTTAAACCACGGATGTTTACTTATTTTATTGCTCGTATTTTCCATCGGGACGATCTAAAAAGGAAGGAAGAATGCAGAATCTGCAGAGGATCGCTCGAAACCTTATCAACTGTCGTTTAAGGTACTCCCTTTACCCCAAATTATGGCATGATATCTCCTTAATTATATTTCGAAACATTAGTTCATAACTTAGATAGATAATCTATCGAATGTGATTGACTTAAAGAAGGTTTGATTGAAACAATTTAAGCTTCGATTAAGTTATCTACAGTGCACCTGCGAGGCCCTCACCTTCACCAGTCTAGGGCATCATCTTATTGAGTGCAGGTGAGGTTTTTGATATGGATTTCTGGTCCTATAGGAAGGTTAAGACCTACTCTTTCGATTGGTATATCAAACCCTTCGTTTGGAGTTCTGAGTTGCGAGAAAACGCAAGCCCTAGTTTGCCATGTTCTCGGCGTATGCAGTCGGGGAAGAAGGAGCTCGGGCTCGGGCCGGGTCGACCCGGACCCAGCCAAAGTATGAGGGTGTTGTCGCGACATGCGGGACCCATTCATTGATGCAGCGCTGTATAAACCTTCCACGTGTGAGGAGGGTCCGTGCCACGCAATCTCGCGTCCCGTCAGACGAGGGGCCCACTCAGCCATTCGAATGATCACGACGGGCCCCGCCGTCTTTTTGCCCAGCCACTAATCACATGCCACGTGGCAGTGGGGCTGCTAATTCTGCCATTTTGTCTGAACCTGCAGATAATAAATATATTATAATTATAATGATAAGTATGTTTTAAAATAATTATTGTTAATTTAACTTAAATAAATAATTTAATTCATAAGATTAATAACTTCATAACTCCTAAAATACATATTCAAATATAACAAATAAATATATCAAATTATTCAAAAAATTATAAAGAATATTATGAGACTATCCAATTTCATTTTTGATAGATATATAACATCATGAAATTTAGGGGTATTAATTAAATCAACATATGTTACAAATCTTCATTTAACAATAACTTTGTAACCAATAATCCAAATATACCCAATATGGGTCTTAAAATACTCACAAAATCTTAAGGAACATTTTTATAGGGTTAATCTTGCTGTTTGGATTAGTATTTGACTAATGACATTTAGGACCTAACCCTAATTAGCCTAATTTGACTTAGAACTTCAAATGACCATAAGTTGGTCATCTTAGCTCCAAAATAGGTGATCCAAACACCAATTTAGATCAGAAAAGCCTAATCTACAGAGATCTACAAAAATATTTAGGATCCAACAGTTTGATTTGCTAATCACCTCTAATTACCCTAAAACTTAATTAGTAAATATTAGCAAATTTAATAATCCAAATTGGACTAACTAAGTTTCAGAGAACTCCTAGAACCTATTAAAACTTAAATATAGGGTTGGATTAGTGATTGGGTGATTAATTTCACTAACCATTTACTAATCACCATAAACCCTAATTAAGCCATAACTTAGCCAAATAGAGTCCAAATTAAATCTACCACTAGTCATTAGAATCAATGGGTCAATTTTGACTTACAGCCACTGAAATTATTTAATTTGGACCCCAAATGACAAAATTAGGGTTTTTGACCATTAATTAAGAATCCTTAATTACCCATTAAACCATAGAATTTGTTTTGGCTATAACTTAGCCAATACACATCAGAATTCAATAATTGGAGATTCTATAGAAACCTTAGAGCATAACCTTTAATAAATTGACAGAAAAATCATATGTCATTAGGGTAAAATTACCAAAATACCCTTATAGGTCAAATTCTTTAATTTGACCCTATAAGACTTAATACTTAACCAAAATTAATGAACTTACTGTTTAAACTCATATTAGATAGTAAGTAATCATTCTACATCATAAAAATCCAAAATTAAGCCTTAATTCATAAAAGTGAGATTTAGACCCTTAAGTAGGGGCAAAACGGTCTTTTTGCCCAAAATTAGGGTTTAATGAAATTAAGACCTAATTTCATCTCTAAATCATATCAAATAGTAATTAAAGTGATTTAAACTATAATTTAAATAATTCTAAGCCTTAAATTAGATATTAGAAGAAAAACTCTAAATTTAGTCTTAAGCAAAAATCTTAAGAAAAATTTAGAATCCTTTCTTTCCTTTGAACTTCTTAGATCATCCTTTAGATCTTATAACCTTAATTAGATGTATGTTTGAATGATACTCTTAGTATCTAAGAGCTTTAATTCTTAAGATTAGGATTAGATCTTAGGTTAGACTTCATCTAATGGGTAAAATGGGTTACTCATTAAGGTGAAACCTTGATTTTACTAGTTTATTAGATTTTTCATAGTTTATTTATTGATTATTTGATCTTTTAACATTAGAATTAGGATTAGAGATCTATCCTATTGAACTTGACTTAATTCAATAGGATTTACCTTAACACTTAATCAGTAAGATGGGATTAAACCTTAGACCTTTAAGATAACCTTATGATTAAGAATTTAACTTCATTCTTTGAAGTTTGATTCTTAATTCTTTAAATCTTGATTTGGCTAATCAAGGTTTATTTGAGATTTATAAAATAATAACTTAGGACGATGATTTGTTTAATTAAATCAAGTAGTCATCTTTTGATTTTCATATAGTTCGGACTTGGCCAGTCCTAATTATGTTCAACATATAGATTCGTGATTCTAAGTTACAGACGGTGTAGGAATTATTGATTCTAAATCTTATGTAACTTAGAGTAGTTAGAACATTTAAATTAGAAAACAGATGATATCACAAAGTTTGAGTAGTGCTAAAATTATTTCATTAATTTGAACTGCTATGCTTTCCTTGTCATTTGAGCCTTTTTATACCTTGAGACATACTTGAATACTTGTTACTTACTTTATATCATACTTTGAGTTTCGTTCACATTTCATGTGCATCATTTTAAAAGAAACATTTAATAAACAATATTTTACTTGTGATTTATGTTTTACTTATCCTGCCACTTAGTATGACTTACTTTAGGACTGCTTTTGCCTAGGGAATTTCCCATATGGTACTTTACTTTGGCATTGGGATGTTTCTCCTATTTTCCCTTTAGATACTTTGTGGATTTACTTTAGGATCTGGGATGTTTCTCCTAGATGCCTCTATTTGATGACCTTTACTTTAACCTGGGATGTTTCTCCTAGATTACCAGATGGACTTTACTTTTTGGCAGACTAAGTAAGAGTATCTCACAAGTACAATAATAAAATTAACATGATTTACACTTACATTTCAGACATTTTACAGTTACTTTACATTTCAGACTTACTTTACTTTAACTGTTTCAATACGTTTTTCTTTCTTTCATATTTTTCATTTTCTGCAGTTCATTTTTATTTTAGAACTTTTTGTATGTTAGTCGTTTTACCTATTTGAGAGCATGTTAGGATGCTAGTCTTATACTTTCAGTACAGTACTTTTACTTATATTATACTGGCATATTAGTTTGATCATATTCTTTAGGACTTTTCTTTGTACTTAGTAGCCTTACCTTGTACTTTACTTACCTTATTTTGCAGCCTGAGTTGAGGTATGTTTCTACCTCAATACTTGTTCTTCCTTTCTTTATGCTTTACCATTATATTTTGCTTAACTTAAAGTTGTGATGTCATTAAAATTACATTAAAATTTATTACCTTAAAATGTACTTAGACATTTTGTCTAACAAGATTTTTATTTTCTTGGCTGGGGCCCTACTATTATAAAACTGATAATGATAGATTCTGAGCTTTTTGAGGAGATTGAACTTGCAGAGGAGCGGATTCAGGAGGAAGTCCAGACTACTAAGGGGCCTTAGTTTTTACTGGTTGCTTTACTTTTAATATGTGAGGATGAGTGACTCTTATGATTTCAGTTATCTTTAAACTTTAAATATTTGTAATAATTCAAAACTTTGTACTTTACTTTCCTGTATTGTATATATATTTTGAGCTGGATGTCTTTATTTTATAGTATGAATGTTTACTTTAGTTGTTACTTTTTCTTCCGCACTCTGATACTCATTAAGTGATTGTTAATCTTTATCTTATTCAGAAAAGCATCTCTTTTTCTTAAGATTGGATTGGAGTCTTAAATTCTAACCTAATGTTAAGTATAAGATGTGCTTAGTGATGACCTCTCCTTAAGTCTTGTGGTTAGAAGGGGCGGCCGCCACAGGAGACAACATGAAATAGCTCAGAAATAATAGTACAATAAAAAAACATAGTCACGAGTATATGTATTATTACATTATTACTTAAAGTTTTAAATGAAATAGAAACATCACTCATCCTCACAAATAAAGTAAATGATCTAACTATCTTCAGCTCCACCCTGCTGCTCCTCCTCCAGATAAGGCTCCTCCTCAGGCGCCAAGTCTCCAAACTGATCAGAAACTGACATTGTCAGTTTCACAATGCCAGGGCCCTAGCCAAAAAGAAAAAAAATCTTATTAGACAAATTATCTGAGTACATTTTAGGCTGATTAATTTTTATGCATTTATTAATATCACAATTATTTAAACTTTATGCAAAAGAAACAAAAATGGGAGCAACAACATACACATGAAAACATAAAGTTTTAAATAACAACATTTATAATTTAAGTAACAGTGATGCAAAAGACATATCTCAAAAATAACTAAAACAAAGCTAAACAATATATATGTAATTACAGTAAAAATACTGAAAGAAAATTTATCCCTAAACATGCTGAAGATCACATGAATCATACAAATTTAAAGTAATAAATTTAACTGTGATATGTATAGTAAGCAACCAAAGATCTAGCATCACATATATATATATATATAACTAAAATTAAAAATTAGTAAATTAAAAAAAATAGTGAAAGCTGTGTAATAACTGCCATACAGATGAGGACTAATCTAGCATGCTGATATCAAAAGAATTTTCAGCATCAACAAGGAGGCTAAGGTGACAAAATATCCTAGCATCAACAAGGAGGCTAGGGCTGCAAGGATTTTAGTGTCAACAGGGAGGCTAAGGTGTAAAAATATTTCCTATCATTAACAAGGAAGCTAGGGTTATATAACTGAACTGAGAGGCAGTATACATACAAATGCAATTCAAATTTTAGTTATTTACATTACTTATGTAGATACTTTTAGAAGTAGCTGATGAGTCAAGCACGTTTGTAAGATTATTTGGGTTCCAACTTAACAACACACTCCTCAATGAGTGATGTTAAATAATCCTTATCTCATATTCCCCCTGCCCATTGGGGTACTATGTGCAAAAATCAACCAATAACTGAACCCAATGCCAAGTCATCCTAAATTTTCTAAGTTTTCATTTCATACAATAGCTTATCTTACATGATATGTTCAAGAATAGGGTACAAAATACAAGGAATATGAAAGCAACAAAAGTTCAATAGTAAGCAAGAGACTCTACTACACATGGTGATACTATTTATTATCTAATTAAACCTTTTTAAATATTTCATGTTACACAAGTTCAAGATCTCCAATTCCTACTACTAAGTATAACTTAGAAGCATGACTTTATAAGTTAAAAATAATTAAAACTGACCAAGTTCTGATTTAATTCAATCAATAATGACTATAAGATTAATAATAAATCATGTCATCCTAATTTATGAATTTGGATGTTCTAGACTATGATCTGATCAAGATCTACTAAACTAGAGATTATGAATTAAACATTACGAATTGGAATTAATCACATAATCCAAAGTAACATCTAATGATCTAGGATTTTTGATCTAAATGTGAACTAATAATTAAGATAAATCATATTAAGCAAAGTCAAGCTTAATATAATGATTCTCTTAATCTTAATATAAGATTTAAAAGAATAAAATAATCAAAATTAAGTTATAAAGTCTAAAAAACTAATAAAACTAAGGTTTCATTCATTGAATAATCCACTTTATCTAATGAATGAAGTCTAACTTAGGATCTATTTCTAGTCTTAGGAAAAAGGTCCTAATGTGAAGTGAAGAGTCCTAATGAGATGACTTAGAGAAATTTCAAAATTATGGAATTCAATTTTATTTGCTGTTTTACTCATTCTTTTTAAGTAAGGGACATTTTCCTTCCTTAGGGGTTTTAAGCCCTAAATAGGGAATTTTAGCTAAGTTACTCAATTTAGGGATTTTATGACTTAAATTTATTCTAAATTAGTTTTATTACTGTATTTAATAATTTAAAAGTTATTTTAGGGTTTTAGGATACTTAACCTAAAATTAGGGGAAAATGATAATTTTGCTCATACTAAAGGGTCTAACAGGCTATTTTTTAAATTAAGATTCCAAATTAAAATTTCTTGATGCCTAATGACTCCTTACTATTAAACATGAAGATAGATAGTAAGTACACTCAATTTGGACAAGAATTGAGTCATACAGGTCCAAATGAAAAACTTTGACCTAAGCGACAATTTAGTAATTTTCACCTAATAAAATCTAAAAATTTATGAAGTTTAATGTTGTTTGCTATTCAGGGATTCCATAGAGTCTAAGAACACTAAATTCTGAAGTTTATTGGCTAAGTTACAAGCAATTCAATTTTTAGGGGTAACTATATTATTTCAAGGCTAAGAAGGGTCAAAATCTTAACTTTTCCATTTGAGATCTAAATTCAGCAAACTTAGTGGCTATAGCTTCCCTATAATACACTGAGTACTTCAACTTAGAGTAGAGCTAAATTGGACCTCAGTTGGTCAAGTTATGACTTAACTAGGGTTGGGGGTATTTTAGTCAACTTAAGGTTTTTAGGGTTCAAAAACTAAATTTTATTTCAGTTTATTGTTGGCACTAAATTTTTGTGCTAGCTAAAACTTTAAAATTCTTGATTTGGAGTTCAAATGATTGAGATATTACATAATCAATTTCTAGGGTTTTAAAGTCATTAGAGAGGGTACCCAAAAGTCATTATCCACCCGGATGATCAAATGACAAAATTAATACTATCAAAGCATTCATAGGGTTTTCTTGATTACTTTAAGACCCATATTACCTAGGTTTGGGTCACTAGATACAAAGTTATGAACGTTCAAAGTTTTGGTAATTATTTGTGAGTGGATAACCTAAAATATCACTAGGTGAAATATTTGTCATACTAGAAAATTAACATTACCATTATATTCCTCTTATTTTTCTGAGAAAAATAAGATATATATTTGCTATGTTTGAACTCATGGTTAATTAGTTATGGGCATCTAAAGTTTCTGAATTAAAACGATTCAATTACTGTAATTATAATTAATTAATTTTTACTAGTTTATATAACATAACAGAAATAATTAAATTAACTTAAATAAAGGCAGCGGAACCCACAGATCCAGATGACGTGAAATTAGGGCCCGACATGTGGCACGGGCAGGACCCAGCTGCCACTGCCCGAGGGGACAGTGGTGGGATCCACCAGCCACATGGCAAAGCAAGAGCGGCCACAGGACACTTGCGGGACCCACCCGAACAGACGCATGCGTCAGCGGGGCCCGCGCTCACTGTCAAAGTAATAGCAGGCCAAGTGCTTACGACTCGACACATGTCAGCCTCAAAGATCATGGATCGGGCTCAGCCCGGCCCAGCCCAAACTCTCTTGACCCGAGGAAAAAAATGACGGGCCATCACCTAGGGCACCGGTTCCACCGGTGTTCTAGCCGACGAGGATTGCCATACCCCACATCGAGGGGAGGACCTTGGAGCTAGCTTCCAAACAGCATATGAGACGTCCTTGAAGACCAACTAAGTGACCCATAGGATCGAACCCTAGCGACCATATGCGGTGGAATGTGAAGCTACTGTAGACAGCTGTGGATTGCGTCCCAAATTCACTCGATCGGGTTTGATCAAACCTGATAGAAACTCAATCGAGGTGATGAAACAACTGAGCAAAAAGGGAAATTGCATATTCACAGGAGGTTGTAGGGATGGGAGCGTACCTATGATCGACGGTCACGGGATCAGGAAGAGCGATCGACTTCTAGGGTTTAGCTTTCAGCTTAGATCTGAATTATAAGGATCCTAATGGCGATCTAGGCTCTATATAAGGAGGAAGACAATCTCCGTGAGGCACTAGGCCATGGCCAGTATTCAGCAGGGGTAACGAGCGACAGGCCTGTCTTCGCACGCCATGCGCGATCCTGCGAGAGGGATGATGGCGTAGCCGTCGGATCCCGCGATCCGAAGGCTGGGATCTACCGTTAGACGCAACGGTAGGGAGGTAACGACAAAGCTTGGGTGGACGGTGCTGTCAGCTCCAGAATTTAAATATTGATAATTTATTAATTTAATATATAAATTTCTGATTTATTAAGTTATTTTAATTGCTCAAGAGATTTCCAAAAATTTTCAAATATTCACCCCTAACTAATTGAGGGGTGAGGAATGCAATGACGACATTGAATTTTGGTTTCGATGAGTATTTTATTTTCCAAATTTTTGGGGTATTTAAATATTATTAAAATATTCGATAAATTTTCGATGACTTTTGATTGCCACCAAAATATCACCCCTAGCTAATTTTGGGATAACAAGCGCAATGGCAAAGTCCGATTTTTTGAGGTTAATTTCCAGAGTTCCTGAAATTCCCAAAATTAGTATTTGATCTGTTTGACCCCTGATTTGGACTGGGTCTTGGTGGTAAATTTCTAATAACTTCATTAGTGCACTAAGATCAGAATCAGGACTTAAATTATTCTTAATTGATTAGGTTAACAATTTGGGTTGTTACACACTCCTCCATTTAAAAATGACGTCGTTCTCGACATCACTCAAGTGGAAGAACAAAGCATAAGCGAGAATGGTGAGAAAGTGCCATCACCATTTAGAACCCAAAACATAAGGTTTTAGGTTGGACCTTAATAATCCTACTTCACAGTCAAGGCTAAAGAATGCTAACTAACTAAATCAAAATCATCACTTAGTAAAGATAGCAACAAAGGAAAGAAAAGCTAACATCCAATCAAGCTGAATGTAACTTTTAGGAATTACAGATTAAATATTAAGTCATAACACATGACTTAGTACTATAGAATGGAGTTATTACTACTCAACATATGACATCACATGCTAAACACTAATGGATTAAGGATCAATGATCCTTAAGGTTTTGCACCTAAGGGACACTCATCACCTAAGAGCTTAAGCAGAATAGCTAAGTCTTTCCAAGACTCAATCAAGACTAAGGAATGCTAATGATTCTATTTCAATGAATTAGAATCCAAGAATTTGACATCAAAGAACTAGAGTTCTTTGAACACTTACCCCAATAGGATATAGGATTAGAAGTTAGCTAAGGAATTATTAGACTAAGTCTAATAATTAAGCCAAGGGATTTACTGTTAATTTCCATTGAGAAAATAGGATTAAGCTAATTACATGAATTAGCCCAACTACATTTTGAACTAGCAAGAGACATTTATCTCTTACTAAGGGTTTTACTAAGGCAAAAGGATTCATATCCAATTATGATACATAGCCTTAAGGTTAGGGAGAATTTAGAACATTAAGTCACCCATGATGACTTAATACCAAAGATTTAAAAGTTTACCAAAAGGCCAATAATACAAGTCATGAACCATGGCTTGGCTAAGCCAAGGAACTCACTCATCCATAAGGATAAATGCTAGGAAGTATACTACAACCATAAGTCAAAGTCTATGACTTAGGTCAAAGGCTCTATAACTAAATGCTAATATCTAACTCACATATATGGCTTAGATCATTAAGGACTTAAAAGTTAAACTCAACCTACTCTGAAGGAGAGCTCAATCCAATAGAATGAATAACGATGCTTGAGTCACATCATGACCTAAGAACATATTTAAAGGTTGAACTTAAGCTATTTGGGGAGAAGAATTTCTTATTCCATGGGAATAAGATCTTCCACAATCCACTATTACAATTAAGTAAAACTTATCACTTAATGAAGATCAAGAAAAAGAGAATTACCATCCCATTGAGATGGACAAGTGTGAAGACCCACTTAAGTAGTAATAAGTGAAACTCTTAAACATCGAGGTACCTTTTCAAATAACGGTGGAGTTCCTGATAAGAACTCCAAAGTTAAGCATGCTCAGGTGGGAGCACTCCCAGGATGGGTGACCTGCTGGGAAGTTATCTTCTGAGGGCAAAACCTTGAGGCCTTTTAGGCCAAAGCAGAAAATACCTTGGTGTTAAGAGTTTGGGCTGTTACAAATAGTATCAGAGCAGGCCATAGGGTGTCAGATAGGAGCTAAGTGCCATACAGGGCAAAGTACCACTTCATGTGAGCAGCCTCTTGAACCCTTGATGGTTAAGGTGCAACATGGTTGTGAGTTCCTCTTGAGCCTGTAGAGGTCACCTCTAGTCCTATCTACCCAATGGATGGTTCTTAGATTTGTGTGTGGATACTGGTGAGGATGTCAATTATTTAAGTTGGGGAGATTATGAAGACCCACTTAAGTAGTAATAAGTGAAACCCTTAAACATTGAGGCGCCTTTTCAAATAACGGTGGAGTTCCTAATAAAAACTCCAAAGTTAAGCGTGCTCAGGTGGGAGCACTCCCAGGATGGGTGTAACAACCCTAGGTTATTACCTTGCAAAAATATAGGTGATCTGATTAATTTTCAAACACCATTGCTTATAGAACCTCAAACTGAGCCTATCTAAAAAATTTGAAGTCCATTGGACTTCTCTAAGTTCAAAATAGTAATTAGATCAGTCTAGATGCCCTAGATTGGACCCAAAATAATTTGACCTCAAAATTAAAATCTAATTGCATTTTTGGATTCCTCACCCCCAAATTAGCTTAGGGTGAAATTTTGGTGCAATTTGGAAATCATTTAGGCCATAATTCACATTTAAATAAAATGATCTAATTGCATTTAAAGGTTTCCAACATTCCATAATTACAAAAATATCCTCTAAATTGAATTAACAGCCGAGATCCGCTGTGCGGACCGCGGGGGATCCACTGCGGAGCCCGGGTCTCACGACAGCGGAGTCTCGCACATCTGGCCGTCGCGCCTTTTCCACCGATGGCCAGGATTCGATCTAGCTAGACCGCAGATCCATCGTTGGATCTACTCCGTTGTTCCTACGGCTAAGATCGCTCCCGCTGTCGGCCATTAGGATCCGAGCGATCCCAGCCGTAGCGCCATCTGATCGATAGATCAGACGACATCCAAGGGGTCCGGCACTATGGATCTTCATCTCCACTCGCTCGTGTGCCCGACAGGGAAAATCTCCCGTACTGCCAGCTGCCATCCTTGTCCCCCACTCACGCCTCTAGCTTAGCAAGACGTTGCTAGTCTTCCCTTAATGGCCGAGGGACCCCAATTGGGCCTCGTGACCTGGCCGAGCTCGAGTTGGAAATTTGAGAGCTCGGCCATGGTCCGAACCATCCGGTCCTCCCCAGCCCAATCAAGCTCTCTGGAACCTTCCCTGCACTCCCCTGAGGCTATAAATAGCCTCATCACTCCTCCAATTGATCCTTGCTGATCAACTGAAGTCGCTTACCTTCTCCGCCATTGTTATCTATCGAGCTTCCTCCAGGTGATCCTAGGAGCTTCGAACCACTGATAGTCGGCTCTCCTGGTGTTCAGAAACCATTCCAGTGATTGGAAGCTCAGTTAAGGCCAGCTAGTTCCTCAGCCAGTCACCCCAAGCTCGCCCAAGAATCCAGGTACTCCCGTTGCTGGTTTCGAGCCAATGAGGCTCGAACCTTCTTCCTTTTGATGCGTATGAGTTCGTATTGTCATCTTGAACCCAATGGTATCGAGATTAAGATCTAGGTTAACTCCGATCAATCGAATCAATTGATCGGATTGAGTTCCTTAAGGATTGCCTCGGTCGAGTATGGACCCAGCGATCCAGACCATCCCAGACCCTCAGACCAGAGGGCTTCAATTTTCCTCACCTCCCTGATGGTGTAGGGATCGAGCCCGGGGTCTGGCGTGGCCTCTGTGGGGAGAATTATCTCCCACAGTAGCTCCAATGGAGGAGCCCTCGGGTGAGTAAGGTCCGGCTGATCCAAACAGTCTCACAGGGGGCTTCGGGTCCCATTCGATGCGTCTGACCACGGTGATCGAGTTGCAATCAAGTTCTGGCTGTGCATGGTTTGGATGCACCGGATTTTGGCGATTAGGGTTTCCCTAATCGATCCTCTCCGACGGGACAAAGGCGCGGGGACGAAGGCTTTGTGTGGGCCGGGTCGACCCACGACCCGCGCTGTGCGACAGTGCCAGGTATCTCGGGCCCCGGTCGACCTGTGCGGTTTGGAAAATGGGCTGAGCTATTTTAATTAAATCAGAATTATTGGAATTATTTTCCTTAAGAAAAATAATTCCAATATTTCAATCATAGAAAATTGATTAAATAAAAATGCAGAATGTATTATTTGAATAACTTTAAATCCATTAGTCCAAACCCTAGGGTATTATATATGAAAATGATCAAAAAATCATCAGGGATCTAAATATAAAATAAAATTGCACATCCAATGGTTAGATTTACTATTATTGCTTAAATATAGTGGATCTTAATTAGGGTGATTTAGTAATTTATACTTATCCAAATTGCATGTTTAGTGTGCTATTAGCTTACTTATGATTAGTAGAATGCATGTGCTAGAGGATTTATTTTTATAAATTATGTATTTTAAATTATGCCATAATCTTGCTAAATTATAATTAGTGAAAATTAGGATTTATACTTACTGGATCTTAGTAAACTTAGGCTCTGATCAATTATATTGTTAAATGGAACTTGTGTGCCAAATTTCATGCCATTATGATGGTTGGATTTATACCTATGTACTAATCCTTTTTGGGATTGAATTAGGGTTTGATTAGTACTAAGTATTCCATGTTTTATAAAATTTGATTATCAATTTGGCTTATAACAGTGAGTTAGATGTATTGAAATTAGGTAGATAAATTTATTAAGAATAACTTGAACAAATCTAAATTTGAATATCTTGAACACCTAAATTAACTTAAGAAATCTTAAAACTTGGATCAAGCTTTTAAGACTTGATCTAGGTCTGAGATTGCCACCAATAACACATGATTAACTCACTGATTTGACATTAATTATTAATCAAACTCATGATCTTATTTGAAGAAGGATAGGGGCCCAACCCTAATCTACTTAATTAAGGTCAAAATCCTTAAGAACCTTAACTTAATTAACTTGATTACAAGACAATGAACTTGGCATCTTCCAATAATGCATCTTATTGATATTGATTCTAAACATTTGAATTAGACAAATTAAGGTTAATAATAGTCCTATGTGACTTTTCAATCTGAATCAAACCTTAAGATCCTTGATTTGCTCCTAAGCAAGACTATTAGTATAAGAGATTAATAAAACCATCTGATTTAATAAATGATCTTAAACTTTAATATTGTGGATTTGAGTCCCTTAGCCTTACATTAAGGTGTGATCAGATGACTTAATCATCTGGTCTGATCATTCTAAATCTAAGTACAGAATAAGGTCAAAAGAATTAATATTAGGAATTAGAATGGGAGATCTTAAGCATTTCTCCATAAGATCATCCTGATGTAAAAGACCTAAAGAACATCTACCTTATGGTAGGAGATCCTTGTGTGATTCATTGAGGTAGCAGTTTAGATGAACTTTGAAACCTTAGAATTTGATCTTAAACTCTTGTGGTAGAGTTCACCTAAAAACCTTAGAGTGACACTTCTCCTCATGGTAGAATCCATGTTGGGTGATCCTTAATCACAAGTTAGTGAAACCTTGTATAATTCTCACCCATCTAGTATAAGTATTACTAGCTCTGATAATTCCTTGATCTATTAAATAATCTTGTGAGAACCCCGATTATTGGGCAGTGTGGTATAATATACCCGTAGTACTGGTTCTCCAGTAATATTCAGAATTGGTGGATTCATTCTAATAAGGACTTATGAGCAGGTTCTATCCCGCAGGATTAGACGAATACAGTCTTATCAGAATAAATCCTTCAAGCCTAAGAGTATATTAAATGGGTACTCATTCCTTAGCTTAATTGAAATACAAGTTGCCAATGGGAAATGCCTCTTAGCGAAGACCGCTTCAATAGGTGTGGCTTAAATAAACTAAGTAATGAGATTTACCTCCCTTAAGACACTGAGTTTGGTTGTGAGTAGAGCATCTTAATACTTAGCTTGAGATACAAATCATTATCGGGTGATGCCTTCTAATGAAGATCGCTTTGTTAGGGTGACCTAATCAAACTAAGTAATAGGAGCCACTCTTCTTGCATTATACTAAGTATGTGTATATAATCATTCCATATAGTGATCCTTAAACAAATGTGCAACTTTAACCAAATATCACCTTAGCAGTTAGGAGTCAGAATCCTTTTAAAAGGATTCTGCATAGTGAAGACTTTGAATTCATTATCAGCTTTTTACATTCTTCATGGATTTTTGGATTTTCTCTCACTCAACATAAGAAGCATGAACATAAGCATAAACATGAGTTTGAAGTATCAGTTGTATAGTGACACTTGAGTATCAGTGATGTAGTATGGGTTACAGAATGTTACATATACAGATTGGGAAATTTTAGGGAGCATCTGCGTCACCACACTATCTTCCCAACTAGTGTATGTTTACATTGGACCATACTACTCATAGTCTTTCAGTGATGATTCAGTGATATATTCGTGGCATATGTAGTGTGGCATACTTGGGTGCATCATTTCAGTGGCATATGGTACAACATTCGGCATTTCTTTCATCCTAATTTCTGAGTGTTCGATATTTTCTTTACTTTCAGCTTTCATTTGTGTGACCATTTTACTTACTTAGCCTTTATTGTCTTACTTACTTAACTGTTACAGTTTCTCTTTACTTAGTTCTTTTTCCCAGTTTTTCTTACAGTTTTTCTTTACTATACTTTTTACCTGTATTTAGCTTTATTTCTGTATAGTTAGTTGCGATATGTTAGACTTTTTGTCTAACACGGGGTACTTTTGGGATCCGGCAATTTGCTAGATCCCGAGCAGCTTGTGGAGACAGGTCAGGAGGACATACAGGAGGTCCAGGAGGAGTACGTGGAGTCTTAGTGGATCGGACATCTACCTTTACTTTCAGCTTTATTTCAGTACTATAGTAGACCTTATTTACTTTTACATTTAAATCAGTCTGTAATAAATTCTGGATGTATCTTTAATTTTCTTTTTCTGAGATGAATGTTTACTACTGCTTGTGATGAATGTATTTCTAGATATTTGCTTTTAGCTTCCGCACTCTATTATACTACTATACATAGTATTATGATGTGATCAGCATATTGAAATTGTTGAAATACTTATAACGTATATTGGATTCTTAATTATTATTCTAGATCTAATGTACATACTAGTCCAATACTTAAGATGAGTATTCTACTCTTATCTTAAGTATTAACTCTCGATCCTACTCCTAGGTTCGAGTCAGTAGCCTTCGGTATGGCTCAGTATTTTTACCCGCCTATTCGGGAAGATGGGTTTTGCTTGTATACCCGTCCTCTCAAGTAGCGCACCGCTCCGCCGCTAATTATATTATATGTTCTTTTGCGCGCGGTGACGGGACGGGGCGCTACAATGGGTGACCTATTGGGAAGTTATCTTATGAGGGAAAAACCGTGAGGCCTTTTAGGCCAAAGCGGATAATACCTTGGTGTTAAGAGTTTGGGCTGTTACAACAAGGGAGATACAAGGCTATCTAATTAGCAACAACTGTGACTTAACTAAGAAGATTTCTAAGGATAACTAAAAGTAATAATTCAAGAATTATAATCATGCGCTTGGCGACTCACGGGGGCTAAACTTTCAAAGAATAAGTATTCTTTGACTTAGAAAGAATTCTATAGCTAAAATCTAACAAACACCCTATCATAAGATGAAAATTACAAACCTAAATTCTTATAAGAATCTTTGTACCGAAATAGAACTGATTGTGTGTTCATTTCGTGCACAAGATTTGAACTTGTGAAACCTTGAGATAAAACTCAAGGAAGAACAATGTGCACTTGATTTAATTTAAAGTAAATGAAAGACAATGTTTGAGGAATCTTCATGCATTAGTAACTTATCATGACATATGGGATGAACCCAACTCTCATCTTCCTTTTATTTGACTTAATTTATAATTAGTGATTATTGTGCTTAGTTTAGAACCAACTCAAACCAATTACTCATAGCTTAAATATTAGTGAGAATAGATAAACTTTAGTAACAAAACAACCAATTCTCTGTAGTTTGATAAATCCCGGAAACTAACTCTTTCCACTTATTACTTCAGACAACGTATACTTGCGTGCAAATGCAGACGTGTATTTATAGTCTGTCACCTGTGACAGAGAGGAAACGACTAGCTCAGGAACTCTCCAAGCAGACTCAACAGCTAGACAGGGGGTCTGAACACCAGACCTCGCCCTCTATCAGCTGTATGCAGCAATTTCAGTTGTCAGGAAGGCTGAGAGCACTGAGAACAGAGAGCGAAGGAATTGAGGTTCACAGTGAGCAAAGGAGCTCATTGTGGGATCAATGGAGATACTTAAAAGCCAAGGGAGATTCCAGGGTGGGTGCTGAGGCTTGGGCACCAGTGTGAGGTTCGGCCTGAGGGAGAGGATAGAGTTAGTCATTCGAGGGCAGAGTAGGAAGAACACTACCGACAGACCATTGCACCAGAAGGCAAAGGAGGAAAAATGGTATGTTTTTCCGCGCTGCCACGGGGCGGGGAGAGGATCTGGCTATCGGGGGACCAGCACGCGTGGAGGAACGGGAGGAAGATAAAGGTCAATAGGACCTGGGTTGTCCCTGCCGTCAAATCCGTGAAGCCGCTGATGATGAATGGTCTGATGCATCCTCTAATTTAACTGAACTGCGGGCAACTCCTCAACAGTTGGATTAGCTATCAGATCTAATGATTGCTAGAAGATCATGGTGCTAATAATCAGCGCCGTTGGTACCTATGCTAAGATTAGTGCAAAGGTAACGATAGGCTGACTACGCTGCACCGCTATCGGGACCCCGCAGCGGATCTGCCGCGATCCCGACAGCAAATCATGGAATAGAAAATATATAAATAAATTAATTTAATTAATTACTTAATTTCTATTAAATTATTAAATCCAATTTAGGGCTAGATGAGCTCCAAAAGTTCTCAAAAATTCACCCTTAGCTAATTAGGGTATTGGAAATTTAAAAATAAAATCAGATTTTAATTTGGAGATCAAATTAATTTAGGTATTTTTCAAGGCTCAAAAATAGCCAAAAATACAAAAATTCTCAATTTAGCTCTGATTAATTTCAAACATTTAGGGTTATGTTTAAATGACCCATTGAGTCTAATGGTATCTTAATTAGGACTTGGTTTAGCTTAATTAATCTAAACTTAGGTATGGTAACAACTAGGGTTGTTACAAACTCCCCCACTTAAGAACGATGTTGTCCCCGACATCACTTAGTGAAAAAAGTACTACAAGGATTGAAATATTTAAATGAAATAGGAAGGAAAGAAAAGAACAGTACTTGGACTTGCAAAAAGCTGTAGATATTTATTACGCATATCCACTTCTTTCTCCCAAGTAGATTCTTCCAAAGATCGATTCTTTCACTAAACTTTGACCATAGGAATTGAACGGTTTCTTGAATACTTTTGATAACGAGCTAAGACTTTGATTGGTTCTTCAGCATAGGAAAGATCAGGTTGAATTTCTACTGTTGGAAGTTGAACGAGGTGAGAAGGATCTCTGAGACGTCTTTTTAATGATGATACATGAAACATATTGTGAACAGCTACAAAGTCATCAGGAAGATTTAACCTGTAGGCAGATGGTCCTGCTTTGGCCAAAATCTCAAAAGGTCCAACATAGCGGGGACTGAGTTTCCCTGCTACACCGAATTTATAAACACCCTTCATTGGACTAACTTTCAAATAAGCAGAATCTCCCACATTGAATTCTAGGAGACGATGATGTGCATCATGATACTTGCTCTGACGATCTTGAGCTAAGCGAATTCTCTGCTAAATTAAATGAATCTTCTTGTTAGTTTCTTTAACTAACTCTGAACTAAAAAGTTGAATGCTTCCTGTTTTTGACCAAGCTAGCAGAGTACTACATTTTCTACCGTACAATACCTCATAAGGAGCCATTTTAATACTGGCTTGGAAACTGTTATTTTAGGCAATCTCCACTAACGGAATATGATCTTCCCAAGAACCGACAAAATCAAGAACACACAGCCTAAGCAAATCCTCCAGAACTTGATTCACTCTTTTAGTCTGACCATCCATTTGAGGATGAAAGGCTGTACTCATAGCTAGAGTAGTACCCTGATTTTGATGCACAGCCTGCCAAAACTTAGAAGTAAATCTAATATCTCTATTGGATACAGTTGATTTTGGAATTCCATGCTGCCTGACAATTTCTTTGATATAGAGCTTTGCTAACTTCTCAACAGAGTCACTCTGATGGATAGGAAAGGAAGTGTACTGATTTAGTTAAGCGGTTTACTATAACCCAGATTGCATCAGCACCAGATTTTGCGCGTGGAAATCCCATGACAAAATCCATAGATATATCGAACCATTTCCATTCAAAAATTTTTATGAATGCAGAAGACCATTAGGTCTTTGGTGCTCGACCTTTACCAAATTGCAGGCATGGCACTTAGCACAAAATCGGCTACATCCTTCTTCATACCGGGCCACCAAAATGATTGCTTTAGATCTTGGTACATCTTCGTACTGCCTAGGTGGATGTGATACCCAGAGTTATGGCCTTCAATCAAAATATCGCGATGCATGGATTTATAAATCTACAAACGATTTTCTTGATAAATTACGCCATTATGCATTTGCAACTCATGACAACGACCGCCTTCAATATCTGCTTTGATTCTCAAATAATCGTCGTCCTTAGTTTGCGAGATAGAGACATCTCTGTGGAATGTTGGTTCCACATTGATATTTGCTA
The DNA here is from genome assembly GCA_016760335.1 of Gastrodia elata. Lineage (NCBI taxonomy): Eukaryota > Viridiplantae > Streptophyta > Magnoliopsida > Asparagales > Orchidaceae > Gastrodia > Gastrodia elata. Next base: position 27,843,480 of record CM028681.1, read on the forward strand.
GAATAAAACCCAAAACATCACCACTGACTGGAGAAATATTTAACTTATGAAACTTTTATTCTAAGGAACTGGAATTAATCATGGAAGATAAAGTAACATGACGGCTAAGTGCATCGGCCACTACATTTGCTTTCCCTGGATGATACTGAATGCTCAGATCATAATCACTAATAAGCTCTAACCATGTTCTCTAACAGCAGTTCAGTTCCCTTTGGGTGAAGATATACTTTAAGCTTTGATTATCAGTAAAAATTAAACACTGAACTCCAAATAAATAGTGTCGTCAAAATTTTAGAGCAAAGATTATAGCGGCAAGTTCAAGATCATGAACTGGATAATTCTTCTCATCGGGGTTTTAACTGACGAGAGACATAAGTGATTACCTTACCCTCTTGCATTAACACACAACCTAGGCCAATTCCAGAGGCATCAGTGTACACCTGATAGTTCATACCTTTCTTGGGCAGAACAAGTACTGGAGCAGTAGAGAGTGCGTCATTCAAAGTTTGAATTGCTTCCTCGCATTCAGGTTTCCAAATGAATGGAATGACTTTCTGAGTTAATTTAGTCAAAGGCGAGGCAATCTGGGAAAAGCCCTTAAAGAACTTCCTGTAATATCCAGCTAATTCCAAGAAGCTTCGAATATCAGTGACTGAATTAGGCTGAACCCAGTCATGAATAGCGCTTACTTTATTTTGATTTACACGAATACCCTGGGCATCGACTACATGTCCCAAGAATGCAATGGACTTGAGCCAAAATTTGCATTTGGAGAATTTCACATACAGTTGATGTTTACGTAGAGATTCTATTACTGTCCTCAGATGATCTTCATGATCTCTTAAGGTTCAAGAATAGATGAGAATATCATCAATAAAGACGATTACAAATTTATCTAAATATGGCTTAAGAACTCGCTGCATCAAATCCATAAAGATTGATGGCGCATTGGTGAGTTCGAAAGACATCACTAAGAATTCAAAATGACCATAGCGAGTACGAAAAGCGGTCTTTTCTACATCATCTTCTTTTACTCGCAATTGATGATATCCAAACCTTAAGTCAATCTTAGAGAATATGACAGCTCTAGACAATTGGTCGAACAAATCATTAATTCTAGGCAATGTGTATTTATTCTTTATAGTGACTTTATTTAGTTCGCGATAATCTATGCACATTCGCATAGATCCATCCTTTTTTTTACAAATAGAACGGGCGCTCCCTAAGGAGACATACTTGGCCTAATAAAGCCTTTATTCAAGAGCTCTTGTAACTATTTGTTGAGTTCTTAAAGTTCCTTAGGCGCTATTCTGTATGGTGCTTTAGATATAGGTTGGGTACTAGGAATTAATTCAATAGAGAACTCTATTGCTCTGGGAGGAGGTACACCAAGAAAATCTTCAGGGAATATATCAGCATAATCCTTAACTACTTTACAATCAGAGAGGGGGGCACTTTCCTTTACTTAACCCATCATAGTGACTAGATAAGCATCATAACCTTTACTGATCAATTGCTTAGCTTTAATAGCATTGATTAAGGATAGTTGTGTACTGAATTTTCTTATAAAGGTTTTAGACTTGCCCTGGGAATGAAGGGTGACTTTCCTCTTAAGGCAGTTTATTACGACATTATTGTCACTAAGCCAGTTCATCCCAAGGATAATATCAAAGTTTGCTATTGGCAGAATGATTAATTTGGAATCAAACTCCTGATCATTTAATAGGATTTTGACATTACAGAACTTATGAGCACTAAGTTGGGCTCCAGATGAAAGTCCAACACTTAATGTGTGGCGGCCGCCCCCAAATCACCCGGATTAGGAGGTGGTCATCACTTAGCAAACCCTCACTTAACATTTAGATTAAGGAATGGACCCTCTTAATCAAATATCAAGGGAGGATATGCCTTAATAAGCAAAGATGTAGCAACAAAAATAATCACTTAAATGAGTATACTATAATTTATCAGAGTGCGGAAGAAAAACAAGAGTAACATCCATACAATCCAGACAAAAACTGTACAACTCAGAATACATAAACATAAAAAGTAAAGCAGTTAGATCCTGTATTATTACAAAATAATGATAAAGTTTATGCAGTAAAAAGAGTAAGGTCTCTCATATCCTCATAATATCAGGCAGAAACTACTGATCTTCTCCTGTATGCTCCTCCTCCTGTACCGGATCTCCAGAAGGTCCCACAACCTCAAACAACTCAGAATCTACTATTGTCAGTTTCACAATGGTAGGGCCCTAGCCAACAAAAGAAAAATCTAGTTAGACAAAACGTCTAAGTACATTTTAGGTTGTAAATTGTTAAATTTTTATTGATATCACAATACTAAGCAACATAGGAGCAGTAAGCAGTAAGGAAAGGTAACAAAGTTATAATTAACATAATTATAACTTAACAAGATGTGAGGTAAGCACATACCTCAATTTAAGCTGCAGAAAAGGTCAAGTAATACATAAAGAAATCTACTAAACACAAGTGAAACTTCTAAGTATATGATCAATATAAAACATGCTGCTTTTATAATTAATCTGAAAGTACGGAGCTAAAAGTAAAATCTAACATCCTAACATGCCAAAATTAAAAGTGACTGTTGAAAGGTAAAAATGAATATTTTAAAGCTGTGAGTACAAAGAAACTGCAGAAAATGAAAATGTAGCAAGATACGTACTGAACTATAGGACAAATAAGAACTACAGAAAATGAAAATATAGCAGGATGCGTACTGAACTATAAGACAAGTAAGAACTGCAGAAATAAAAATGTAATAAGAAGTGAACTGAACTGTAAGGTAAAAGTGAGCCAAAACTGTAAAGTAAACAAAAGGCAACTGAAATGGCAACTGTAAAGTGACTGAAACACAAATGAGATAACTGAAAAGTAACTGCAAATATGAGATATTCCTACTTAGTCCTGCCACTAGTAAAGTCCATCCACTTATCTAGAAAAGTAGTCCCAGATTAAAGTTAGTTCCATCAAAAAGTACTGCAAACCATCTGGAAAAGTAGTCCCAGATTCACTAGGAAAGTAGTCCTAGTCAGTAACAACCAGTATCTGGAAAAGTAGTCCCATATATACTAGGAAAGTAGTCCTAGTCAGAAACAGCAGGCACTAGGAAAGTAGTCCTAGTCCAGAATCACAGGCACTAGGAAAGTAGTCATAGCCCAACAGCTATCCTACAGGCACTAGGAAAGTAGTCCTAGCCCAAAATCATTCTCAAGTAAAGTCATACTACATGGCAGACTAAAAAGACATATCTTCCTCAAGTTTGATAAAACTGTTTTCCACCAAATATCCTTCTAACAATATGAAATGCCATCAAAATTAACATAGAAATGATCATCCATTATTCTATGTTTAATGCAATGTATCCAAATGTAAAGAAAGTTCAAAGCAAAAAGGAAAGCATAGCATACACTTTTCAATAAATATAAATAGCACTAAACAACATTTGTGATATCGCTTTGTTTTCTATTTAAGACGTTCTAACTACTTTAAGTCACATAAGATTCAGAATCCTCAATTCCTACACTGTCTGTAACTTAGAATCACGAGCCTACAAGTTTAAAAGAATGTTAGAACTAATAAAGTTCTAACACTTATAAATCACATGTCGCTTAATTAAGTTAAAAGAATAAATCAAACATCCTAAGTTATTATTTTATAAATCCCAAACTAAATCTTGATTAGCCAAATCAAGATTGAAAGGATTAAGAATTAAACTCCAAAGAATGAAGTTAAATTCTTAATCACAAGGCTATCCTAAGGACTAGGGCTTAATCCCATCTTACTGATTAAAGGCTAAGGTAAATCCTATTGAATTAAGTCATATTCAATAGGATAGATTTCTAATCCTAATCCTAATGTTAAAAGATCAAATAATCAATTAATAAACTATGAAAAATTTAATAAACTAATAAGACCAAGATTTCACCTTAATGAGTAACTCATTTTACCCATTAGATGAATTCTAGCCTAAAATCTAATCCTAATCTTAGGAATTAAGGCTCTTAGATGCTAAGAGTACCACTCAGATACACATCCTAACTAAGGTTATAAGACCTAAAGGATGATCTAGGAATGATTAAGGAAGTGGAGCACTCAAATTTTACTTAGGAATTTCCTTAAGGACTTTAAAATAAGATCTTGATCAAAAATCAAATTAAGGATTAAATTTATCTAATTTCTATCCTAAATCACTTTATTTATGTTTGAAATGATTAGAATGTGATTTTAGAGTTTTAAAATGCTAAACCCTAATTTTGGGCAAAATTACTATTTTGCCCCTACTTAAGGGTCTAAATCTTATCTTTATGAATTTAGGGTTAAATTCTAAATTTTAACAAAGTAGAATGATTACTTACTGTCTAATATGAGTTTAGACAGTAAGATCATAAATTTTGGTTTAGTATTAATCCTTATAAGATCAAATTAAGGAATTTGACCTATAAGGGCATATTGGTAATTTTACTCTAATGACATATAATTTTTTTTTTGTCAGTTTATTAAAGGTTATGCCCTAAGGTTTCCATAAAACCTAAAATTATTGAATTATGATGTGTATTGGCTAAGTTATAGCCAAAACAAGATCTAGGGTTTAAATGGTAATTAAGGATTCTTAATTAAGGGCCAAAAATTCTAACTTTGTCATTTGGTGTCCAAATTGAATAATTTCAGTGGATGTATGTCACAATTGATCCACTGATTCTAATGACTAGTAGTAGGTTCAATTTGGACTTCATTTGGCTAAGTTCTGGTTTAATTAGGGTTTAAGGTGATTAGTGAGTGATTAGTGAAATTAATCACCCAATTACTAATCCAACCCTATAGTTAGGTTTTAATAGGTCCTAGGAGTTCTTTGAAACTTAAATTGTCTAATTTGGATTATTAAATTTGCTAATATTCACTAATTAAGTTTTAGCGTAATTAGGGGTGATTAGCAAATCTAACCATTAGATTCCTAAATATTTTTGTATATCTCTATATATTAGGTTTTGCTGATCTAAATTGGTGTTTGGATCACCTAATTTGGAGCTAAGATGACCAACTTATGGTCATTTGAAGTTCTAGGTCAAATTAAGCTAATTAGGGTTAGGTCCTAAATGTCATTAGTCTAATGCTAATCCAAACAGCAAAGTTAATACTACTAAGATGTTCCTTAGAATTTTGTGAGTATTTTAAAACCCATATTCAATAGGTTTGGATTAGTGTGTACAAATTTATGTTTGAATGAAGTTTTTGTGATATTTAGGTTTTAATTAAGGATCCTAAAATGTCACTAGGTGATTTACAACTCCAAATGAAAATTTGATAGTTCCAAATTAATCCTCATATTTTTCTGATTCCAATGATATATAAATATGTTAAATTTGGATTAACAATTTGTAACTTATGGAGGTTTTTAAGTTCTCAAATTAATTGATTTAAATAAAAATTTAAACTATATATTAATATCACTATTGTTAATCTAATTTAATTGTTTTAATGTTTTACCGTGGGACCCATAATTCAGATCGAGGCAGGCGGGCCCATATCTGCGGGTTGGGCTCGACCCGCTTTGGCCCTATCCTTAGGAGACTCTTCATCTTCCACCGTTTAGGACAGACGAATCGCGAGTTAGGGTTAGCGAAAATTTTCGAGCCGATCGACTCGTGATAGCTCGATCGATTGAAATGTGATTTCAATAATCATCCTAAAGTACAGAAGAGTAAAGTTTAAACAAAGATTAGAGGTATGAGGGTACCTGGAGGAGTTGCAGTGTCGACTTGACGAGCAAAGGAAGATGACCAAAACCGCGATTTTTAGGTCTACAGGTGGAGCACGGGTGAGGAAACCTCGAGTAGAACTCCCATTTGAGTTTAATACAACCTAGAAGCGGTGGATGACCCAGCGCATCGACCAGAGCTCGCCGCATGCGACTCCTTCGCGACACGCGGAGCTCAGACCTGCGCGAATCGAGACGACGAACGCCAGCCGTCTGATTTGGATGGCTGGAACGATCAGACGACGCAGGTTTGGCGCCGTCTGATCAAACGGAGGTGCCCTAATAAGCTAACAGCGTTAGGTATTTACTTGACGGCAGACGTTAAGTTTAATTAAAATAATATTCTTATTTAAATTAATTTACACTTATTTATAAATTAAAATTATACCATTAATTGTATATAGAAAATTTTTAATAATTCACCCTTAGCAAATTGAGGGGTGAGGAACGCAACGGTGCACTCGAATTTTCATTTTGATGAGTATTTAATTACTTGAATTTTCAGGATATTTAATTAATATTAAAATATTTGACGAAATTCTAACGACTTCCAAATGCATTCAAAACTTCACCCCTAGCTAATTTGGGGGTGGTGAACGCAATTGTGAAGTCAGATTTTCGATTCGAGGTCAAAATAAAAAGTCAATTTTTAGGGTTTTGAGATTTTTTAGAAATCAAGTTTTGATCTATTTGATCCCTGATTTGATCCAGATCTTAGAGATAGGTTCTAAATGACTTAATTAAGCTACTAGAACCATAATTAAGACTTAGATTAGTCTTAATTGACCTAGATAATAACCTGAGTTGTTACATAATGATTTTGCCAAATTGTACGGGCATAGTTTAAGGATGTTGGCAAAACTTTCAGAAATGAATGAGTGACTAGCATCAGTGTCAAATAACATATTGCAAGGCTAGTCATTAAAATTTAGTATGCCTAATTTATTCATCCGAATCGCATTAACAATTTGTAATAATTAAGGTACAGAAATGCAATCAAATAGGAGAAGTTCAGAAATGTGTACCTGAAACCACATTATTGTCTTTTGCAGCTTCTAGAGGCATTAAAGCATACATTTGCGTAGGACCAGTAGGACGATTATTTACCTACTTCTTGGGATTGTTCTGGGACTTAGGAGCTGAGGGCTGCTCTGGAGCGATTTCAGATGCAGGGGTTGACATTATTTCCAAACCTGGTTCTCTCCTATTTAGCAGAGTTGCTCTGAATACTTGATTCTTTTGATACTGCTTAATCTGGACTCCATCCACTATCTCTGTGTAGGTACAATGATTAAACATGTGGCCTGGATGCCCACAAGTATAGCACTTATGGCCAAAGTGGTAACACTTGCCATATGGATGAGGCCTGTTACAGCCTTGAATTGGTTCAACAGTGAATGCAGCTTCGATTTGGTAGACCTTTGCAGAGTGAGGCCTATGCCTTTTGAAGGCTTCATGACTGAGAGGAGTTTATTGCATCTTTCATTTGAGATCTTTTTCTGAGTGATGATGCTCAAGCACCTTAGCTGTCTCTACTAGCTCAAAGTAGTTAGTCAGGTAAAGTGGAACAATCTGATCTTTTAGTGAATCTCGTAATTCACTGAGAAAGCGATGGCACTTAGCCAATTCAGAGTGGGTAATCTCTGGAGCCAAATGGATCAACCTACGAAATTCCCTTTCGTAGTCAGCAACAGAACGACTTCCCTGAGTTAATCTCATAATCGTGTCTGCTATAATATTTTGTGCAGATGAAGGAATGAATTCAGCTTTGAATGCTTCTACGAATTCATCCCAAGGGATGTATTCTAGTTCATAGTCAACAAATTTTGTATTACGAATATCATCCCACCAATATTCTACTTATGCATGAAACAGATGTGTCGCAAGACGGACGACTTCTGAATTTGGGATCTTTAGACTAATTAGATTCTTCTCGACTGCTTTCAGCCAGTCGGCTGTATCCATTGGTGATAAGTTCCCATCAAAGGTGTACGGCCTTAGTCTTAAGAAGTTATGGAGAAGACTATCCATAGAGTGATGGGAAGGAAAAGTATGTTACAAAACATGAATAGTAGGAGCAGTAGTAATAGATAGTATTGGGCAATCGGACAATATCTTTTGCATTACCAGTGCTTGTTGAGCCTAATTCTCTAACAAGGTTGCCACCATTGCTCGCAGATGAGCTACTTCATCTGAAGATTGCTCGAAGCAATAGTATTCTTGATTGGAGTAGCCGCAGGAGGTGATCCAGAATTCATTTTGATTAAGCAGTACAAATCTAGATTTCAGAATCATTCTAAGGAAGGTAGTAATTAAATTTTTAATAGAAGCCAAAATTTTTTATTACTTTTGAAATGAGGGATTACATAAGATTTAGAAAATTCCAAAAATCACAGCACTACTAAAATCAAGAAATGACAATTACTCTAACTAGCACTCAGATGTCCTTAATGTATTTAGTCCTAAATACAACACAAAAATCTTCAAAGGTCACTTTCTGACGCTTTCTCTTGCATTTCTGTTCGAGCTTCTCGATGGTATCGTACCACCAGTGTAACAACCCTAGTTAAATTCAGACTAATTAAGCTAAACCAAGTACTAATTTGGATTTCATTAGACTTAATGAGTCATTTAAACTTAATCCTAGAAGTTTGGAATCAATCGGAGCTAAATTGAGAATTTTGGTATTTTTGCCTATTTTTGATCCCTAGAAAATACATAAATTAATTTGATCTCCAAATTAAAATCTAATTTCATTTTTGAATTCCTCATGCCCTAATTAGCTAAGGGTAAATTTTTGGGAATTTTTGGAGATCATTTAATTCTAAATTGGCATGTGCAATCCAACCAATGGATGCGTTAGCACGCATCCTAGAGCAATCCATCCAATGACAGAATCTCCTCCATGTTAGGATCTAAGCCTAGGCATCAGATCCATTGTGTGCATCTGACGGCTATCATCAGTCCCGCTTAAGTAATCCACCAGAGCCTTCCAATCGCAACGGTTGATTCATCAAACGGTGGGCACAAGTCCGAGCAATGTGGATCATCTCCCTCGCCTCGCCTGTCTGGTCCCCTCCAATGATAACCAGGTAACCTCCAGCCCCCGTGGTAGTACTGGAATTGACTCAATCTTCCTCTTCTGCCCTCGGCATGATCGTCTATGGGTAGTAGTCTCCCCAATTTGCCCATAACAGTTGGAACCAAGCCTCCCCTTTGGCCCGAGCCTTTCTCCATGCCCAAGCTTTGGAATCCATCCCCAGACCTTCCCTCAGCTTATAAATACCTCTGGGTTATCACAGTGAGCCCCATTGCTCACCGTGAACCCTGAATTGTCCAGCTAAAGTCCTTGGAGCTCTCGGCATTTCTGGTGATTTTTGCTGCTGCAAACAGTTGATAGTGGGTGCGGTCTAGCGTTCAGACCCCCTGGAAAGGTTCAGTGACCGCTTAGCAAGCTCCCAAACTTCTCAATTCCTCTTAGTCATGCTTGTAACCCAGATTGAGGTACAGCTTTTCCACTGAATTTCATAAGTTCAATTTCCATTCTTACCTCTGGATTGAGCCTCTGGATTGAGCCTCTGGATGTCGTCTAACTAGCCTTAGCCACTTAGGAAACCAGTTGTGATTATCACTAGGGTTTGAGCTAGCTCTGATTGATTGTATCAATCGATCGAGCTAGCGGCCGAGCCATGGCTGAGTCCGAGTAAGGACCCAGCGATTGACTGCACCCTAGGTTATGAAACCTTTGGGGTTTGACTCACCTCACCTCACTGATGGTGTAGGGATCAAACCCCACCCATTTAGTGGCTTCTGTGAGGAGAATTATCCCCTCACAGTAAACCCTAATCGTCTGAAAATGGAAGCCTTGGTGGAGTAGCCATCCCGTGTTCTAGTCTGTCTTAGTTAGGGCTTCCAGGTTCAATTGACGTGCCTTGACCTCCTAAAGGTGTGGCGATTGATTGTTCGTTGTGGCGTGGCCTATCGGTGGCAAATTTGGCGGTCCAAGGTGCCCTCCCCGCGGCTGTCTGCGTAAGGGGGGTATCGGGGACAATGACTGGCACATCGGGTCGGGCCTCTCCTGACCCGCGCGGTTTCGATTTTGGGCCGTGATTATTAAAGAAATATTGGAATTATATTTCTTAAGTTAAATATTTGATGAATGCATTCCCTATAGTTTTAATTTAAATAAACATTCAGAATAAATTATTAAATAACTTTGGATATACTTATCCAAATAGTATGATCTAATATGCTATTTTAATCAAAAAAATGCAAGGAATAATAATATAAAATTAAATCAAAGATCCAATGGTTAGATTTTAAATAATTGCTTAATCATTCTCTATTTGTATTTAAATCATATTAAATTCATTAATTATCTAAAAATGATAGTTAAGGTCTCTGATTACTTATGAGACCATATAGAACCTATATAAACTATTAAAAGTAATTTAAGATATTTAATTTTGCTAATCATCCCTTAACTACCCTAATTTGAGATTAGTGAATTAAGCCTTAGATTAACCTTTAATTTTGGTAAATCTAGCTCCCAATGCTTCATTAAGTATAGTAGGGCCTTTAAAAATGTTTGGATCATTCTAGTATGCCCAAATTTCTTTAATCACCTTAATTAGCTTAAAAATATGATTAATGCTAATTTGGATAATTATGTTACCAAAACCTAAGATAAGTGTGTATCCTACTTCATTAATCAAAATGGAACTTATTAAAACAGATTTGAATCAATTTGGATAATTAAATCCAAAAATCCTATTTTTAGCCTTAAGAGGAGTATTTTGATCATTTTGACCAAGATATGTTTAAGCACCCCTTAAACCTTGAAAATTTAGTAAAATATCTCTAATTATATTATTAGCACCTTTCTGAAATCTCATGTTAATAATATTGATGTTAAGTGAAGAAATCCTAAGTCAGTCTTATTAAGATCTTAAGACCTTAAGTGTCCTTAAAACCCTCTTCTTAAGAGTTAGGCTTAATTACCTTTAAGTGCTAGACCCCTAGTCTAATAGCTTAATTAAGTTGATCCTTAAGCTTGAATCCTAAAAGAAATACTCTTGTAAACCCCTTAAGTCTAAATCTTAGCTTAAGTCTAATAGTGATCAAATCTTAGACTTTAGATCATCTAATGAATTGAATTATCTTCTTTAGAATCCCTTAAGTGATTTATTATATAATCCTTTGAAGCCTTCCTTGTGGGTGTAGGATTGATTCAATCTATATAATTATATAATTATACTAAAGATTGAATATAGATCTTAGATTCTTAGTTCTTAGTTGATTATTTTATCTTATAATCAGTAGAGTGACCTTTCAATTAAGATCGCAGTTTCTGAATCCTTCAGCTTATAAGATTCCTTATCTTTAATTTGAGTTTTAAGTGTGAACCCTAGATCCTTATTAGGATATCCTCTTGGATTCAGGATCTGGACACTAAAGTGGAGTTTGGATCTATAATCCTTAATCTTGATTTACTTAATCAAAATTTGGGTTAAGAGAGAAAATAATAGCAATTAAGTCTTTATAGTCATCATATAATTATGAATTAGAACTTATTAAGTTCTAATGTTAATATTAAGGTCGTGAATTTGAGATTATACTCGATAGCTAGATATTGGAGATTCTAAACTTTTATCTTCTCAGAATAGTTAGTTGGATAAATTAGACAACAACAGATATCACATAAGTCTAGATTAAGTCTCTTGCTTACTTTGACTTTGATTGTTTTGCACACCTTGAATATTAAGCCTCATTCTATGAACATAATAGGTAAACTCAGGGTATGAAAGGTACATCCTGAGTTAGTATTTGAAAAGCATAGCATTCATTCAATTCTTTTAGTGCTTTCAATTAGTATAGTATGTCCTAGCTTAGTCTACCTCTTCAGTTCTAGTTTTGTTATAGAATAGACTCGGACCTAGATCTGTGGATGTTCAGGATGGATACATGTCTTATTTTATAAGTTCAACTCGGACCTAGCTCTGCGGATGCCTAGGATGGATACATGTTGAACTTTCAGTTCAGAGGTCTTATATGGCCTGTTTCTATTATGGCAGTACTATGTCTTAGGCTTACTTCTACTTCAGTTTAATTTTCAGTATTTATTTTGCTTTGCCACATGCTTCAGTGGCCTTTCTTTTAGTTTTTAACTTGCTTTGCCACATATTTCAGTGGCTTTACTTTTGCTCATTCATGTACTTAGTTTACTTTTATCACATATCAGTGGCTTTTTTCATATTAATCTACATACTTGTATAAATACTCTTATTGTTTAGTATTAAATATTGGCATATTTAGGATGTTAGAATTGTATGTCTATTTCAGCACTTGTGTTCTTTATATACTCAGCATGTATCCATGTGGTCATAAGTATGTTAGGAGCAGATTTATTTCAATAATCACAGTTATTTTACTTTTAACCTCACCATGTTTAGTTGCTGCTTGGTATATTATTTTTACATACTTGTTGATTAGCTATAAATGATTAGTTTATGGCTATCTCGTTCTTTATAGCTTGTAGCACCTTATAATGCTTGCATGATTAAAACCTTTAAATGTGATATCTTAAATTTTCAGTTCGCTTAAATAGCTTAAAATATACTTAAACAATTTGTCTAACTGTAAGATTTTTCTTTTGTTGGTTGGTGCCCTGGCATTTGTGATACCGACAAATGTCAGATTTGGAGCTGTTCGTAGGCAGTACTGCAGGAGAGGAGCTGGTGCAGGAGGAGAACCTTCCCACTGCTGCTTAGTTAGATTTTCTTTCTTGCAGTGAGGTTTTGAGAGATCTTTACTTTCATTTAATTTAGTTTGTAATAATTAAACTCTAGATGTATTTACTTTTCTACATTTGATCTGAGTTACTGTTCATCTTACTCCTATATACTTTTCTGTATTATGCTGGGATGTTATATTATATTATTTCTTGCTTCCATCACTTTGATTTATATTGATGTATGTTTACCAGTTCTAGGTGATAAGTCCTTAGCTTAAGGCAGGTTGGGCCCTACTTGACTTTACTTAAGTTGGGGATTTGCCATAGCTGGAGCACCGTACTCCCTGTAATTATGCTAATATAAGTATTAACATCGCCGCGAGAAAGTACGGTGTAGCACAACCAGACTCCCACATAGTCTAGCATCTAATCTGTTACTATATCAACCTAGAGGGACTCTTGACACTCTATGTGCCTCAAGACTGGTTCTACTCGGTTCAACCACTCCTGTGCATAGATGGGAAAGTCAAGTCCTCGGTACGCCGTTTGATGTAGAAGTTTGTCCAAGACTAGGGTTCCTTTTGTTGAAACTCCTTTGACCTGCCATTTGCTTTCTTATATCCATTTGAAACTATAACTCCAAGCCAACTCGAAGGCATGCAGATAATAGTCTAAGTCAGACTCTTCATGGTCCATTTGATCCTAATAGTAGAATGTATTAGTTTTTGTTAACTATAGATGACTAGATATTTAGGATATGAGTATTTTCATTCTATATTTTTTAGAGAGTTACTGATAGTACTATATTATGAATGTTATATCTTGATGTTTGCACTTCAGAAGAACGGTTCATTAGGTAGAAAGGAATCACAGATCCCATTATGACACCTTATGGTATTTTTCTGATACAAACTATGAGGCCCCGTACCCTCAATGTCCATGCTAATACTAATATTAGCATAAACATGAGTAGTGCGGTGCTCCAACTATGACAAATCCCCAACTTAAGTAAAGTTATGTAAGACACAACCTGCCTTAGGCCAATGACTTGTCACCTAGAACTATGAACATACATTAATATAAATCAAAGTAGCGGAAGCAGGAAACAATATAACATAACATCCACATCACAACATAGTATAAAAGTGAAAAAGAAATAGTAACTCAGTTCAAGTGCAGAAGGTAAATACATTCAGAGTTTAATTATTACAAACTGAATTAAAAGGAAAAAAAGAGCTCTCAATCTCACTGCAGAAAAAGGAAAGTCTAACTAAACGGTAGGAGGAAGGTCCTCCTCCTGCACTGACTCCTCTTCTGCAGAACTACCAATGAACAGCTCAAAATATGATATTTATTGGTATCACCAATGCTAGGGCCCCAACCAACAAAAGAAAAATGTTACAACTAGACAAATTGTCTAAGTACATTTTAGGCTATTTAAGTGAATTTAACATTTAAAGACATCACATTTAAATATTTTAAACATACAAGCATTATAAGGTGCTACAAGTTATAAGAAAAAGGATAACTATAAACTATTCATTTATAACTAATCAACAAGTATGTAAAGTAACATACAAAGCAACAGCTAAACAAGGTGAGGCTAAAAGCGAAAGCAACTGCAACTACTGAAATAAATCTAATCCTAACATGCTTATGATCATATGGATACATGCTGAGTATATAAAGAACACAAGTGCTAAAATAAACATACAATTCTATCATCCTAAACATGCAAATAGTTAATAACTAACCAATAAGAGCATATATACAAGCATGCATATTTATAATGAAAAGTGCCACTGAAGCATATGAAAAAAGTAACTAAGTATATGAGCTAAAAGTAAAGCCACTGAGACATGTGGCAAAGCAAGCCAAGTACAAAAGTAAAGCCATGTAAACTTATGGCAAAGCAAAATAAATACTAAAAACTAAACTGAAATAGAAGTAAGCCTATGACATAGTACTACCATAACAAAAACAGGCCATACAGGGCCTATGATTTGAAAGTTCAACATGTGTCCATCCTAGGCATTCGCTGAGCTAGGTTTGAGTTGAACTTATAGAATAAGACATGTATCCATCCTAGACATCCACAGAGCTAAGTCTGAGTCTATTCTATAACAAAACTAGAACTGAAGAGGTAGACTAAGCTAGGAAATACTCTGCTAATTGAAAGCACTAAAATAACTCAATGAATGCTATGCTTCTCAAATACTAACTTAGGATGTATCTTCCATATCCTAAGTTTTCCTAATATGCTCAAGGAATGAGGCTCAATATTCAAAGTGTGCAAAGCAATCAAGTCAAGTAAGCAAGAGACCCAATCTAGACTTATGTGATATCTATTATTATCTAATTTATGCAATTAACTATTTTGAGAAGATACAAGTTTAGGATCTCTAATATCCAGCTATCGAGTATAATCCTTGATTCACAACCTTAATGTTAACATTAGAACTTAACAAGTTTAAATTCATAATTGTATGATGACTATAAAGGATTAAAGTAAATAAATTAACAGCTAAATTATTATTATTTTCCTCTCTTAACCCAAATCTTGATTAAGTAAATTGAGATTAAGGATTTTGGATCCAAACTCCATTTTGTAGTTCAAATCCTGAATCCAAGGTAGTATCCTACTAAGGATCTAGGGTTCACACCCAAGCATAATTTAAATGTATAGATTCTTATAAGCTGAAAGATTTAGAAACTATGATCTTAATGAAAGGCCATTCTAATATTATAAGATAAAATAATCACTTAAGAACTAAGAATTTAAGGTCTATCTCCAATCTTTATGATAACTATATTATCTTATAGATTGAGTCAATCCTACACCCATAAAGAAAGTTTTAAAAATATTAAACAGTTAATCAAGTAAGTAATTCCAAATAAAGGTAATTTAATTCAATCAGATGATCTAAGGGCTAAGATCTAAGATCTAAGATCTAATATTTGATCACTTTAGACTTAAGCTATAATTTAGATTTAGGATTTTACAGGAGTATTTCTTTTAGGAATCTAACTTAAGGATCAACTTAATTAAACTATTAACTAAGGATCTAGTACTTTGAGATAGTTAGACTTAACTCTTAAGACAAGGTGGTTTTAAGAACACTTAAGGTCTTAAGATCTTAAAAAGAGTTAATTTAAGATTTCTTCACTTAGCTCAATATTATTAATATAGGATATTAGAAAGGTGTTTAACATGTTAAATAGGGATACTTTACTGAAATTTCAAGGCTTAAGGGGTGCTTAAGCTTATTTTGGTCAAAATGACCAAAATACCCTTCTTAAGGCTAAAAATGACATTTTAAGATTTAATCATCTAAATTGATTCAATTCTATTTTAATGAGCTTCATATTGATTAATGAAGTGGAATAAACACTCATCTTAGGGTTTGATAATCTAATTAGCCTAATTAGCGCTAATTTCTATTTAAGCCAATTAAGGTGATTAAAGAAATTAGGGCATACTAAGATGATCCAAACTCAATGATAGGTGTTAATATACTTAAGAAGAAATTAGGAACTAGATTCATCAAAATTAGAGACTAATCCAAGGCTTAATTCACTAATCTTATTTTAGGATAATTAAGAAGTGATTAGCAAAATTAAGGATCCTAAGTTATTTTTAAGGGTCTACACAGGTTCTTTATGGTCTCATGAGTAATCAGAGATCTTAATTAACATTTTTGGACAATTAATGAATTTAATATGATTTAAATACAAATATAAAAGTATTAGGCAATTATTTAAAATCTAACTATTGAATTTTTGATTTTATTTTATATTATTATTCCTTGCATTTTTCTAATTAAGATGGTATATTGGATCATACAATTTGGATAAGTATTGATTAAATTATTTCATTAATACATTATGAATGTTTATTTAAATAAGAACCATAGGATTGATTTACTGAATTAATTTCCTTAATGAAATTAATTCAGAAATTCATTATTTAGCTGTCGGCCCAAATACAAAAAGGCATGGGTCGGGGTCTGGCCTGACCTGGCACTATTTGTCTTCCTGAATTAGGGATACCCGACGGAGGGGGGATTAGGGTTTACTTCAAACCCTAAATTCTCCGTCCACAGACCGCACCTTGCCTGGAACTCGATGGCTACACATTTAGGAGTGTGAGATGCATCGACTGAACCCGAAATCCCCATTTAAGGTGCGCCGGATCGCTGAGGTGCTACTCGACTGTGACGTCACCTAAGGTGCATCTGTGAGGAGCTAATTCTCCTCACAACATCAATACCACAAGCCATGATCTAACCCTACACACTCAAGGATCAGAGGAGAAGCGATTGATCCATCAACATGCTTGGGGGATGGGTGGATCACTGAAGTGCTCCTCACGGGATTTCACAGACGTGAGCTGCAACTGGGTTGATTGATTTCAGTCGTATCGATCGACCTGATCGAACCCAGTGATTGCTACACCCTTACAATCACTCATGAAGGATATGGGTTATCGATAGAGGACTTAGAGGCTTAAGGAATTGCTGCAATTTACTGGCTTAAGGGTCGACTACCAGTGCACTCTCAGATGGAATTCACCCCGTCTGGTCCACTGCTAGTCTCCACTAGGGCAATAGCTACCTACTGGGGCACTAAGGCACGATCCTAGCACAACATCTAGAGTAGGGAAAGTGCTAATCGAGCTGAACCCAGCTCGATAGAGAAGAGGTCAGAGGGCTGCACCTGAGGACTGAGGAATGGCTGCGACAGAGAGGAAACGGCTAGCTCAGGAACTCTCCAAGCAGACTCAGCAGCTACGCAGGGGGTCTGAATGCCAGACCTCGCCCTCTATCAATTGTACGCAACAGGTTCAGTCGTCAGGAAGGCTGGGAGCACCGAGAACAGAGAGCAAAGGAGCTCACTGTGAGATCAATGGAGATACTTAAAGGCCAAGGGAGAGTCCAGGGTGGGTGCTGAGGCTCGGGCACCCGTGTGAGGTTTTACCCGAGGGAGAGGATATGATTAGCCGTTCGAGGGCAAAGTAGGAAGAACGCCGCCGACAGACCATTGCACCATATGGCAAAGGAGGAAGAATGGGATGTTTTCCCGTACTGCCACGGGGTGGGGAGAGGATCTGGCTGTCGAGGGGCCAGCGCACGTGGAGGATCGGGAGGAAGACGAAGGTGAATAGAACCCGTGTTGTCTCTGCCGTTTGATTCGCGAAGTCGTTGATGATGGACGGTCTGATGCGTCCTTTGATTTTACTAAATCGCGGGCGACTCCTCGACCGTTGGATTAGCTATCAAATATAACGGTTGCTAGAAGATCACTGTGTTAATAATCAGCGGTTGGGCTATCCCGAGGGCTCGACACCTTATCAGTTACCGCGCATCGATAAGAGATGGATTGGCGAACTAAGCCGCACTTCATTAAGGCTCCAATTGCTAATGAGTAGCCAATTGGCCGATAGCCCTTGTCTTGACAGTGAAATTTTACTGTATGGATCGCGGTTAATATTCAATCAACGCTAGACAATCATCTAATTATCCTAGGATTATTGCAGCACAGCCAACAACCCAAACGTCAAGCATTGACGAGACATTGAGCCCACTTGGCTCAATGAGAATAGATAGGTACTTGGCAGGAAGGAGTGGAATTGCAGGCAGGTAAGATTGATTCAATCAGCTGGACTGAACTCAATATCTACCTTAAGCTCTAGGAAAACAATTGGGGGCTTGAACACAAACTGAGCACACTGACACGCTAAAGACGACACTTGGAAGACGGGGAAGGGCGACCGGACAACTGGAGCACTTCTAGAGAAAATAGAAGGATGTGAGGGGAAATTAAGAGCCTGAGAGAGTGCAAAGGAACCCTCTGAGACTCTCCCAGAGCTTTTTATAGCCTGAGGGAGGCTTGGGTGGACAGGTCAGAGGTTTTGATCCAGAGCCCTGAGCTTGGTTCTCCAATTGCTCAAAAGGGATTAGCTGGGCCTCGTGGCCCACCGAGATGCTCATTGTTGACAAGAGATTTGAGCGCAAGCGAATGAGAACCGTAGGATTTAGGTTTAGAAACCGCTAAATGGTTGGGATTCCTTTGCTTAATCAGTTGCCGACTCATGGAGTTATAAAAAAATGGATTTATTAATTTAATTATCTTAATTTAAAATAAATCCAATTAATGCTTAAATGATCTCCAAAAATTTAAAAAAATTCACTCATAGTTATTTTGGGTGTGAATAAGTAAAAAATGAAGTCAGATTTTGATTTGAAGATCGATTTAATTTAGCTAATTTTTTAGGTTAAGAAATTTACGAAATGATAAAGTGATCCAATCGGGTCCCGATGAATCACAAATTTTTAGGATTAATGGACAAGAATTAGGATTTGGTTTAGTTCAGATCAAGCGTAGCAACCAAGGGTTGTTACATAAGTAATGACTAAATGACGCTCACCACCGGTCCTGGCATGCAAGCCGCTATTTATGCTTATTCTATAGATACTATATCCTCAGAATTACGTGGCTTGAAGCCGCCGGGTGCTCAGTGCCAACCTTGATTCTCGAGGGAATCCAAAACTTAGAGTTAACTTGGACTTATAATGATTTTCTTATTTTATCTTGCACTTTTTCTTTCATGTTATATTGGCTAACATATCTGCTAAGTGTTCCTCGACCATCTATATTAGTTGGCTGGCTGCTCAGTTCTCTATCTGGCTACTAGTTCCTATTATTTTGATGCTATTCTTAATCTTTTATGTTTTTTTTCTTTTCTTTGTATTGGTTGCTTTCATACTAACATGTTTCTTTGTTGTTTCTATTTGAACTCTTGTATAGTTTGTTTAGGAAATATAAATTGAACTTAAAGTTCCAATAGATTCAAAAAAAAAAAAAAAATTCAATATGATTTAATTCATTTAATAGGATTTAGATATTATTTTATTAGTATTTATTTATTTATATTAAAATAATACAAATATTATTTTTAAAATTTATATTAAAATAATATATAAATTTTATTGAATGAATTTTTCTAAATACAAATTCAATGAATCATATAACATTTGTGAATGAATTATTGGGAGCCGTCCCAAATACATCATTCTCAACAAAGCAGACCATAGAACATAATAGACGCCGTTGCTTTTTGGGGGCATTATTATAATTAGCTCCAAACCCGGTTTCATTTCAAAAACTGCCGAACTAGAAGTATTCTAACGCGAGAGTTCAGATTACCATCAGAATAGGAGTTCCTCCATGGCGGATGTAGTCCCAAAGCTTAGCTTGCGAGATTCCATGGAGGTTTGTATTTGTTTTGATTTTTGGCTTTTCAATTTGATCTCATCTAGATCCTGATTTTAATCGAATTGACATCAAATTAAATAATCAGAGGATTAAATCGATTGAATTTGTCCATGCACTGTTTTCAAGAACAAAATATTCGATAAAATGATAAGGCTTCCTTTAAGATTTAATTAATTTCGTCTCTGGTCTATATTAAGAAAACTCTTAGAAGGCTTTGGTGATGGCATACTCAAATTCAACGGGCCGAGAAATCTTGGATTTTGTTATTTCTATATTGTTTCAAGAAGTGCTTTATGTCCAAAGCAATTAATACTATTTAAACAAATTGAATATTAAATTTGGGGTTTAATAAGTGAGAACTTATAGCTGCGATACCTAATTAGGCAATCATTGATTGAGATCTGGAATGCTTGTAGGAGATGAAGGTGGTGGTGAGTGTGGCAGTGGAAGGAAGTCCTGGGCCGGTTAGGGTTATGGTGCGCCTTGGCGCCACAGTAGAGGAGGCCATTGATGCCATTGTTCACAAGTACAGTTCTGAAGGGAGAAGCCCGCCGTTGAACCAGGAACTTGTGCCATCCTTTCAGCTCCATCATTCTCATTTCAATCTCCTTTGTAAGCAAATACTTATTATTGTTTTTAATTTTTGCACATATATCTCCCTCTAGTAACAAAATTAATTTATTATTTGATTATTATTTTTTATGTATCGTTGCTTTTTTTAATAGTGCCATTGTCTTAAAATGTAGAATCGATTACAAGATTAACATTGCTAGCATTATAAAAGCTAGAAAGAAAATAAAAAAAATGAGAATGTAACATTATATACAAAGATTTCTGTCATTTTAGATTAACTTGCTTAACAAAACTCGAATTGGAGGATTGTTCGACCTAGCAATGTTCAACCTTAAAATGGTGCCATACATTGCAATCTTTGATGACAGTAGAGGAGCAACTCCGATTGAATTTCCAGTTGTTTCTTTTCTTTTTTTTTGAAACTGTTTGAGGACGCAGCCTGAATTTATTAAAAAAGAAGTCAAAGAATGGAGAACAATAAGGTTAACTCCAAATGTTTAAAACAATGGTAAAGAAAAGAAATTAAAGATACAAGAAGATGAAAATAAATTTAAGCTATCTATCCAATGAATGAGGTGGAGCTCACAATTGGGATTATTTCTCCATCAGTAAGTGATATATCTAAGCTTTGTTGTACAATCCTAGATCACCTAGGCGCCACAACGGATGTAATGGTTGAACAGCTTGTTATTCCTCTCTTTCCATATGTTATACATGGCAATATTGACAACAAGAAGGTAAGCTCGCATTTCTCACCAGTTGTTACCTTGTCCTGAATGTCGATAACAATAGGAAGGAGTTTATTGGGAAGTGAAGAGAAGCGATGCGGAATAAATGCTTGAAGGATGGTGCTAGAAAACCTGCATTCTAAGACTAGGTGCTCAAGGTATTCATTGCTATCGTGGCAAAACAAGCAATTTTTGTTACATATTATCTCCAGGCGATTGAGAATATCGGTAGTTTTTTAACCTATATGAAGAGCCTTCCATGTGGCGATGGCATATTTAGTTTGTAACCTTTAAACCAAATGAGATTAATCCACCCAATCTTGGGCAAGTGGGAGAGGATGAATGGGGTTGCTTCTTTGAAAGTAAAGGATTACTTATTTATGAAAAGGGGTGTATAAGTAATCTTGTTTTCGAGAGGGGGAGTCCAAGATAGATGCAGAAGCAGGGAAACACCAATCTAACTTGTGTGTTTCCAAAAAGATGAGTCGAGCCTAAAGGGATCCGGTGGGATGTTGATGAGATTGTTTGATTTCCACCATGCTATGAGGGTTTTGTTGTAATTAACTTTCCGGTAGAGGGATAGTTTTCATGCTTTCTGGAGGTGTCAGGGGGTTCGACAAGCCTAAACCATTGAGAGCCATGGGAGTGGCGAGGGAGTCCCAAGCGATGATGCTGATTTTCTAGATTGGAGAGTTGTCGTCTAAGTACCTTGAACAGATGGAGTTTATTTGTTTGATGATGCTAACATACGCATGAATGGTTTTAACCAGTAAAGGAGCAAAGGCCAAGCAGAAGGCAACCCACAATGGAGAGAAGGCATTGAGTGATAAGATCAAAGGAGAGACAAAAATAATGATTTGTTGGTGGAGAAATAAATGCACAAAATATTCCTCAAAATTTTTTTTTTCTCACTGTAAATAAAAAGAATAAATACAAATAAAAGATGTATCATGGAGAAGTATAAGAATAAATACAAATAAAAGATGTATCATGGAGAAGTATCCAAATCTCCTCACAACTGGATGATTAAATACTAAATCTCTAAACTTCAAAGTGACGTCTTTGTGGTCTCCTTTTCCCCCAAATATTTTCAATGGTTGGATGCTAAAAGTGGAAGAATGCTAGGATTTTGAATTCAGATGTGACAACTAGCAAATTAGGTCCATATATATAGGACCCCCATCATGCCCATTGTGCAGTTGGACGCGCATTTAATTATGGAGGTTTTAGACGAACCACTCCCTAAGCATATTTATTTTGATTAATGAATCGATTGTTCATTAATCGAAACTTTCACATCTCATTAAAAAAAAGTAAAATTGTTACATTTTATTAATGAAAAATGATTGTGATTGTTAATCAAAAATCTGCTGCATTTACTTAATAAGAGGTTTGTCATGTTCACTTAATTTTTTGGTGTGCTAGATTCAACAAATCTCCCCCTCTAGCACACTCTACAGGTATTTGTAAACATACCTCCTTACAAAATTCGAGCTTCTCCTTATTCAATACTTTTGTGATAATATCAAACCCATTCTGGCTTGTATACATTTTCAGCACGACTCGAATCTAGTAGTATCTCACCTTAATATGCTTTAACCTAGAATAAAATGATGCGTTCTTGGATAAATATATAGCACTTTGGCTGTCACTATATATAAAATGATGATTATGTTTCACCTCAAGCTCCTCAAAGAATCACTTCATCCAAAGAAGCTACTTGCACCCTTTGGTGATCACAATGTGTTCTTCTTCAGTAAAAGACAATGCAATAAACCGCTGTAGTTTGGATTGCCATGACACAGATCCCCTAGCCTATGTAATCAAGAAGCCTGAAATGGATTTCCTTGAATCGATGTCATCGGTCATGTTTGAATTGGTGAATTCAACCAACATTGGGTCACCCACTCTATAACAGATTCCTAAGTTGGCAATACCTTTTAAGTAGCATTGTATCCACTTTATTGCCTTCCAATAAACTCAAGCTGATTTTGAAAAATACCTACTAATATTACTGACTGCATGAGCTATGTCTGGTTTAGTACAAACCATAACATACATAAAACTACCCACCGCTGATATATAAGGAATATTTATCATTTTTTCTTTCTTGTTTTCACGACAACAAGCACCGCACCTCTCCACCAAGGTGCGATTCATGCATTCCGCCAAATTATTTAATTGTAGAGTCTTTGGTGGGGGTCCTTTGATGGCATGTCATTTAACTTATAGTAGTCATCAAAAAATCCCCATAGTACTCTCCCCCATTATTTGTTTTAATACAATTTAACTTTATCCCACTCTCTCTCTCTCTAACTTTACATAAATTTCTTAAAGGCCTCATAAATTTGAACTTTAGTGTGCAGTAAAAAACCCAAAATTTTATATAATAGTCATCGATAAAGGTCACAAAATACATAGAACTAACAGCAGTATATAGACATACAAACCAGAGAATTGGGCGCCCAAGCGTAAGCCCAAACAGGCCATCCAGAGAACCAGATGCCCAGGCGCCAATGCCAGTGCCAGCCAAAGAACTGGACGCCCAGACTCCTGAGCACCGGACAACAACAACTAAATTAGTTTCTATTGAACCAGAACCTATTATAATCTATATATACACCTATGTATATCCATATTCTAATTAATGAAAAAATTCTCTTCTTACTTTACCTCTTTCTCTATCAAATCCCTCTATTTACATGGTTAGAGCACGGTTTCTCCTCTACTTCCCTCTTCCTCAAGCTTCGACAAGAACGTTATCAACACCAACCCGTCATCGCTCCAACCACCTAAACATTCAGCTTTCACTGTCTTGGTCCTCCAAAGAAACTGCAAGAATTCTCTAGCCACTTGTACTTTTGAAGGAGACTTTGTTCTACTTCCCAACTATACGGCACTTCTTTCTTCGTTAGCATATTCATTACCTTCTCACTCATGTGGCCAAGTATGGAGTATCACATTTGTAGATCTTTATTCTTCTATGCTATATTTATTGTAGGTTTCACAACCTTCACTCGCAACACATATGGCAAGGTGTCCATGTTGCCGCGAGTCAACACCAATGATCCTCTCGAGAGCTTCTATTGACTGTGGCTGAAGGTGTATGAGTACCCTTTATAATCTAATTATCCTATAGAGATAAGGTTGAGGTGAATATCAGGAGTATGTTTTACCTCCTTTAGTTTTAAGGAGCCATTGTCTTCAGGTTTTTTATGTATTATTCTGACTACATATCTCTCGAGATGCCATTATTGCCCATCTTCACGCTTTCGAAGTCGTCGGGGGAGTAGGATGTTATGAAATCCCATCTTGAAGTGGCATGAATTAAGGCTCCGTTGTCGATCATCCACGTAGTCTTCTGACTAGCCAAGTTCATGGAGTTCTCTTTATACATTACGAGAAATTCTTCCTCAACGGTGGCAACAATGTTTTGGGGTTATTCTACCGCTTCAGCCTTCTTCTTCCCATTAAGCTTCAAACACAACTTTTTCATGTGGCCCCTCTTGCTGGAGTGGAAGCTCTAAACATCGGTGTACCTCGGCTTTTTCTCCGATCTTTTTGGGTAGAAGGTCCTTGGGTTTTACTATGTTCTTGCCGCTCCGTGACAAACATGTCATGTGAGGAAGAAGGCGGTCATTAATTTTCGTCTGCATTTCTTCAATAAGAAGATTCTGACTTCACAATTTCCATGGAAATTGTTTTATTAGGAGTGGAGTTAGACAATGATGTTTGGAACATCTCCCAGGAATCCATTAAAGTTCCAAGTAGCTAAGTGCTTGGAATTCATCTTTAGGCTTGAAATTATGCCGACAAGCTGATTAAAGGGCTCTTAAAATTTGTTCATGTGATCATTCGTAATAGCTTTGACATCATGATATTTGAGGCCAACCAACAGCTTCATGAGGAAACATTTTTTTATTCCCCATTTTTTCTAACATAGAGATTATCGAGTTTCTTACAAAGCTTTTTAGCATTCTTCTCCTCGCTAAGGTGGCCAAGGACATTGTCATCTACCCACTCATATATAGCCTCACACCTGTCGATGGCTGGCTGCTAAAACACTATCTCATTAATTATTGAACTGATTAACTTAATCAAAATTTCTGCAGCTCATTAATTAAAAATATAAAAATATTGCAGCTCATTTATGAAAAATGATCATGTCCATTAATAAAAAAATTGCTACATTATTTTAATAAAAAAACTATCAGTCACTTAATTCTTTGATGTTTGAACTCAACATTGAGACCAGCCCTCAGTCCAAGATCTGATTTTATTATTGAAGAGGTACAAAGTGTGGCGTTTGGTTTGTAGGGGAATAATCGGATGTTGAGTCTTTCAAGGGAAAGGATCCAATGCTCATGCCAATTGTATCCGCCAATTGTTGTTTTGGTCACTTTGTCGGAGAAGATAATGGTAGATTTGTTCATATTAAATTGATGTCCGAAAGCAACACAAAAGGAGTGGAAAATGGAATTAAGATTTTGGAATTTGGTAGTGGAAGCCTTATTGAAAAGGAGGATGTCGTTACCAAAGAGAAGATATGAGAAACTGTAGTTTTCTTTTTGGAAGGGCTTGAAGGGGTATGGATAAGATCTTCAAAGTTTTTGATAGCCCATTCATGTCGATATTAAATAGGAGCAGAGAGAGTGGACAACCTTACTTGAGACCAGAGATGGATGGAAAGTAGCCTGTGAGGTGCCATCAAGATTGAGAGAGAAGTGAATGCCCTCGATATAGAATTAAATCCCTCAACTGAGCGTGCGAGGAAAGTTCATCACATGAAGGCGTTCAATAATGAAATACCAATTGATGCTATTAAAGGCTTTTTAAAGATCAAAGTTTTGGTTTATTCTTCTATTTGAGGACACTTTTTAAACTTGCTTAAAAATAATGACCAACAATTACAGCTTACTAAGAAGTCTTGTCAAATGAAATTTCTATCTTCTCCATACTTTCATTTCTATTTTTTCATATTGCACGCATATTGATACTGATTAACTATTTTAAAATTTATTATTATTACAATATCACTTGGCTGCATTTTTATATGAATCATGTATTATTTTATTTTTAGTTATAGATAAATACTAAAGATACATATTATATTAAGCTACACGTACAAATCATTGCTATGATAAAAAAAAATGAAACTGAGAAGTTAAGAAAAAAGATTGGCATATGATAGCTTGGAACTCCCCTTAATAGTGTAGTTCATGCGGCTAATCATACTTGCGCTTGTAATGATCATGAATTAAGAATATAATATCGAACCATATGGTATTTGGTGTTTACTCTTTTGAGGGGCAATGGTAACTAAGAATAAGGGAGCAATTCTCCTATCGTACTATAATGTGAGGGACATTCATTGGCGACTAATAATCGGTGAAAGATAATCACAAATCCCAAATATCATAATGTAAAGTTATAATACTTTGAAATCAACTAAAAAGATATACATGCAGCTTATTTAAGTAAATGTGGCATGCGTATTGAGTTTCTTTTTATAAATCAAATATCCTTCATTTATTAAAGCTAGCTTGAAATTTTATTCATTTTCTGGCTTATAAATTTATACAGGACAGAATTTGAATGAAGAGGGAATTAGTATATCATAAAAGAATATTATATTATAAATATTTTGGGTATTTTGACAAATATATGAATTTATAAAACTTACATTTTGATAGGATGTAAATAAAAGAAAAAAAATTATGGATACATATTTACTTTTGTTTTTGATAATTATGTATATTTATAAATGGAAATAAAATTTGTAGTTAAACAATTTTTTTTTTCATATTTGGATATTTACTCGGTGTTTGATTAAAAAAATGAAGACCTTTACCATCGTGGTCTTTGCTATCGCTTTGGTAATTCGAACAATGGGTCGAGAGATGACACCTTTTAACTCAGTACCTTTATACCTTTTCACAGTTTAGAAAGGTGCCCTGTTTTTCAGAAGAAATTCTAACTCTACTCAAAAAGTGTAAGAGGCCCATAGAAGGTTTGTTGTTAGAGAATCTTAGCAAAGTACCTCCTCCCACAAGAAGAGAAGATTTGGTAATGCAGGCTCTTCTCACCAAGCTTCGAGAGCATAATCTTTAGTCAATTCTACCCCACACATAGTGTTCAGTCATATATTGGCTTAGGAAAGTTTCCCTTGGGTCCTTTTTGTGTTGTCGTCATACGGAAGGCCAATGCAATCTTTAGTCACATGTATGCTCGAAGAATGGTCAACAAAGCCACATGATCAAAGATTGCCTATAGCTCTCTATGTTCGTACATCTCCTGTGTTGCCACTACAACCTTCTTTAGACATACTGATAATCAATTACAAAAAAATTTGAAGCCTTCGCAACCCTTTTGATAGGCTTGCTAGGGTCTATGTCTCATTTATCAAAATCCTAAGCTCTGTTAACGTGGTGGCAGGTACTCTCTTGATTTGAATCAGGCCTATAGAGTCCTATTTTATTCAGAAGTTACACACTCCATTTTTAAGCATTTTGTCAACTTTCGTGGCTGCTTTAGCTTCTATCTTTTGCTCATTCAGTGACTTCATCTGTGGGTCATTGTTTGATTGAGAGTCACTTAAGCAATGTGACTATGAATTTCTAAAATGCTTTTGTGAGTTGATCATGTGATGTTGTCGATATCAAAGTTCAAAGTCATTTTTGGCAAGAATTGGTTGAGTACTTACCCAACCCCATTAACTAAGAGAAAAATATTTTATCATAAATGTATGGTTAATTTGAAAAATATGCTTTGAGTGGATGATGACAAAATTATTTGTGTGGGCTCTCATTGTGTTCTTTTCTCTCTGATCTCTTTATATTGACTAGAAAATATAATGAAGAAAGGTCACCAATATTCTTAAGATCTCTTATCTTGATATCTCAGCATAACTGTGCATTAGAGGGAACTTATGTGGTGTCCAAGCTCCACATAGTGTCTCCTAAAAAATCTTTGGACTATCTCCCATTCAAGAGCTTGTGTTTTGCATAGAACTTATGATAAAACCTATACCTATTATGAGCCTCCATAGCATTTAACCCCTAAAAACTTATTGGGGCTTAAAGCTCAGCTATAGAAAGTGATAAGCCCTAACTCTATATCATGAGTTGCTCAAATTTTGTTCATACAAAAAAGGATGATTCATTGCAAATGGGCATCGACAAATGTGATCTGAACAAGATCACTATAAGTAATAAGTACCTCTTACCTTTTATTGATGAGCTTTTTGATTTATTTCTGGTTATTAGTGTCTTCTCTAAGATTGACTTGCACTTTGAATACATCAGCCGCTGAATGTTCGATAGTCAACCCTCTTGCAAGACTGAGAATAATATTTAAGTGTACAAACTTTCTCCATAAAATGTTCAAGACTAAGTATATTATTCTTTATGTTTGGCACATAGAACACATTTATGCTAAAGCAGTACCCTTCTTTATACAAACTTTCTCATACTACATATGGGAATAAATAAAGAATTTTCTCATACATGTTGCGCACTCAACTTTTTATTTAAAATGGTGGCTGATATTGTAAGCAACCTCATCTTTTTTGTCCATCTTTTATAATAGTAGGACAGACAATATTTTAATGTGACTCCTGCAAATAAGATGTGTCCCAATATAAAAATTGTGCCTCTTTATCATAAATCTGCCAATGGTTGCATCTTTTTCCAACTTTTTCATCTATCCGAAAAGGTGTTTCTCTTGTAAATGGATACACTTTTATTAATGATATATCCCCTAATTTGAACTTGAAGCTAAGAATTATTTAATGAATGTTTTGCGACGATGATTCCAAGAATACTGGAATGGGCACATGCTCAACTTATCTTGAGGATTAGAAGATAGATTTTCACACAATTTTTAAAAGAAAAGGTATTTTGTGAAACTCTAATGATTAAAATCACTTATATTTTTAAAATTCAGATAAATTCAATTTGAGTCGAATCTCAGCTGCAAAATGTGGATCCAATGGTTACATAAGCATAACAAGCTTGTTCAACCATTGCAGGCCTGAACAGGTGGGACAAGATTGGAGATATTGGTGGAAGGAGCTTCTTCCTACGCACCAGCCTTAGCTTCAACAGTTGTGGAAGAGAAGCTGAAATCCAAAGTCTTCGGGCATCTCTCAACTGCCAATACTCATCTGCCATTGCTAAATATGTTTACAAGATTGATAGGAGAACAAAGAAAATGTTCAAGTTATTGGCCTGCTTTCTCTGTGTTTGATGCCAAATGAATACATATGTATATATACACATATACATAACATATACATACATGCAAACATCCCATCTCAGGTTTCTCTCATCACCCAATTATTTAGTGAAAAGATTGCAAAGTTCAAAAATAATTTTATGACTTCAATTTCTAAATTTATTTAATTTGGAAATTTTAGTCCTTTAACTTTGCATAATATTATCCATATATTCAAATGGATGATGGTACTGATAAATGTGTGATGAAAGCATATTTATAAGAATAAAATATTACTGTGTCATTTATTAAATACCTACAAAGCCGTAAGTTTTACATAGATGGCATTTAACAAAAAAATTATGTAAAACAATAAACATTTTATTTATATATATTTTCATTTTATTTCAGTTATTTATGTTTTGTTTGTAAAGTATATATTCAGTTAAATACAAACAGTCCAAGCAACAAAGATCCCATAGTTTAAATCAAGAATGTTCAGTTATTAGGAAACTAGATCAAGCAAAGCATCTGACTGGGAGGGTCATCCTTTTCTCCTACAGCCAGTTTGTATTCCTCAGTTTCCATTTTTTGGATATCTATACATACAGCACCCGATATCAATTTAAGAATGCATAATGACTGGTCAATTTGTATTTGACGACAATTTAAATCATCATCATGGCTACTAATAAAAAAGGGGAAGCTGTTATATATTAGAATTGAGTGGTTTTCTTAGGTGTGCTTAGCTCTTTAGGTTTAGGAACCCTAATATTGTGATTATTTACTCTTATAGTGAAATTCTCATCATCTTTTTCTTATGAATGTATGTGCTTTACACTAAGTCATAAATCATTGTGTTTGTGATTGTATTTTTTGTGGATTTTATTGTTTTTACAATCTCGATCGCAACAAGTGGCATCCAAGAGATGTTGAAGACATGGGAGATATAGGAGAAGATAGTGTTCATCTTTGATGTTGGTGGCGAGGATCATTCACCAAGTTGTGTGACCGACCCTAAACAGTGTGATTTTTTATCACACGCAAGCGTACGTGATCTGAAGTAGTACAGGGATGGCTAGTCTCATAATTATAGTCCAAAAGGGTTAAATAAAGGTTACTAGTTACTTTTTTTTATTCTAATGTTTAGACAAACGATAGTAATTTTGTTACTGAGCTAAATGGGAAATAATTTAAACATAAATTACGAGGATTGTAATAATGTTTAGGAATCAGGGAGAGTTAAACTTAAACTGATCTACTATGGTTCAACATTTTTAGTTCTTACTGAGCTTTAATATATTGTTTCGTGAGTTTATTAAATATATATTTCATGGGACTGCAAGAATTTAAACCCACAAGTGATCTCTTACGCACATTGGTCGCTCACTACTAAGCCCTAAGGTTGTCTTTAATAGATCTCATACAAGATCTCTTAGCTTAGACATTAATGTCTAAATATTGGTTTACCTAGGCTCTATTTGTGTTCCCTATCTAATGAAATTGGAATTGAATTTTTCCTTCTTTGTTCTCACATGCACATGGATATTTTCGTGTTCAAAGGAGAGTGTGTAGATCTCTCTATTCCAACAATCATTTACTTGGTCCAACCTTGTGTCTAAGTGAAGGACCACATGAGGAAAAGAACACTGAAGGCATGGAACAACAAGCACACATAAATTCTTGATCTGAACTTTTGCTCGGATCAATGAATCTAATACTACTTGCATGGCATGCCTTTCACATGCACACACATCTTGATCAGAACTTTTAGTTTGATCTAAGATGTAGTATTGTGCAGGCATGCTTCCTTAAAGTTAAAGTTCAGCGCACGTAACTTCTTGATTTGAAATTTTGCTCCGATCAAAGGAATTAGTGCGACGTGAAAGGTATACGTTCACATGCTTATTCATCCTAATCAAAATTGTTGCTCCGATCTAGGATGAATCACAGCATGAACACATTCTTCTTTGGACAATAGTTACTCTAATGGTTCAACATTAAATATATGATTTTAATAAAATAATAACAATCATACACATTCAACTTAAGAAACCATTCATTCAAAACTCAACAAATCCATGAGAAAAGTCTACACATAGATTTAGCCCAACCCTCCCCGAAAGTCAATGTAAATTGAAGAACAACATGATTCTACACTAGTTTGATTCAAGAAAGAAACAAGAAATAAGTTTAAGTCAATGTTACTGAGGGAACGCCCAAAGAGTTCTCTTTAATTTCTTCTTCTCTTTCTTCTTGTTCTTCCTTCTTCAATGCCAGCTTTTGGATTCCTCTTTGATGGCGGTTGGAAAGATTTTCTTGGAATCCTACTTCCTTCTCAATAATAGTCTCTCTTTTTCCCCTTATTAATCCTCCAAATGCCAATTTATTTTTCCATTTTTATACTTCTTCTAAAAAAATTTTATAGGGAAGGTCAAAGGCTTTATCTCTTTCCATCTCATATCGCTCTTTGTGACTGTTACTCGTCGTGCACCTAGGCGTGCCTGAGGCGCTTGAGCGCCCAGGTGTCTGTTTATGAAATTTGCTTGCGGCGCATGGGCGCACTTGAGCACCAAGGAGTTTGTTTATGAAGTTTGCTTGTGGTGCCTGGGCGCGAGCGCCCATGTGTCTGTCTTCATTTGTGATGTAGGCGCTTGAGCGTCCGGCTTTCTATCAGGGGATTCTACTTCCGACGCCTGAGCGCCCAGCTTTTGGGATTCTTGGTTTGGATGTTGTATGGAGGCGCATAGCTGCTCTCATTTGTGCATTCTAAGGGTCAAATTAGCCAAATTACTCCTAATAGCCTGCAAAATCAATATAGGAGTGAAGCATATGAAATTAAGTTATAACTAGTAAAACTCTAATTTTAAATCAATACAAAATAATGTGGTAATTTTAATATAAATGCAAGGCTTATCATTGTGATGCATTCGACAAAGATTGATGTCGTTAAGTTTGAAGGCAAGAACAACTTCTGCATGTGAAGGTGCAACGTTATGGATGCACTTTGTGCATAAAATATCGAAGATGTTCTTGATGAAGATGAGGAAACTAGAGGAGATGACAGAAAGCGATTGTATCAAGCTGAACCACAGCACATGTTGTTTGATATGAAATTGACTTACCCAAAATATCAAGTATGCGGTGATGACAAAGATTTATGTGTGGAAGTTTTGGAACTTCTTCGAGAGCAAATATATGACAAATATTGTAGAGAATCGTCTCCACATGAAAAAAGATTGTACTGTTTTCTGATGCGATGAGATATTTCTACTGATGAACAACTGAACGAGTTCACAAAGCTGTTGATAGATTTATTAAATTTGGACGAATCAGTGGAGGATGAAGACACCAATGCCTCTTCTTTTAAACTCACTTCCAGATGAGTTTGAGAACTTCACCATAACACTCATTCAAGAGAATAAGACCTTGAAATATAATGAGGTGATTGTTGTCTTTTTGAACTATAAATTCTATTGTCAAGATAAGGAGTCAAGAAAGTCGAAGCTAGCAAAAGCATTCGAAGCTAACAAAAGCATTAACCCTCCATAGAGGTATATCTAAGAAAAAGAAGCAATGGTCAAATAAGAATGGCGGTGATTCTCACAAACGAGGCAAATTCAGGGGTTTTATCCTTGGGTGCAATCAGTGTGCATTTGCTTGGAAACCAATTATTGAAAAAATACCAAGTTTAAAGGAAAAGATTTGAAGGATAGTGGATTTTTCTGAAGCAAAGACGGACATTGCTCAAAATTTGGTGATTGTTCTAATTTGACAATGGATACAGGTGCGATATATCATATTTTTCCACGAAAGGATTAGATTTATTCATACAAGGAGACAGACATCGAAGTTGTTATTGATATTGGGAGTGTTATAATCAGGTGTGGCGACCCGTGCCTCGACAAGGTGAGTTGGGGTGGTCGTCACTTAATAAATCTTTCACTTATCACTAGATTAGGTTATAGTCCCCAATTCACTAATAAGGGAAGGATGTGCACTTATGAAGCAGCATAATCATTCACTAAATATACACATATCAATCATAGTGCGGAAGAAAGAAAAGAACGAGTTTACATCCATTACATCATAATACAGAAATAGGAAACATGCAACTCATAATAAAGTAAGCAGTAAAGGAAAATATACATAGTACCTGTACAATTACAATATTTAATAATTTCAAATTGAAAAGAGAATAAACACTCAGTCTCACAAGAAAATAATATAGAAATCTAAAGATCTTCAGCAGTAGGACGCTTCTCCTCTTGATCTAGCTCTACTCCTGGTTCAACCACCTCAAACAACTCAAAATTTGCTATTGTCGGTTTCACAATGACAGGGCCCCAGCCCAAAAGAAGAAAAATTGATTAGACAAATTATCTAAGTACATTTTAAGCTGATTAATTCATATTCTTTTAAGATATCACCATTTACTTAAATAACTAAATCAAGAAAATAGGTGCAACAAGCTAAGAAGAAATAGGGAAAGCTATAAATAATACATTTATAACTTGAACAAATTATGAGGTACATGATATATGCTGCAACAAAGTTAGACAATATATATGTATAATACTGTAAGTATTGAAAAAGAAGACTTATCCTAACATACTAATAATCATATAAAATTATGCAGATTAATAGAAAGTAAACTAAACTGTGATACATATAAGTAAGTTTTATCAACAACTAGCATCCTAGCACATATTTAAGCTTTGAGGTGTAGTTGCTACACTTGAGAGCGTGTTGGTTTCTTAACTCATATGACACATCAGAGATGAGGTGGAGCATTGTTGAATATTTTTTGAAGCCAATTAGAAGGAGAGAAGAACCTAATGCCAAGTGTGAACAAGCTTTGTAAAAAATCAAAAAAAAAAAAAAGCTTAGAAAAACTAGAAAAATTTAATAATAATTATAAAAAAATCAGTTGGGGGCTCAACATAATACCAAGCTTTGTTATGCCTTGGCAGGAAGCAAACTAGAAAGATTTGTGATTCTCAATCTCTATATAACCTTAAAGTGTCAAAGCTCCCTTCAAAGTCTTTATGTTTGGAAATCACCAAAAAAATATTAAAGTCATAGAGGAAAAATGGAAACCAAGAATCATAACCACATTAAAAAATTTAATAATAAACACAAAGCCACATCTCATAGTAGAACAATTGCAACATAATTAAGCAAGTGAAGAAAACCATAAGAGGTCATCCATTGAACTCAAAAAAAACCTCAACACTCATTAGTGCAACTAATTCTTGAGCATATTTAACTTAGCCGAGTTAGAGAAAGCACAAGTCAATATTTGTCATTTCCCATCCATAGAAAAAATTTAATACTTAATTTTTGTTACTAAAGTAACTGGACAATGAAACCATTATTAAAGCACCATAATTTATTTTGGAAGGTGCTTTAATAATTGTTTCATTGTCCTGTTATTTAAATAAGGAAAAATAAGTATTAAATTTTCTTTGTGGATGGGCAATATCAATCGCACCTTGATTTTCTGTCCCACCAAATATTAGAAATCATTATGCTAATTAGTAATGTTAAATGCTATTTGGCTCTCAAATCACCCTAAAAATAATGGATGATTAGGATTTTCATTTAAAATAAATATTTTTAGCATGTTCTTTTATTTTTAAAATAATTAATTCTTTCAATTACTTGAAGTAATGATGTAATTCTAAGAAAAAAATTACATTAAATAGTAGTTTAGCTATAATTCAGCAACTCATAAGAAAATCAATATTATAAAGACTTTATTAGCTAATCAATTGTTTTAAATCTCCATGTGAATCTAATTATATCTAACACACACGCGTGCGCACGCACGCACATGCACATGCACATAAACCTTCTAAACCATTCTCACACATCTCCTATTAAAAATTTAAGGAATTTCACTATCAAATATTAAGAAAAATTTTAGAGAACATCTTTGATTTGAAGTTCTTTGATTTTGAGTGTGTATCTCCTTACTAACATATCAAATTACTGGATTTAAGGGTATGGATCTAGATTTTTATTATATGCATCCTTATTTTTACTCATTTGCAAGGATTTCTTTGATTAATCATTAAAAGCATATATGAAAAGTTTGTATCTTTTTTATTATTCCGTTCAAGTAATTTATTCAATATGTACTAATAATGCTATGAAATCAATAGTATTAATTCAAATGCCTATTGAAAATTTAGTATGTGAATATAAGGATAAATTCCATATAATTATTGGTACATTAGTTTGAGATTTTCTTGTGCAAATAAACTATATGTGATCTATTGTAACGACTCAAAGTCGTTACTTTGCAAATTATGTCAAATCCCGCCTTAGAAATCAGGATCTCAGAGAATTTTGAATTATGGCAAACAAAAATATCATAGGTAAGAATAATTTTAAAGATCAAAGTGCCATAATTTGGGAAAAATCTGAATAACGGAAGCTCTCGTTTTATTTTCTAAATTATTTAAATTCTAAAAATTATAAACATTGAAATACGTGCATGAATTCATCGTTCTCAGTGTCGTTATGTTAAGTATATTATTAAAGGATGCTCGAGAAGTTTCATCAAATTCTGAGCACCGGTTTGATCGTGGTTAATTTTTGACGTTTTTAACCTAAAAAATTAATATAAAATAAAATTTTACTCCGAATCGAAAATTTTCAGCGTGAGGGTGTTCGTAATATTATAACACACATCAGTGTCAAATTTCGTTGTATTTGAACGTCAAACAATAGAAAAATATGATTAATTTGAGTTTAAGTAAATTTAAGAATTTCTTTAAGAAATTCTTTCTTTCTTCCCCCCCCCCCACCCCCCAATCGCAGGATTCTTCCAAGCGAAAGAATCCTCCGCCCATCCTGCGCTAAAGGCCACTAATTAGCGCCTTAATGATGCTTTAAAGCCTCCTTTATCCTCCTTATCCTACACCTCTACCCATCCCTCTTCCTCCTCTATTAATACTCCCTCCTTTCCCTCCTTCTCCTCTCCAAAAATAGCAGCCTTCTTCTCTCCCAACTGCCAATAGCAGCTCCCAACTCTCCTCCCATTCTCTCCCAGCCAGCCCACAGCAGCCCTCCTCTTTCAACCCATAGCCGCCGGCCAGCAGCCCCAACAGCCCCAACAGCCAACAAGCTGCTAGCCAGCTCCCAAACCTCAGCCAGCACCTCCTTCTTTTCCATTCCAGCCAGCTCCCAGCCTTCAAATTGCCATTTCTAGCCAACTCCCACAGCCAGTAATCAGTCCTCTCTTCTCCTCCCTCTCCTAGCCAGCAACCTAGCCTCTCCACCTGCCATTCCAGCCCTCTCCAACTTTCACAGCAGCTCCCCTAGCCTTCAGCCCTCAGCCCACAGCAGCCAACCTCTCCTCCTCAGCCCTGCCAGCCCTCCCCCTTAGCCCACAACAATCAGCCAGCAGTCAACTGCTACCTTGCCAGCCAACAGCCCCACATCCCTCCTCCAGCCTCCGGCCTTCCTTCGTTTTCCAAGCAATCGTAATCTAAGGTAAGAAATGGAAAAGAAAAGAATTTAAATTTTCCTTTTGTGCTTAATCATTAGTATGATAATAATAATAATAATAGTATTAATATTTTAAATATATTGTTTACATTATCATAATGGATAACAGTGAAAATATAATAAAGATGTCTATTATTTCTAATCAATTATTTTTCTATCTTTATTTTTAATAATATTAATATGATCATAATAATAAAATATGATTAGAACAAGTGACAATAAATATGGACTTATATCATAATAAGAATATGAAAGAAAAGGACAGAAAAAAAGAATGTAAGAAAATTCTTAAAAGAAAATAGTATTCCTAAAATCATTGACTAAAATATCGAGAACTTAAATGCAGATTGAGCGAACTGTCACTCATCCGAACTTAAAATATAAAAGATACCCAATATATGACATGTATTACATTTTTATTACTACTTTGAGCCAAATTTTATTTTGAAGCTTTGTCGATTGTTCGGAACCAGTGTGGTAATATTCGTGGGTTACTGAAAATGACTTAATTAACATTAATACTTGATTGGTTGATGGAAACTAACATCACTTTCATTTGTGGCCAGTTACTGGAAAAATGATATTAGTAACGATATTCGTGACTAATTACTGAAAAAATGACATTGGTAATAGCATTTGTGAATTATTACTGGAAAAATGACATCAGTAACAATATTCGTGGTGGGTTACTGAAAAAATAAAATTAGTAACCTGTATCTTTGTGCTATATCTTTTGCAGGAAATTAATTATTTCATTTGCATTTTTTTCTTATAATTTTTCCTGCATCTCTTTTTAGCCAATCGCATCTCTGCTATTATAAAATGTATACTGCATTGATTATTATGGCACTTATAGTACTCTCTAATTACTATGAATTTTAATTCTGATATTGTTTGTTGTACAATATCAGGTCAGGTACTTTTGGAAGAGCTTAACCCAAAACCCTAATACTTAAAATTTTAAATCTACCAATGGATCTATGACAATGCTATTTTACTTATCATTTATCTTTCTATTTTATTTTTCACTTTTGTATGAGGAGTACGATGAAAGATCTTGTAATATGAACTTTGAAATAAATAAAAAATATTCTTGATTTTTATGTGTCCCTTTTTTTCATTACACAATATGATCTTGCGGTAAGTGAACACCCGATGTCGGAATAGTTTCTGCTGAACCGACATCGGAATCTGCACAGTTGGTATCAGAGCTGGATTGAGTATTTGCGGAAGAAAAGAATATACATGTAAAAATAAGGATATATTCAATTTAAGAAGATTTTTAATAACTTAGGATAATAGTACCATATTCAAAAGTGATAGCTCTCCTTCTTTCTTACTTTTAAACTATGAGAATAGACTAAGACCTTGTTATTACCCTTTATTTTGTGCATCTAGTAAGACAGGTTCTACGATTAAAACAACTTTTTATAAACATGTTTATTATAATTTTTTTATTTTGAATCAAAATTTTATAAGCTTTATTTATCATTGCAAGTATTTGTTTGTGTATTCAGTTAGATGCAACCTCATCTAAACTCAAGTTTATTAAATTATCTCCAAATAGATGGATTTCAATGAAGGCTTCCTCTCAGTACCCATTGAAACCCCTGTTAAGACCACAATCTTCTTATCTGTAGCAGACAATAGAACAGATCATCTAATAGAAGCTGTGTTGCAAGCCCTTTCAAACTAAGGGAAAGCCTTTACCTCCCTGCTCGCATCAGAACCCCATAGAGGGCAAAGATTATGAGTAGATGATGCTCAGCAAGTCTTCCTCGTACTTTTAACAGATCGACCAGACCCATGGAGGCTGAAGACTGAATCCAAGCCGTATAGAGTAAATTGGACAGTTTAAAATGTCATTCAAGTGAGGAAGTTAGACTAGCGAAATATTTACTATAGAGTAAAGCCGAGAGGTGGTGGAGGGTCACGTACGAGACAAACTTTAAGGGCGTCAGTTTGGAGGACATATTGTGGGCAGAGTTCACGACTGCATTCAGAAGCCGCTACATTCCGCATTCAGCCTAGAGGATACTTGAGAGCCAATTTATAAAAGTAGCTCAGGGCGACCGATCTATGCCACCGTACGAGACGGAGTTCACAAAACTCTGTCATTACGCACCTAAGCTTGTATATTGTGAATCTTCAAGGTGCAGTAGGTTCTTAAAGGGTTTAAAGGACAACATTCGCACTAATCTGATTTCACTGAGGCATACAAAATTTACCGATCTGTTAGATTATGCGATAATGCTAGAGCATAACGAACAAGTGGTTGCGGAAAGACAAGGAAACAAGCATGATCATCCCACAGAGGATCAGGAGACTTACAAGCATCCCTGTTACCCTCCACCAGCTAGGGCATACCAAATGATCGTAGAAGTTTCCAGGACCAATGAAGGTGTTCATTATAATTGACCTCACCTGCTTAGGAGTGCTACCATGGTCAGGACATCTATTTTATCTACGGGCGCCCGGGTCACAGTTATCGATTTTGTATCACTAAAAAGATAATCAATTGAGATATAATCCCTGGGGCAAGATCTGCCCTAAGACTGAACTCAACACCAGCAGCCCCCGCCAATAACCAATGAAGAGGAAGTGCTCCTATGCAAGTTGCAGTAATGGCAGCGCCTATCCAAAGGAATGGGAAGGTTCCTCAAGCAAGAATGTACACCCTCACCCCTATCATGGCACCCGATGACAACAACGTGGTATTCGGTATTAATCTCACTCATATTTAAGTTTTCTTTGTATGATGTCGATGACAACATTATTTTTAAGTAGGGGAGTTTGTAACGACCCAAAGTTATTACTTTACAAATTAGGTCAAATCTCACCTTAGAAATATGGATCTCGGGGAATTTTGAATTAGATCAAACAAAAATACCATAGATAAGAATAATTTTAAAGATCAAAGTGCCCTTGTTTGGGAAAAATTTCGAATAATGGAAGCTCCTATTTTATTTTCTGAATTATTTAAATTCTAAAAATCAGGAATATTAAAATATGTGCCAGAATTCATCGTTTTTAGTGTCATTGTGTTAATTATATTATTTAAGGTATGCTCGAGAAGTTTCATCAAATTTTGAGCGCCGGTTTGATCGTGGTTAATTTTTGACGTTTTTAACCTCAAAACTTAATCAAAAATTAATATAAAATAAAATATTACTCTGAATCAAAAAAAATTTGGCGCGAGGGTGTTTTTAATATTATAACACACATCGGTTTAAGTTTTATTATATTTGGACGTCAAACGATGAAAAAATATGATTAATTGAGTTTAAGTAAATTTAAGAATTTCTTTAAGAAATTATTTCTTTCTTATTTAAATTAGGTCAAACAAAAATACCATTGTTAAGAATAATTTTAAAGATCAAAGTGCCATAATTTAGGAAAAATTCAGAATAGTGGAAGCTCCCGTTTTATTTTCTAAATTATTTAAATTCTAAAAATCATGAATATTAAAAATATATGCCAGAATTTATCATTCTTAGTGCGTTATGTTAAGTATATTATTTAAAGGCTGCTCGAGAAGTTTCATCAAATTCTGAGCGTCGGTTTGATCGTGGTTAATTTTTTACATTTTTAACCTCAAAAATTAATATAAAATAAAATATTACTCTGAATCAAAAAAATTTGGCGCGAGGGTGTTCGTAATATTATAACACACATCGATGTCAAGTTTCATTGTATTTGAACGTCAAACAATGAAAAAATATGATTAATTGAGTTTAAGTAAATTTAATAATTTCTTTAAGAAATTATTTCTTTCTCCCCCCCCCCCCCCCG
The DNA here is from genome assembly GCA_016760335.1 of Gastrodia elata. Taxonomy (NCBI): domain Eukaryota; kingdom Viridiplantae; phylum Streptophyta; class Magnoliopsida; order Asparagales; family Orchidaceae; genus Gastrodia; species Gastrodia elata. Next base: position 27,884,091 of record CM028681.1, read on the forward strand.
ATCGCAGGATTCTTCCAGGCGGAAGAATCCTTTGTCCATCCTGCTCTAAGTACTGCTAATTAGCACCTTAATGGTGCTTTAAAGCCTCCCTTATCCTCCTTATCCTACGCCGCTACCCATCCCTCTTCATCCTCTATTAATACTCCCTCCTTATCCTCTCCAAAAATAGCAGCCTTCTCCTTCTCTCCCAATTGCTAATAATAGCTCCCAGCTCTTCTCCCTTTCTCTCCCAGCCAGCCTACAGTAGCCCCAACAGCCTACAAGCTACCAGCCAGCTCACCTACTACAGCTAGCAGCTCCTTCTTTTCCATTCCAGCTAGCTCCCAGTAGCTCTCGCAACCCTCAAACTACTATTTCTAGACAACTCCCACAGCCAGTAAGCAATCATCTCTTCTCCTCCCTCTCTCAACTAGCAGCCCAGCCTCTCCTCCTGCCATTCCAGCCCTCTCCAACTTCCACAGTAGCTCCCCTAGCCTTCAACCCTCACCTCACAACAACTGACCTCCCCTCCTCAGCCATGCCAGCCCTCCCCCTTAGCCCACAACAGCCGGCCAGCAGCCGACTGCCACCTTGCCAGCCCTCCCCCTTAGCCCACAACAGCCGGCCAGCAGCCGACTGCCACCTTGCCAGCCAACAGCAGCCCCATAGCCCTCCTCCAGCCTCCGACTTTCCTTCGTTTTTCAAGTAATCCTAATATAAGGTAAGAAATAGAAAAGAAAAGAAATAAAATTTTCCTTTTGTGCTTAATCATTAGTATGATAATAATAATACTAGTATTAATATCTCAAATACATCGTTCACCTTATCATAATTGATAATAGTAAAAATGTAATAAATATGTCTATTATTTCTAATCAATCATTTTTTTGTCATTATTCTTTCATAATATTAATATGATCATAATAATAAAATATGATTACAACAAGTGACTTAATAAATACGGACTTATATTATAATAAGAATACGAAAGAAAAGAATAGAAAAGAAGAATGTAAGAAAATCCTTAAAAGAAAATAATATTCCTAAGATAATTGACTAAAATATCAAGAGCTTAAATGCAGATTGAGCGAACTGTCACTCATCCGAACTTAAAAGACAAAAGGTACACACTATATGACATGTATTACATTTTGAATTTTTATTAATGCTTTGCTTCTCTTAATTGCTTTGAGCCAAATTTCATTTTGAAGCTTAGTTAGTTGTTCGGAACCAACATGGTAACATTCGTGGTTTACTGAAAAATGACATCAGTAATGACATTCATGGCTAATTACTAGAAAAATGATATCGATAATAGCATTCATGGGTTGTTATTGGAAAAATAATATCAGTAACAATATTTGTGGTGGGTTACTGAAAAAAAGACATCAGTAACATGCATCTTTATACTATATCTTTTGCAGAAAATTAATTATTTTATTTGCGTTTCTTCCTTATTATTTTCCCTGATCTCTTTTTTGCAAATCGCATCTTTGCTATTATAAAATATAATACTACATTGATTACTGTGGCACTTAGAGTACTCTCTAATTTCTGGAAATTTTAATCCCAGTATTATTTATTATACAATACCAGATTATGTACTTCTGGAAGAGCTTAAACCAGAACCCTAATGCTTAAAATTTTCAATCTGCCAATTAGGGGTGGCAATTTTACCCGAAATTTGAAACTCGTTCGAAAATCGCTCGAATTTTGAGTCGAATCGAACTCGACTCGAAATTTTCGAGTTGAATATTTGGACTCGAATCCAATTCGAGCCGAGTTTGAGTTAGGATTGACTCGACTCGAATTGGGTTCGAGTCAACTCGAAATATACTGTCGGTTAATGCATAAGTATATAAAGTCGCATATCTTAATAGAAATATACCGAAGCACAGTCGGGTGCAACGCTCACTCGACACCCGACCGGCTGCGGTTCGAATCCCCGAAATGGCAAAATAATGTTTTAATTTTTTCGAGTTGACTCGAACTAAGTTCGAGTCAACTCGAACTCGAATTTGAATGAGTCGAATTTGACTCGACTCGAACTCGGTTCGAGTTCGAGTTGAGTTTAACTCAAAATTTTTGAGTTCGAGTTAAGCCTAACTTGCTCGAACTCGAATCGAAGCCAGCCCTACTGCCAATAGATCTACGATTATGCTATTTTACTTATCATTTATCTTTTTATTTTATTTTTCACTTTTGTACGAGGAGTACGATAAAAGATCTTATAATTTAAAGTTTGAAATAAATGAGAAATGTTCTTGATTTTTATGTCCTTTTTCTTTCATTACTTAATATGATCCCGCGGTAAGTGAACATCCGATGTCGAAACAGTTTCTGCTGAACCGACATCGAAACTTCACATCTATAGCATCATTCATTTATTAGGAACATTCACGTGGATTGTTTACATCATAGCACATGTAAAATTCTAAACAATTTTTCTCTTTATCACTTTGATGGCAACTAGTGTGACTGATCATGCAAGTAATAGAAACAAGAAGTTCAAGTTTGAAAAGTATATTACTTAGGCGTGCTATTATTCTTGAATTATAAAGTCTTTTAGAAATGTCTGATATTTATCTAAAAGCATCATAAGCACATCTTAATAAACTTAAAGTAATAGAAAATAATAATCTTAGAAAAAAACAAACTATAAGAAATTAGTAAGAAGAAAATCAGTTGGGGGCTTTACATAATACCAAGCTTTGTAATGCCTTGGCAGTATACAATATTGAAAGATTTGTGATTCACCCTCTCTATATAACCTTAAAGTGTCAATAGCTCCCTTCAAAGGCTCATGATATGTTTGGAAATCACCAAAAACATTAAAGCCATAAAAGAAAAAGGAAAACCAAGAATTATAACCCCATAAAAAAATTGGGTACTTAATTTTCATTACTAAAGTAACATAACAATGAAACCATTATTAAAACACTTTAATTTTTTTTGAAAGGTGCTTTAATAATAGTTTCATTATCCTATTAGTTTAGTAAGGAAAAATAAGTACCAAATTTTCTTTGTGGATGGGCAATATCAATCGCACCTTGATTTTCTGTCTCACCAAATATTAGAAATCATTATGCTAATTAGTAATGAAAAATGCTATTTGACTCCTAAATAGCCTTAAAAATAATGGATGATTAAGATTTCCATTTAAAAAATCTATTTTTTGGTGTGCTCTTTTATTTTTAAAATAATTAATGCTTTTAATTACTTGAAGTAATGATATAGTCATAAGAAAAAAATCACATTAAAATTTTGTTTCAGCAACTCATAAGAAAATTAATAATATAGAGACTTTTTTAGCTATATCACTTGTTTTAATCTCCACATGAATCTAATTATATCTAACACATACACACACAGATATATATATATATATATATATATATATATATATATATATATATATATATATATATATATATATATTTATTTATTTATTTATGTGTGTGTGTGTGTGTGTGTGTGTGTGTGTGTCTAAGCCTTCTAAACCATTCTCACACATCTCCTATTTAAAATTTAAGGAATTTTACTATCAAATATTAAGGGAAATGTTAGAGAAGACTTTGACATCTTTAATTTGAAGTTCTTTGATTTTGAGTGTGTAGCTCCATACTAATATATCAAATTATTGTATATAAAGGTATGGATCTAGCTTTTTATTATATGTATCCCTTCATTGTTCAGGGATGCCTAAGCTCATCTAGTTTGCCTTATTCTATAAAGACCCCAATAATTGGTTAGAGGATTTACTCAACATTGGGATATTACTTTAGCATCTAATACACAATTAGGAGAAAATTAACCAAATATAAATGCTAAGTGACCAAGTCTCTTTATGAGTAGTTGTCAAGTTAAAAAGATATGTAATAGAAAAAAATTAAGGGAATAAGTAACACAATATTGTAAGTATTAACAATATAAGCAATTAAAATCATCCACTCATTCAACCCAAGCAGTTATAAATAAGGAACACAACACAGATATACAAAAATAGATAGGTAAAAATAACTTAAATAATTAAAGTCTAGTTTAATTACAAATCTATTTAAAAGAGATGGTAAGAGAGAATATAATAATTCTCTCCCTCAAACTAAAAGGATAAGTAAATTTTAATAATAAGCGGAAGCCAATCATTTTAGGAGCCCTTCATGAACTTGGACTTGCATTACCTGATCAAAAAGCTCTTGATTTATCATATTTTGGTATTTAAATATAATAGGGCAAAGCTAATAAAAGAAAAAGTGTAGTTAGACTAAATAGTCTAAGCACATTTTAAGATTGGCTACATTTTTAAATTAACAAGATATCACTAGCATAATTTACAATTTAAAGTAAGCAGTGGAGCTATAAAAGCTAACAGATAAGGAAAGGAAAGTAGACATAACTATAAGTAAGCAAAACACAATACTAAAAATGGAGAGTGTAAATCATAAAAAGTAAAGAAAGTATCTTAAAGTATCTTAGACTCTTGGTAACTAAATAGTTATAAAGAGATCTTACAATCAATAAGATTGTAAAAGAACACTTATATTATTAGTTGAAGTTATGTTAAGAAATTATCTCATTCTTTAGGCATCCACTACAGAATGGGATGAGGAGTTAAGCACATCTGCCCAACTAGTTCAATGGGGTTCTATTTAATTTAAACACTTACATTCACCCTCTCTAGAATGTGAAGTTTTGGAATAGCACTGACCTTTCTGCCCTGTTTACCCTTAGGCATGCCCTTATAGTTTTATGAAACTTTTATTTATATACCATAATCTTGTATGAATGTTCAAGAAAAAAGACTCAAAGCTAAGTAAGCATTCAAGAAATTTTATTAATTATAGACTATGTGATATCTTTTTGTTATCTAAATTTTAATGATTTACTTAATGATTAGGCTAATTGAGCTCCCAATTAACTTATAGACATGATCTTTAAGTCAATTGTAATTAATAGTAGAGAAAAGAGAAGTTTGGAAAATAGCATTTTCAAGTAATTGGAGTTCATCCTATACTAGTCTGAAGTTAATCAAATCAAATATATTAATGACTAAAGTTTAAGGAAACTAGTAAGGAAGGGTAATATTTATAATTTGCTAAGCTAAAGGAAGTATAAGCTAAAGGAAATGTTATTGACTTTATTTAATTAACTTACAAACTAGAAAGTATCAAATCAATTTAATCTTAAACATTTTAAAGATTAATTGATGTTTAGTATTTGAATGTAAGGAAAGAAATAGATTATTTCCTACAAGTATTAATTCATTTATAATTGTAGGATAATTGGAATATATTAGCTTATTAAAGCATAAAAGGAAGTTATTATTCTCAAGTTTAAATCAATTGAGAACTAAATTAGAAGGTTAAAGACTATGGAGACATGTGCTAATCATCTAAGTGATTGATTGGGCACTAGTCTAATCATTAGTTCTTCTAAAGAACTTTTATTTATTATTTGAAGGTGTTAAGCTAATTGTAACACAATAGAAGATGAAGGATTCTCAAGTTGATCTTACATACACTTAAAGGAGACGTAAGAACATGTAAAAATATAAGAATCTAATTCCAATCTTAATAATTTTAACATATATCTATTGTATTTATTTAAAATGAACCAATAAAATGTTTACATGTAAATCTTCTACTATTTAGAAGATCAAATGAAAATAGGAATATTAAAGAACTAACATTAAGTCAATTCTATAAATAGAACATCAATTCCATTTAAAGTCTAACATGACAAAAGTATTTGAAATTACATTCTAAAATTATGAATTAAATATTTTGAAATTGAAATAAGATATAAGATAATCTTATAGTCTATCATTTTACTAAGAAATGGAATGAAAAAATAATTCATTAAAGAACTATCATTGACTTAATTTAAGCATATGATATTAGTTCTATTTAAGTTCCAACATAATTAAATTACGCGTAACTTTACCTTCTAATTACATGAAATATGATAACATATTAAAATCTAATAAACTAAATTCCATATGAAGCATATATAAAATAGAAGAATTTAAATTCAACATATATTATGCAATTTATTCTATTCAATTCATTCATATAATTATTCTACATATGAAAATGATCAATTATTGAAGTTCAAAACATTACCAAGTCATAACTTACATTAATATAAGAACTATTAACAACATTAAGAATAGTTCAATTTGAGAAGACACATGCATTTTATTTAATTCAAATCATTCATAAGTAATTCTACAAAATGGAAGAAATTTAAAGTAAATAAGCATTAAATAATTTCTATCATCACATTTATGAAAATGCATTTATTTAAACATACAATTTAAAACTATATGTGAGATAATAAAATGAAATAAGTTTATTGTCCTAAGGTTCACACATCCTAAAATAAGCATTTATATAAAAAAAATAAATTAATAATTAACCTAAATTAAGGAGTTAAATACCCAAAATATCCAAATATTGTCCAAATGATATGTTATACATGTCAATGTGATCCTTATATCATAAAAAGTAAAATGACACTAACTATGTTGTATTTGAACAACATTGTATTTTAAGGTTTGGAAAGGTCCTGATTAGGGTTTGATCTCACATTATTATTTCTCATATTTTTGTGAGTGAAATGGACTATTTGATCATTAAGTTTGAACACTAAATAAATCAAATGTCACATGAAACATTGGATTTTAATTATAATTAATTAATAAATCTAAAATAATGATTAAATAAAATAGAAATTAAATGATATATTATTATTCTACGTATTTTTATGATCAAAATGATATATAATATCACTCGTTTTCGATAAATATTTTGTAAGTTATGAGTTAAGTAAAATTTGAATTTAATTAATATTCATCATTCAATTTTATATAACTTCTTTATCTTATTAATTGCATTTCCATTTACTAAAACCTGCGACACTGACAGATGGATAATAATATTCTCATGCCACGTCACTTGAGTAAGACGGCGCGGTTCGATGGATCGAACCGGCCGGTTCGACATCAGCAGTTTTTTAGATCGTCGTTGTCCCCGATAGGATTCCACGATGATGAAATTAGAGCATCATCATTGAGGTATTTAAAGGTTCCTTACAACACATATAATACTTCAAATGAAAAAGTACCTTCCAGCCTATTATCTAAACCTGACATTTACATCTTAGATTTATCCTAAGGTATGCAGAGATGATACCCTAAATTTCACTTTATTCGTATTATAGAATAATTTCAATAATAACTTATTCAAGTTCTATCATTTACGAATATGACAATTTGTCCCTAAACAACAATTTAAGATGCAGCTTCTGAAAAATAAAGGAAGATTTACTCAAATATAATATAAAATCAAGCACACTGTAATGTGAAGTAAGGGAAAAATATAGGTTAAGGGTCCTCTGATTTTAACTTAAAAATTGATTTATTCATTTCATTTCAAATAATCAAAAGCTAATCGGAATGAGTATGAATTTTTGAGTATCAAAACAGAGTATAGAAATTTAGGATATGATTTATTACATTTCAATTCAATTATAAGATTTTTCAAAAAAAATATTCATTCGAGCTAAGAGAAGTTAGTTTGACGAATTGGAGTTCGCCGATACATTAGAATCGTTATGTCATAATCCCAAGCTCAATCGAACTTTTTAGAGTTCAATTAATTCGATTCGAATTTAATAAGAAAATACTAATGTGTCAATTCCAAATGACTTAGCAGCTTTCAAATCCATTTATAGATGATTCAAGCATACAAAAAATGATAGAAGTAATTCTAAATCAGTATTAAGATTTTCCTAATACCTCAAGCAGAAGATTTTATAAATTGAAACATATAGATTATCTAAGGAGGAAGAAATGGGAGTAGTACCTTAGTTTCCTCAATTCCTTTGCTATCGACAAAGGAAGAAAGGGTTTGAAAGAGGAGAGATTGTCGAGCATTCACTGCGTTTATTTTTCAGAACTTCGCTCTCACAATTAGCTTTAGGTGATGTAGATGGATAAGATAGTCTTTAGGAAGGTTAAGGAGGATGGGGGAGGCCAGCTGGAGGGAAGGACCTGCCGAAGGGTACACCTCTGCATCCGCCCGTGCCGCTAGTGTGGTTATCAGGACTTAGTCACGGGTTGGAGAAGACGTACAGTAATCATATTTGAGCCGTTGGATTTTTGCTTTGATCTGAAGGTCAAGATGACTTGATCACAGGGATCGACTCAGAGCCGTTGGATCTTTGGTAAGTAGTGTTATACGGCTCTGATTTGAGCGCGGAGCTGTCCCATGGCTTACATCCGACAGTGAATCTCCATTGTGCTAATATTTAGCTGTTGGAATTAAAAATTATTATATATATTATTCAGTTAATTATAAATCTAATATTTAATTAATATTTTTTTAATTTAATTTCTTAAATTTAAATATTCAAATGTATTCTGAAAAATCCCAAATTTTCACCCTTACCTAATTGTGGGGTGATGAACTCAAAAATATGGTCGGATTTTTGATCGGAGGCTTAATTAATTTACTTAATTTTCTGAATATTAAAATAATATTAAAATAATATTAAAATATTGATGAAAATTTTGAAGACTCTCAAACACTTCCAAGATACCACCCCTAGCTGATTTGGGTGTGGTGAATCTAATGGTGGACTCTATTTTCAATTTTAAGGTCTAAATAAATTATGTATTTTCAGAATTATTAGAAAATCAGGAAATATTGGAAATTGTCAAACGGTCTCCAAATCACATGAAATTTGACGTGGAGACTCTTGACACTAATATAAAAGTAATGGAAATAGATTATAGTCAATTAGGTTACTAATTGATGGATAACAACATTAGGGTTATTACACATTCACCCAATCTTCTCTGCATTTCAACAATAACCACCAACCTTTCTTTAAGCTTCTTTAATGGAGATGAGGGAGCTTGTATTAGTGGGAGTTTGGTTCAAACTAGATGAACACAATAGTTTCCCTTTCTAATCTAACTGAATCCTTAGAAGTTTAGAGCTTGGATCTGATCTCAACCAACCCTAAATACTAGCTAATTTTTTTGACATTTTAGGAACTTTGAAAGTTTTATATTCAAGGGATATGTTTCATTTATCTAAAAGAAATATCATGCTCACTTTGGTCTTATATTCAAGGAAATTCATGCTTTACTTTCTTTTATAAGTCCAACAACATGGTTGCAAATATCTTGAGGAGTTTAAATTAGGTATTTTTAAATGATTTGAGTGGATCTGATTCTTATTGATTGAAGGTTAGAAAGGAAAGTTGATTTGGTAATATTTTATATTAAGGTTTCCCTTAGCTACTTCATTCTCATAATGGCATAATTGTAATATTATTTGCATGCTTCTCACTAGAACTTCAAACTAGGTTTAAGCCATAATTTATGGGATGGGATTATAATTGGATACCCTTGATTCATTCATATTTAATGGCATTATGTAAAACCCAAATTTCCCCTAGCCATGGTTCATGCTTATAACTAGTAGCATTTTTGGTAATCTCATGTCTAGAGTTGTCTCTTAAATGTAGAATTAAAATTCTTCCATATATTTAATGTGCAAAACTAGCAAGTACAATTCAGATTTGCTAATTGGAAAAAGAAGGATTTGTCAATTTCCATCTTGTATTCCTATATAGAATGGAAAATTGTGAATCCCATGCTTATCTATCATCAAAATTAGCTAAATGAGCACTCCACTAATCATAATAATAATTCATAAAGATTAATTCCTAATTTTATGCATGAGGAATAAGTTTGAGAAGTTGATTTTAACATGCTTAGCCCTTTTGTGGAACATGTATTTATGGACTCTATATGAATTATAGTTTGCAAGCTTAATGCAATTTATTTTCTACATGACCTATTTATTTACTCCAAAAATATTATGTGTTATATTTGCGGAGGTTCGAGTGCAACTTAAGTATGTTCTCCAAAGTTGGGTGCTCCTGAACACACAATAAGGTGCTTCGATGTAAGCAAAATCTAAAATAATGGTAAAGACTTTAAGTGCATTTTGGAGTGATTTTAGTAAAGGTGTGGAGAATTTGGAGCCTTTGGAATGACTTTAAGGAATTCATGGATCAAATAAAGGAAAAATGGACATGAAGCAAAACTTGAATGAGTTCTAGGAGGTAAGTTGATTTTGGTTGGGCACACATACGCACCCATCTCAACCATGAAAACTAAGGGTATGGCACTTGAGAACACACAAGCACTTGTTGAGATCATTTAGATAGAGGATAGTGCATTTGTTTTAGCTACCTAAACCGATGGTCTATCGATTGGGCACACTAAAGTATTAAACAATGTGTGGAATCATCTAAGTATTCCCCCAAACATTAGTTAAGCATAAAGTATGATTTTAGTGCTTATTTGAGGCTGCAAAAACCCTTGTATATTTGGGATGTTATGACAGCTATGGTGGTTATGATAAGTGAGGTTGTGAAGATTAGAAATGTTTAAAAGATCCAAAACTTAAAGAGAGTGAGAAATCTCATGTAATCATCTGTTGATTTTATAATGAAGTTCTTCATAGTGTAGCTCTATGGTTTTCCCGATATGGGAGTTTTCCAAAGAGAAATTTTTATATTTATGGTGTGCGATTTCTATGATTTTTTATGTTTTTTTTTTCACATCTTACATTTATTAATCTAACCCTAAGTGATAAAGCCAAGATACATTTGATGTTTTTGCTACATTTTAATCGCCATTGGGTCGACAAGGAAGCAAGAGAATGTTAAAATACCTAATATTATTAGCATAATATAAGTGAGATTTGCAAGCATAGTTGTAACAACTCAAGATTGTTACCCTATATAATTTGGACTAAATCAAGTCCTGATCTTTATTTAAGTAATCTTAATATGTTATTAAGAGTAAACCCTAAAATTTTGGTCCAAATCATGAGTAAATCAGACCAAACCACAATTTTGGGAAATCTCGACAATTAGGAAAATGAGATAATTAATTTAACATTAAATCAAAAACTTGACTTCGTCATTGCACTCATCACCCCCAAATTAGCTATGTGTGATGCTTTGGAAGTGCTTAGAAGTCTTCGGATTTTCTTTGAATATTTTAATATATTTAAAATACCCCGAAAAAATAAGAGAATTAAATTGATCTCAAAACCAAAGTTCAACTTTGTTGTTGCATTTCTCACTCCTAAATTAGCTAGGGGTAAAATTTTAGGATTTTTTGGAGCATATTAAATAGTTCAATTTTAAATATGAAGTTTGGTATAATTAGATTAAATTAATATTTATTTAATTAGACTATGGCCCACTTTATACCTTATCGAGTCGGGCCCGATGGCCCAAATCGGCTCAATCTGAGTCAATCGATCGAGCCATCCCAATCGGATAGCTCGGGCTCTCCCTCCTTGCTTGATCACACGTAGAGCCTGCACATGGCCTTCCTCCTCTCACGCGGTGGTCTCGCCCGCCAGATGGCCTCCCACCACTTTGACAGCCCTCCAACCTCAATTAAGCCTCATTAAGACTCACACATTCGATCACATACTATTTGGTCTCGTCTAGATCTTGGTCTTGAAGCTTCAATCTCACAGCTCGAAGATTCGGAGTGCCTCAACCATCGATCAGGTGCCCCTGATCTCCCTCATTTACTCATGCCAACACAATTATTTTGTTTCATAATCTCATTACATTCGATGGGTAATTGTATGATCGAGCCTAATCAAGCTCGATCAAGCTTGATCGAGCAAATTTCACGGTGGATCCACAATGATTCACAGTAAGCCTGTTCACGGTCTCTGCCTCCGTCCCTATCCGCCTAGGGTTAGCTCTTGTTGGCGATCCTGACCACCTCCGGTGATGGCCCGACCACCAATCAAAAGGCCTTTTCCGAGACCTTTCTAATATTGGGCGGACCGACCTCTGGCGATGTCGAGAAGGCCTCCGTTTATTGTGCCCTAGCTCTATACTTTTGAATTTTGTCTAGAAGAAGGTTCCGTCTCAGGATTGGTCAGGTCGTACCTGACCCACATTGCTTTGACTGGGCTAATAAGTGTTGAAGCTGTGTAGTGGGTCTCACATATCCGTCAGCCATCCGGTGGGTCTCACGAGTCCCGAAGACCCATCAGCAGACAGTGGGTCCCACCTTTTGGATTAATATGTTAAAGCATTATTTAAATTAATGAAATTGGTTTAATTAAATTGATTAATTAGAAATCTTTAATCACTCATAACTATAAATCTAGAATTCCAAAATATAGCAAAATTATGTTATTTTGCTTAGAAAATTATAAGAAATAATCTGGTAGTGTCAAATTTTATATTGGATGTATATTTTTGTTGATAACATTTTTAGGCTTCTTAAACCCCATTAAACCCTAGATTTTTATTTGCTCATAACTTAACCGATTTAGCTCTAAATCATATGATCAAATTTACCATTTTGATCAAAAGAATGCAAGAACAGTAAATTGTAAGAAAATTTTAGTTTTTTTCTTAGATTTTTTAATTGAGCCTAATTACACTAAAAATGGATTAGAGTAAACACATTAATTATTTAATTTTTAAATTTTAAGTTTCTGATCACTCACAAAATAAAGGAGAACACATTGGTTGATTCAAAATATATTTTATGTAATTAATTTCACTTATCACCCACTAATCATCGTGAACCCTAATTAAGGCCTAAATTAATTAATTGGGGACTAAATTGAGCAAACTCTCTGTCATTGTGATCAGTGTGCTATCGGGAACCCATAGCCACTAACTTTACTCAATTTAGACATCAATTAGTAAAGTTGAGTTTTTGGACCTCACTCTTAATCTTCATTAATTATCCTTTTAAGTTAAATCTTATTTTACTCATATCTTGGTCAATTAATCATAGAATTTATAAAACTTTGTTTCAATGAAATCCTTAGACATAGTAGAGCCTAAGTATAGTAAAAATATTAGGTTTCCCTAAGTAATTTTGTGAATCAACCCTTAATGAGCTTAAACCTTAATTTGAGCTCATTAGCCTTAATCCTTGGCCAAATTAGGTGTTTTTAGTTTCTATCTTTATATTAGACAGTAAGAAACCATTTTACATTAATCAAATTTAATTTATAGCCTTAATTCTTAAAATCTCATTTTTGACCCTTATGGAGGGGCGTTTTGGTAATTTTGCCCAAGTCTTGACTTAAGTGCCCTTGACCTAAAAGTTTGTTATTTCCCTTAAATTAGTATAGTAATTATTTAGGAAATCAAAATTTAGATCTTATAGTGATTATTGTGATTTATTATCTTGATCAAAACTTTAGATCTCTTAAAATTAAACTATATGTTAATGAATAATATAGCTATAGATAACTTGACATTGAGGTAGGAAATACCTTATTAAACACACATTGAGATAGGCCCTTAAATGAATCTCATGAACTTTAGATAATTGATCTTTTGTCTTATGGTAGCAATAACCTAATAAACAATAGATTGAACTTATTTAATTGTGGTAGTTCACATAATTTGAATGGTTAATATGTCACCTCCTTAGAACTAATTGATTAGAACCTACTACAATGGAGAATGGATTCAATAGTTTGAAATTCCTTATTTATTAAACTAGTTAGTATAGACCTATAAGTGATGATAACATATTATTACCATATGGAGGTTGTAGTGCATATCCATAAAATTGATTTGACTCAATAAAAATATGGAATTGGTTGATTCAACTTGAATGGAATTATAGAGTTCTAATCTTATCTTGATGAATAGATGAGTATAATTAAGGATAAATTTTCCCATTTTTAAAAAGTGTGTTTATAAGCAGGGAATTGAATAACTTAGTTTGAGAGAATAAACTATAAAAAGGGTTATATATCCCCTTATCTTTGTGCACATTGATAAGTGCAGTTAAACAAACTAAGTATTTCAAGTTACCTTTCTTAGAACACTTTAAGTCATGTTTATAAGTAGCAAATTGAATATGTTAGTTTGAGAGAATAAACTGTAAAATAGTTTTGTCCCCTTATCTTTGTGCACATTGATAAGTGCAGTTAAACAAACTAAGTATTTCAAATTACCTTTCTTAGAAATATACTAATTATGTATATGTACTCCCAACACGTGACAATTTAGAAAGTTATATGAATATAGTTGAATTGAACATTAATTTCAGTTGAACAAATCTATTTTATAATAATACTTTTGACTGAGTTTCAGATTTATGGCAATTACAAGTAAATGTGTCTATTAAGATAATCATGGTTAATAATTAAATAACAAAAGGGATGGTTTCTTTTGCTTACTTTTCATGGTTTTTTGATGATTTTTAAAGAAATCAGGTTGTTATGAAAGCATTTTGCCTAAATTTCATAAGCATAAGCATCAAGAATTATTTGTGAGCTACAAGATACATCATGCATCAAGATTGAGTAGGAACTATGGGAAGTAGCATGCATCAGGATATTAAGATTTATATTGGATGCATTGTGGCATCAAATTGCATATTCATTGCATTTACAATGACATGCAACATGGTTCTATTTTAGTATTTTATTTAGTTTTTAGTCTTTATTGCTAGTTTGTTTTAGCACATTCTTTCAGTTACTGTCTTACTTTATTTTCAGCTTTCAGTACTCATTTTTGGCTTCAGTTTATTTCATTTTTTCTATAATAGATTTATATTTATTTAATGTTGAGCAAACAAAATTTAAACTGTAAGAAAGTAATGTTGAAGCCAAAGAATGTGTTAAACTTATTGTCTAACACGATGTCTTTCTTTTCTTCCTTTCTTTTTGGCCGGATGCCGGCATTGTTGATCCGACAATATGTAAAATCCTAGGCAGTTTGAAAAGCCAGCAGTGGATACTATCCATGAGATTCAAGAGAACCCAAGGGATCAATATAAGACATAGCTTTTATCCACTTATTTAGCTTACTTTTAGCTATGAGATGAGAGGCATTTTTAAGTACTGCTCTTTTATTTTTAAGTAATGGTTTGTAATAATTAATATGGGTGTATTTTCTTTTCTTTCTTTTCTTTCTTTTTTGGGATGAATATTTTTATTCAGCTCTGTGATGAATGTCTGGATGAAGGCTTATAGCATCCTCACTTTGATTATTTTTCACTACATATATTTAGTATTGTAATGTGATCAACATTAAATGCCTATATAAAGTACTCATAAACATTAAAAATATTTTTATTGTTTTACCAAGTTCAATGTGTAAAAGTATTCCAGCTAATACTTAAGATAATAATACTACTTGTCTTAAGAATTAGTCTTTAGCTCTACCTTGGGTAAAATTTTAGTAGTAATATGTGGGGAGGTTTAAAACTCCTTCCCAAGTAACGCACCATTCCGCTGCCAACTGTTAAAATATCTATTTCATGAATCTTTTTATTGTACACGATGAAGGGACGGGAATCAGACAAGAATCATAAGATAAGTAGAGTGTTCCTATCTACCTTATGATCTATTCTACGATACAATTATGATCACAATCACTAAGTGTAAGGAAACTATCATCCTTAATTCATCAGAATGAATCTCAAAGATGAAAATATATAATAAATGACACCTAAGGATTTGAACAAACTTAAATGTTTAAGAGATGCTTAAATAAATTTAAGTTAAATACAAAATCCTAATCATTCATCAATGATAATTATAGGAAATGAAAACCTTCATTTGGGTTTTAGTCATTACCTTAAGCTCTTTGACAATTATTGAATGGATGACTTTCGAGATGGCAAGATCTATGGTAGGACTATCAGCAGAGCCTCTGCCATTGGTGTTGAAGTTCTGGATAAGATATTAGTGTGCCCAAACTTCTGAGGGATTAGCCTCTCAATCCTTGCTAAAGAATGGTTAGATCGCATAATAATTGCCCTTCATGAGACTTCTTGTCCCCATGAGTATTGTTCTCCAATTGGAGAATCATTGCTTGGTGGACCAGTAGAAATATGGTGGTACGAGATGAGCCAAGGACTATAGAGGAAGTGCAAAAGAAACCATTTATATGCCACTTTCATTGATTTTTATGTTTCCTTCATAGATGAATTTTGTAGCTGATGATTATCATTATCCATTATAGTCTCTTGTCCCTATTCAATGCTTGTTTATCCAGTTATCTATCCATGTAATCTTATTTATGAGTAATGAGAAACCCTTTTTGATCTATTTTTTTGTCTTCTGAATTTGTATTCTTGGGAAACTACAGTTATGAATCCAGGATCTACATCGATGATAACTCCAATTAAGAACATTATTTCTTTTTCTAGTGGATCCAATAGCATCAACTATTTGTTTGGCTTGGTAAGGACTCTGATCGAGAGTCAAGCCCAACAAGTCCAAGAGGCTTGTAGCATCCTAACAGCAGAACAACCTTTCGTTCATGTAGTAGCGCCATATACTCCCCATTTCTCTACAGAGGGAATCTTTCATATCTTCCTAAGGCTTAGACCAGCTACGTTCAATGGGGCTCTGAACCCCATGGATACCATTAGTTGGTTAAAGCTTGTGGAGAAGAGCCTCATAAGTATTAAGTGTCCTAATTATAAGGTTGTTTTCTTGATTACACATTTGTTTCAAGATGAGGCTGAGTATTGGTGGGAAAATGAGCGGAACACAAAATTTGTTGATCATGAGACCGAGGATATTCCTTGGGAATTCTTCTTGGAGACATTCAAAGAATCCTTCATTCCCCAATCTGCACACATTATCCTTGAGGACTAACTTCTTCAACTTACTTAGGAAGAGAGATCTGTCTTCGATTATGAAATGGAGTTTCGGCACTTGTCTCGCTTCACTCCATATCTGGTAAGGTCTGAAGCATCAAGATGCAACTGCTTTCTGAAGGGACTCTGTGATTCGATGAAAGCACATCCTGTTTCATTATAGCTCAAGCATTTCTCAGAGCTTGTCGAAGCAGCCCATATGCAAGAACATTTTCAAGGCCAATTGGACAAGAAGAAAAAAGCTTATTTTACTCCTTTGAGAAGAGAACCGTTTAATAACCACAAGCTGGCAAAATTCTACAACCTTGAAGCTGATCAAACCCTAGTGGATGCTCCGGTGCACAAATGTCCCCATCCTTATCGTAAATGTTACCATCAGGGAAATGTCTATTTCACCTGCAATAAGCAGGGACGCCGTTTCTACACATGCATCTACGAAAGGCAATTGATGGAGTTGCCATTGTTCATTCCAAAAGAGACCAAATTTTCCGCCCCCAACCATTGAATAATAGAGTTCCTGCTCTTGCAGTCATGCCACCACCCGCTCCTACTACAGCTCCTAAGGGTGCCCCTGCTTCTAGTCATGCCCATAATCGTCAAGGCCGTGCATCCCAGAATTGTCATCCTTCTGTTCCCACGAGAGTCTACATGCTGACTCCCGCATCAGCTCCAGAAGATAACAGAGTGGTATCGGGTATGTTTAAATTATGTTTTAATTTCTATCTTTTGTTTATCATTTTATTTTGCTTAAAATTATGATAGTAAAGCCATATTATTTGTGTAAACATATGCACTCTTGAAATAAGTGGCAATCTGTGAAACATTTTTTTTGATATCGGAGCTAGTCACTCTTTTGTATCGAAAAGTTAGGCTAAAGCTCTTAAGTTGCCTTTCTATTGTTTAGCTAGCTCTTTGAGCATAAGATTACCATCTGGAGACCATATGCAAGCTCGTCAATTCTATAATGTAACAATTCCCATCGGCGAGCAGTGTTTTAAGTGCAGGAAGTTTTGTTTTCTACACTTAATGGGAAAGTTGATGTTGTGGTAGAATCTCTTAGTAGAAAGTTTTTGTTATTTGTCAGGATTTCAAGACACTTCATCAAGAGATTAAACTACTTAAATTAAAGATTATTCTCAATATTATAATTTCTACTATGCTTAGTTCGGCCTAAAATCAAGCTTTGTTCCAGTGTAATATTTCTTTCACTTAATTGAAAGTCCCCAAGTACTAAAATCAAGTTTTTAATAAAGCTAATTAAATCCAAAGTTCATGTTTAAATAATTTAAAAGAAGAAAAAAATGAAAATGGATGGATTCAAACTAGGCCAATTTTCTTTCTGTAATATCTTGTAATGACCCGATCACACATGAAACTTTTTTGTGTTGCATCAACTTTATTCTATTAGTTGATATATTATCTGATAAGTGCTTTGCTTTGCAAGCTAAAGATAATAACATAATTTTCTTTAGCAAGCTCTTATGGTTTCCACTTGTTCAATACCTCAAGTCGATAATTCTCAATGAAGTTCACCTATTTTGTTAAATTTTCATCTTTGGGCCACTAATATATATTAATCTTGCTAATACTAACTTAGATTAAAGATGCAAGTATATAAACTTGGGAATAGTTATTGTATCTATACAACGTAAGCAATTTACCCTCAAATTGAAAATCCAACTTCTCCATTGCGCTAATTGACATACGAAAAATATATGTCTGCGTTTGCACACAAGTGTACATAGTTTGAAATAATAAGTAAAAGTTTTAATTCCGGGATTTATCATCCTCTGGAATAGTGATCTTGTTACTAAGTTATATCTTCTTTCAATAATGTTTAGAAGATTGAGTTTTGGTTTTGATTGGGTTCCTAAATTATCAATAAAAATGACTTTAAGATAAGATATTGTTTATTCAAAGAGAGAGAGTTGGGGTTTCATTGTAGTACTTGTAAGGATTTGGTGTTATCACTTCTTTGTTTAAATGTATAAATTGATTTATTTATGCCGAATTAAATCATGTAATCACTGTTAGAATTGGAGCAATCCTCCGAGTACAATAGGTTCAGACTTAGTGCAATAAGGAGAACTCCCATTGGGGTGCTACCTCAGCACTTAAATCTCTATGAGATCATAATTTAAATGACATTTGATTTCCTATGTCTAGGTTACCAAATATCTTCTTTTACTTATTAGATCTCACAAACATGATTTCCATCAACAATGCATCATGCGCTTACAAATATGATTTATTAAATGAGAGGATGCATTAGTTCCAATGGACTATGTCACGTCATCTATTGGATTTCCAACATCCTCTCATCCCTTCTACTTTGTTGAGCCGCAGAGCATTGAGTTGATGGGAACTTGGTTCACAGACATCAAATCTCTTGGTTGAGCTCTTAAGGAAAAGGTGCAAGTGAGCTTTGAGAACTTATCACATAGTTCTCAGCTCTACCTGCACTACCCTACTTGCTCTTGTCCAATTGATGAGCTCATAACTCAAGTTCTTTAATTAATAATTCCTTGAAGTTTTATTTACTAGCAAAAAATGGTTTGACATAAAGTTCATCCAGGCATTCCATCACAATAATAAATATATACAGTTTAAAATAGAAATCATTTTCATTCATTTAATCATTTCCATCATAACACCATAATATCCTTACATTTTCCTACAACTACATCCTAACCCTCCCCAAGTGGGTTTAACTTTCCACTATAAGATGAATATGAGCATACATGCTAAGGAAAATAAACCTTGTCATTGATTTACTATAGAAAATAATCAAAAAGAAAGTTAGAAAATATACTATGAAGCACCCAAAGGTTTTATAGGGTTTTCTTGAATTTCATTCTGCACTTCTGCTTGACATCTCTTTCTTCTCCCTTGCTGTCCACTTTTCTTCACTCTGCATGGATCACTGTTGGCCCCTTGGAGAGTTCTCCTCATTTTCCTTGCTGCATCCTTTCTTTTAGAATTTTGAATATCAAAATTTGGAACCCCCTAAAGGTCTGAGGCTGGCCCTTAAATAGGGAAGTTCTCAGCCCCCAAGGCATTTATCATGTGACTCTTCTCCTTCCTTGGCTTTAATTCAAACTCTTTAAATGTTTGTTCTGTTAATTCTATTGGGACTCAGTAGAAATAATGTATTTCAATTTTCAAAAGGCTGGAGAAGGCCAAAGGTTTCATTTTTGTGGCCTTCCATATGCTGCATTTATGGCTATTCTGGAAAATTCTGGATCGACCGTTGCAGCGCACTGTGGCAGTAGCTTTCAAAACAATGTTCCGCTATGGCGCACAGTGGAAGCAGCACTAACTATTCCTGCTGCAAGTTAGTATCCTTACGTTGGGTCGCCGCTGTCTCCGCAGTAAAGCGCTACGGTGCGCTATGGCAGTCTCATCTTCGAAAAGATGGAATAGTAATTATTTCATTAAGTCACATATAGTTTGTAATAATAATCAGAAATGTCATCGCGGCGTGCTGCGACGGTTGAAAGTTTGAAAATGCGGAGTTTTAGTTCCTATAAAGTTTGTGTGAATAATCAGTAATGCCACAGCGGCGCGCTGTGGTGCACTGCGGTAGTTTGAAAGTTTGAAAATAAGGAAGATTTACTATTTAATTAATTCATATAAAGTTCTTGAAGATTAATTAAATATGCCGTCGTGGCGCGCTGTAACACGCCGCGGCACGCTGCAGCGGTCTTGTTCCAGGTCATTGCAAATTCTTATGAGGCATAGTGCGTTGTGGCGCGCTTGGAGCGCATTGCAGTGGTTTATTTTACGATAAGGAGAATTTAGCACTATTCAATTAGTCTACATAAGGTCTTAATTAATCTTCAAGAAATGACACTGTAGCGCGTGGCAGCGGACTTCCTTCCAGGTCATCAATTCTACTTCCAAGTGAGGGAGTTAATGGAAACACCCTGGCGCGCGGTGATGCGCCATAGTGCGCGGTGGCCCGCCATGGAGCGCTGTGGCGGTTTTCACCTAAAATTTATGTAAATTGCTCAGATCTTCGTTGTCCTCTATTTTTTCCTGAAAAACATATGATTCCATTCAAAGTACTTTATTTCATATGGTGTTTAGTGATGTTTTGATACTAGATTTAGCTATAAATTTCGTATATATCACACCCACACACTTAATTTCTTGCTCGTCATCGAGTAAGCTTTTTAAAAAAAATTGATTTTCTGAAATTTTTAGTTTAGGGATTCAATATGGCATGTCAATATGTAATGAATTTAGCTACCAAGTAATATTCTAAGTTAAGATGACTTTAAACCTTTCAATTTCTACTACCCCTTTCATCAAGTTCAAATTTTTACTCTCAATTTGGTTTCACATTAAATGTTATACTTAATGTTTTATTATGGTGGAGGTGATCAGAAATTTTAAATCTTAGTAGTCAATTGGTGAGTGTTTTGAGTATGGTGCTATGTGTTCCCCTTATGAATCACAGGAAATATGTTAACATTTTAGAAGAGATTTTTTTTTCATTATAAATGTTCAATTTTAGCATGGGAGAGATATTTTTCATCATTCTTATATTTTTGTTTCTTTTTAAATTTCAGCTCTAATTTTTCTTCATCCTTTAATTTAGTTCCTTGTGGTCATTAAGTCCCACAGGGGCCTAGTACCTCAATTTCTCACTCACCTCTTGCCACTTGAGTTTAATTCTCAGATTTCTGCGCCCCCCCCCCACACACACACACATAAATTACAGTACATGTCATTTTAATTTTTGGAAACTAAATATTAGTATAACCTTAAACTAAATAAGGGGGTGTAGGTTTGAAGTTGATTTTCTTCTTAATTGCAAGCATACTTGAGTCTTAATTTTTACACAATTGATTTTAACATTAAATCCAAAAATTGATTTTATTCAAAAAATTGTCTTTGAAGTTTATTTATAATAATGATAAGGATGCACTATATACGAAATCCATTTTATTAAACTGAAATAAAAATTATAAATACAGAAAAGGAAATAAAACATAAAGTAGTAACCAGAATTAATACAACCTTAACGATCATTATTTTTATCTTCCTCGTTCACATCCGTGTAAATATAATCCGCTGGCTAGTCATTGTCCGAGAAGGGGTCATCTGTAGGAGGGTGCGACAATCTAGACCCGTCCGGTCCTCCAAGCAAGCTCCACTCTTGGAACATGGTTTCGAGAGCATCGTGAAATTTTGTTTGGAACTCATGCTGTCTGGCGACTTCTCCCTTGTTGAAATGCATGTCACGAGCTAGGGAGATTCCCAAGTCCTGTTGATGCGTGTACATTTGCGTCATCAATTTTTCTGCTGTGGTCTGGCCAGCGGAAGTTGAAGCTTCGTATTCTTCTTCCCTTCTCTTCTTAGCTTGCATCCCCTCTTGGGTGTGGGCGCTCATGTTTATCAGATCTAGAGGAACACGGGGTGGAATAGCAATGTCGGAAGAGGGGATCTTTACCCCTTGACTCACACATAAACCTGAAATGAGTGACCAAAAAGTAAGAGTGGCGCAAGGCCTGGTCATGGCATTCTAGAGCTGCTACCTTATAATGCTGGAGATATGAATATCTCCATCTCTTTGCAATGCACAAAGGAGCAGCGCCCGTGATCGGGTCACTTCGCTCAGATGCCCTAAGGGCATGATAAAGCTAGAGACAAACACATGCCAAGCATTGCTCAACTCCGTTAGGAGTGCTCGAGGAATGTTTGTTAAGTTTCCTCTCCAGCCTGCATCGAGGCAAATGATTTCACTTGTAATTGTGGCTGGGTCATATTGGGAGCACAATAGTTAAAGGTAGGAGCAGTCCTACACCTCATTTAAGATATAAAATCTTTCAATGTCCCTGCTCCCAAACTCCACAATCCTCCCCCTCACAAATTTTATGCCCAACCGCATTGATTGCATTGGCATAAACCTCCTGCACAATGGAGAGGTAGGTTGTGCCCATGGGACTTATCAAATGGTCCCAGCTCCTGTTCATGATTTGATCAGGGTTTACAGGGTATGTGTGGCGCCCCACCCCTTAATCCACAAGAATTAGGTTAAGGGGTGGCGTGTCACTCTAGCTAACCCTTCACTTATAATTAGATTAGGATGAAACCCACAATCCACCTAATAAGGGAAGGAGTAAGCATATAATCAAATATTCAGTCACTATCTAAGTAAACATACAGAGTGCGGAAACTGATTTTCAATATACATAACATCCAAGCATCACAACATGAGTATAAGGAAACGTATCTCAGAACATAAGTATAAAATCTAAATACACAGTCAACAATATCTGTATTATTACATCATTTAACAGTTTAAATAAAAGAAAGTGCAAATACACTCATCCTCACATATAAAATAAAAGCTAAATAGCGGCTTCTTCCACGGGCTCCTCCTCTGGGTATGGCTCCACTCCTAACTCCTGCTCATCTAACTGAAGAGGGTCTGCCATTGTCGGTTTCATAATGTAGGGCCCCAGCCAAAAAAAGAAAAATCTGGTTAGACAATTGTCTAAGTACATTTTAAGCTGATAATTTTTTATACGTGTTAAGTAATATCACTATTCTATAACATATAGGCAACATATGTATAAAGGAGCAGCAAGCAATATAAGAGAAAATGAAAAGCTATAAATCATCATTTATAACTTAAGCAAAAGGAGAGGCTAAGACATGCCTCACATGCGAGCTAAATAAGGTAAGGCATATAAATATACATAATCAAATAAGTGCAGTAAAAAAAATGCTACATCCTAAACATGCTGGTGATCAAAAGAAACATACCAATTAAAATAAAATAACTCAGCAGTGGTACATATAAATAGCAGCAAGATTCTAATATCCTAAATATATATAAAAGTAGTACAAAGAAATAGCTGACTGAATAAGAATACTGAAAGGTAACCAAATATCAACTGCATATAAAAATACATGTACAATCTGCCATACAGAACAGAGCTAATCTAGCCCACCAAAAAGGCTGAAGGATCTTAGCACCAGTATGGCTAGGCACCAATAGTCCTAATCGAAGGATCTTAGCACCAATACGGCTAGGGTGGATACTAGCACTAGTACGGCTAGGGTACCAACAGTGTACCCCTAGTGTCAATAAGGAGACTAGGCAAATAGCACACAATAAAACAGAGGCCTTCCCCTAGTGACATAAGTTAACTAAGCAGTCAGAAGGCAATACTGAGAGGCATCTCAAACACATCAAATTATTATCTTCTCGTTAATCACTTCAATATTTTTACAAGGAATCCAAGGAATCTCTATATTTTCCTAACATTTTATTCATGTATCAAAAATCTTATGTGATATGCTCAAGAAATTAAGGCACAAAAATACAAGGAATGCGTAGCAACAAAATATCAAAGTAAGCAAGGGACTCTACTAAACATGGTGATATCATTTATTTTCTACTTAACCATTCTAACTATTCCAAGTTACACAAGTTCAGGATCACCATTTTCCTACTATCGAGTGTAACTCAGAAATTCATCCTTATAAGTTTAAAAAGGATTAGAACTGATCAGGTTCTAATCTAGTTCAATCAGATAGACGACTACGAGTTAAATCAATAAATCATACGTCCTATTTTTGTGAATTTAGACATTTTAACTAAGATCTGATCAAGATCTTCTAAACCTATAGATTATGGATTAAACACTATGATATTTAGATTTAATCACATAATCCAGAAACGATAAGACCTAAGTTCTAGGTTTTATTCCATGAGTGATCTACTAGTTACGGCCAATCCTATCAAGTAATCAAACTTAATAGGATGAATCTCCTATCTTAAATTTAAGATAAAAAGACAAAATAATCAGAATAGGTTGTAAAATAGAAGAAAAGTTTAGAAACTACTAAAACCACAGTTTCACCCATTGAGTAACCCATTTACCCAATGAATGAACTCTAACCTATGATCTAGTCTTAGTCTCAAGAAAGGTCCTTAAAGTGTAGTGCTTAAGACTTAAAAGAATCCTGGAATCTGATCTAAGGGTTGCTCTCACTCACTTAAATGTCGCTAAGATGATTAAAATATTAGTTTTAGTGTTTTGGAATGTTAACTAAAGTTTAGAGGTACTTAATCCGATCTTAGGGCAAAATGACAATTTCACCCCTACTTAAGGATCAAAAAGTCAAGTTTTGACTTATGGGTCAGAATTGAATTTTCTTAGTTCCGACTAATTCCTTACTGTTTAACTTGAAGATAGACAGTAAGTACGCCTAATTTGGACGAAAAACGATCAAGTTATGACCAAAATGAGGTCAGGGGTAATTTGGTCATTTACCTAAATTTTTAGGGTTGAAATCTTAAATTTTATTTATTTTATTGATGACATTGGAATTCTAAACTAGTTAGCATCTTGAATTTTCCAATTTGGAGTTGATTTGACTAAGTTATGGTTGTTTGAAGTCTAGGGGTATTTTGGTCATTTTTCACTGAGAATTCTAGGGTTGACTTTTTATCCTGATGTCCAAATGAGAAAACTAATACTATCACAGTAATGGGGCCGCTCTCTTGAGCATTTTAAGACTCATATTGACTATATTCTGATAACTGAGTAAAAAGTTATGAGGTTCTAAAAAGGTCCTAAAATGTTATCTCGATATGTGTACCCCAAAATTAATTTTTACATTACGTTATTTGATTCTTTACATTTTTCTGAGTATTTTGAGACCTATATTGATTATGTTTGGATCATCCTACAGAAAGTTATTAAACTTTTAAGATTTACTATTCAAAAATACAATTTGAATTAATTTACTATTCATTTATTCAAATTAAATGATTTTACTGTTCATTCCTAAAATTTACATATATAGTTTCTGAATTTATTAATCTTTAATTAATCTGTGATATTAGGCTTAATTATTAATTAACACTAATTAATTAGGCTTAATTATTAATTAACACTAATTAATTAATTAATTAAATTATATTTATTATCATTATTACTGTTGTAAAGTCATTAGCACTAATTTCTTAATTAATCTTAATCACCTATTAATATTTAATTAAGAATAATTAATTATATTTTACTGTTTAATAATAATTAATTATTCTAATTACTGTTAAGGTCTAATTAATATTAAATTAATCCTAATTAATCTCTTAATTACTAATTACAGTTAATTAATTATAAAATTACTGTTCAAAAGTAATTAATACTAATCATAACCTAATTAACTACTAACTGCATTTAATTAATCACTAACAGTAATTAACTAATTTTAAAGGCTACCACATGGCTCTGTAGGCCCCATGGGTAAGCTGAGTCACTCGGGTGACTGGGCAGTGGGCCCCCACTTGACACGTGGCACTACTAGAGGCTGCCACGTGGCACTGTTAGAGGCTGCCACGTGGCACTGTGGCCCCACAGAGGAGCCAAGTAGGCTCGGGTGACTGGGCAGTGGGCCCCACCTGACACGTGGCACTGCTAGAGGCTGCCACATGGCACTATGGCCCCACAGGGAGCCGAAACGTCGCGGGTGACCGGGCAGTGGGTCCCACTGACACGTGGCAGTCCCAGAGGCTGCCACATGTCACAGTGGGCCCCACGGGGGAGCTGAAGATCCGCGCGGGCTCGGGCTGTGGGCCCCACGTGACACGTGGCGTGCCGGCTGACTGCCACGTGGCGCAGTAGGCCCCACGGCTGAAGCCGAAGAGACGCAGGGCTCGGGCTGTGGGCCCACATGACACGTGGCGCGCCGGATGGCTGCCACGTTGCGCTGTGAGCCCCACGGCTGAAGCCGAAATGACGCGGGCTCGGCTGGTGGGTCCCACTGGACACGTGGCAGGCCCTGAAGGCGCCACGTGGCTCGGTGGGCCCCACCTGGGCTACGCGGACCCGACCGCAGCCGAATCAGGCTCGGGTCGACCCGGCCCGACCCGGACGTCACCCGCTTCGCGGGGCGTCCCGAGGGCGCCGGGCTAGGGCACGGCATTTGCGGGCCTTCCCGGCGCCGAACCACCTCGGCCCGCACGACCGACGGTAGCCCTCGATGAGGCCTACACGTCGGCGGGCGGACCCTCACCGGAGGTGGCCGAAGACGGCGGCTAGAGGTAACCCTAGGTCCTAGGGTTTCGGCGGACGCCACGAGGCTTTGGCCTGAGGCTTCAAGCCCTGATTTGAGTCAACCGGACCGATCGAGGTCAATCGGGTCCGGTTGATCGTCGATCTAGAACCTACTCTACAATCCTAAAGTATCCCAACAATGAAAGATGAACGAAAAAGGGGGGATCGGAGGGTACCTGGTTCGGACGACTGCAGAAGTTTCGGGGCTCGGCTCGGGTCGGGGGTCACTTCGGGCTCCGGTTTCACTAACCCGGAGCCCATCGAGTCGTCGGGGATTTAAAGGAGGAGATGGCGACCTCGCCGAGGCCGGGGGAGGGCCGGATTGGCCGCGCGGGGAGGCGGAGCGCCTCGTGGCGCGCAGGACGGAGCCGTCGAGGACGACGGCTCCGTAACCATTGGATCCGAGCCCGATTCAACGGCTGCAATGGCGCCGTCTGGATAAACGGCGCCGTCAGCTACAATTGACTACAAGTTGAATACTTAACGGCACGCCGTTAAGTATTAAAATAATATTTTTTTTTTTTAAATTTCAAAAATTTTGAACATGTTCTTCCTAGCTATTTGAAGGGTGAGGAACGCAATGGAGAGGTCAAATTTTCGATCCGACGAGTATTTTGATTCCTCGATTTCTAGGGGTATTTTTATTATTAAAATATTCGTTGAAATTTCGACGACTTCCGATTGACATGAAAACTTTACTCCAAACTAATTTGAGGTCAATGAAAGCAATGGCGGTGTCCGTTTTTTAATCAGAGGTCAATTTAGATAAGTCAAATTTTAGGGTTTCTGGATTTCTAGAAATCATGATTCGATCCATTTGACTCCTGATTTGGACTAGGTCTTAGAGGTTGACTCCAATTGACCTTATTAGCACTTATAATTATACTTAGGACTTAGGATTAATCCTAATTAACTATAGTAACAACTTGGGTTGTTATAGTATGGGAGCCCAAATCCCCACTCTGAGATTAATTTTCTTTTGCTTATTACCTGATTGAAGCGTTGTTCAGCTTCAACCAAAAAAATCTTTTCTTATTGAACACTCCACCAGCTATGGAGGTAGAGAAGCCCCCTTGCTAGCAGTCGATTTCTTCCCCGAAGACATTTCTCTCTTAATGTTAGAAAGAAAAGATTGAGAGGAATGATGATTAAAAGTAGTTGGAAGAGATTAGAGCCGAGGAGCTTGAGTTTTCAATGAGGTGCATCCTCAAACTCCCCCCTCTCAGCCTTTTTATAGTAGGTAGAAAAGAAAATTCTAGAACGTTGTGAGTTAATCACACTTATGGCACATCACTTCTTGGTCAAAGTTGAATTTAGTGCATGCCATAAATATGACTTAACTTCTGTTCATAAAGGAAGAAAATTTCAGCTTTTGCAGCACTTAAATTGCAATTTGGAGTTCCAAAGCGCGTTGTAGTGTCTTTGACTGCCTTGGGAATCCAATACAGTCAATTTCTGCTTCAGTTGGGCATTTTGCGCTGCAGCGCGCTGTGGCGAATAAATACGATGCGACGCGCTATGGCGAATAAATTCGCTGTAGCGCGTGCAGTGGTTCTTAAACAGAAAATTTTTAAAATTCAATTTTAATTCCATAATTCTTTTCACATAAAATTTTTTTGGTTGTTTATTGATTTTATACTACTCCTAAAAGTAAGAACTTCAAACAAAACAGAAAAAGTTTGGTTGCCTCCCAAAAATCGCTTGGTTTAATGTCGTCAGCCCGACACATTTTGGTTCACTTATATTCAAAATGAATATTGGGTCTCTGTTTCCAAATTTCATATTTTTGCCCCTAAGTTTCAATTGAACATTTTCTTATCTTCATTGTGTCAGCATTTATTTCCAATTTCTCTTCTACTTCATTTCTAAGATGGGGAATCCCTTTTCATTTTTTTTTCCCTCCTTATTTTCTTTTTATTAATTGGAGGTTTCTCACTTTCTCCTCTAATTGAGGAGTGAATCCTACTCTCACCTCTCTTTTCATCCAGTTCCAAAATTTTTAAATTCAGTATTTTGCACAATTCCTCTTCCCTCATATTCTTTTTTCAAGCAAATTCTAACATTTTTTCTTAAATTTGGTGGGTTTTAAGTCTGTAACAACCCAAGGTTATTAACCAGCCTAATTTAAGCCTGATCATATCTTAATTATCATTCTGTTAACTTCATCTAGCCAAGAAAATCAATCCGTAAAGATTTGGTGCGATTCGGAGCTAAATCAAATATTTGGATTATTTTAATATTTAATTAATTAGAAAATTGAGGTATTTATTTTAACCTCGAAATCAAAATCCGACTTCACCGTTGCGATCATTACCCCCAAATTAGCTATGGGTGATATTTTGGACACGTTTAGAAGTCATCGAATTTTCACGAATATTTTAATATAATTAAATACCCCGAAAATTAGCATAATTAAATAATCGTCGGAATCAAATTCTGACTTCACCGTTGATTTCCTCACCCCCAAATTAGCTAGGGGTGAATTTTTGGGAATTTTCAGAGTGCGTTTCAAAAATCTAAATTTTTAAATAATTAAGGAAAAAAAATAAGTAATTATTCATCCCTAAATTGCAATTTTTCCTATTTTTCTAATTTCCTATTCGGCTGGCAGCCCCTTCCATGGCCGGTGCCCACATGCCCCCCTAAGGCTCATTCATGATGGCCCCCTACTCCCCCTCACATCCTAGCTCCCTAGCTTATAATGGAGCATCCATCTCCTTCCTCTCCTTTAAGAAGGAATCCAAGCCCTTCTTCTTCTTCTTGCTGAAGCATTCTCCTCTTTTCCTCCATTGATGCCCTTGTGCTGAAGACGAAGGCATCTCTAAGGCTTTAAAGAAAGACAAAGGTTCCTTCTTCCCCCACTCCTTCCAAGGACTAAAGGTACACATTTGTTCCCCTTCCTTATCTCTTTCATGTTGCTACTATGCTTGTTTGTATCTTTAGAAACTCATTACAGTGTATGGAAGCCATTAAGGCTCATTGAGGCATCTCATTACTTTGAAAATTGCATGCTCAGTTTTTCGTCCATTTTGTATATGCTAGTTTTTATTATCATTTTTCGTATAGTTAGGATGCTCCGTTTGTGCCAATTTTGGTGTCAATGAAAAGGTATCGGAAAAACCTTTCCATTAATATATGGCACTACTTATGAAATGCTCTTGATTGGGAGTATTTGAGCTCAAAATGAGGCTTTTACGAGTTTTGCACTGGCAAAAATACCGTCTGGCACTACAACGCGCTGCAGCGCCCAAGTTGCAGAAACTGGACCGCTGCAGTGCGCCATAGCGCGCTATAACGGGCTGCAGCGTCATTTCGTAAAAAATCATATAAAATCAGTTATTAAACTAATTGAACAGTAAACCGCAAATGGACCGCTGCAGCGCGCCATAGCGCGATGTAGCGGACTGCAGCGTCATCCCAGGAAAACTATATGAAATTAGAAAAATAAATTAATTGAATAGTATTTCTGCGAGTTAGTCCGCTATAGCACGCTACTGTGCCATAGCGCGCCGTAGAGACCGCTTTTCGAAAAATTAAGCACCGAGAACCGTCGTAGCGCACCGCAGCGTCTGAAAGCGCTGCAGCGTGCCACAGCATCAAAAGTGTTGCAGCATGCCGCAACGCGCCATAGCGCCCAGAACTATAAAACTGCCAGGAATTGGCTGAAATGGCCAGAACTTCACTGTTTTCGCATTTTAAGGTCCCTAGTGGGACTAAATTATATCAAATTTGAACCTAGTTTAATTAAAATTGAGCATTGTATAAAATTCTATGTGGAAATTAAGTTGGAAACTTTGTCATTTTTAATAAGTGCTCAAAACCTATTATGTATCTTAAACGTCTTGTGACAAATGCTAAATAATAGAATTCTTGAATGCTTATGTTGAATATGTATATCTTAATAACCAAATGGCATGAAACATAAGTCTTTTTGATTTATAATCAAGTGCTAATCCCTTTTATTTGATTTAGAATTTAGTTAGTCTTAATTACCTTCTATGTTATGTCATCTTTATATTTATTTGCTTTCATGATATTATGATGTATGTTAAAAAACTTTAATATTTGAATGGACACCTAAATGTGCTTAGTTGACATTAAACTATAATTGAATATAATAATCTTGATAACTTGATTAAGTTGATAATACTTAATCTAAACCTGAAATTGCCATCAATAATACACTAATAATACATTAATTTATCTTTGACCTTTAAATTACCCTTTAGTCTTAATGGTAGAAAGGTTAGGGGTTAAACCCTAACTTATCTTGATTAAGATCTAAACCTTAACCACTTAATCAATTAACTTGATTGAAAGATAATTTAATTGACATTAATCCAATAATACATCTGATTTAGTATTGATCTTAAATTATTGAATTAGAAGTGTTAAGGTTAATATTAAATCGGTGTGATTGAATTATCTGAACCTAAACTTTAAATCTTTGATTTTCTTTTATATAAGACTATTAGCATAAGATGGATAATAAAATGGTAATGATTTATGCAATGATCTAACTCTAAATAAGATCTTTGATTTTATCCTATGATTGTAGTATATAAATTGATAAGATGGATTGTATTTATCTGATCTTATCACTTTAACCCAAAACTAATAAATAAACTCTGAATGTTAGCTTAAGAGGTAGAAAAGTGAGATTTCAATAACTAAATGATATAAAACCTAAGTCCTTTAGATGTGTAATTAAGTGCTAACCCCTTTATTTTGATTTAGAATTTGGTTTGCCTTAATTACCTTTTATTCTATGTTATCTTTACATTCATTTTCTTTCATGATATTATGATATATACTAGAGAACTTTAACATTTATTGGACACCTAAATGTGCTTAGTTGGCATTAAATTATAATTGAACATAAGAATCTTAATAACTTGATTAAGTAAATGATACTTAATCTAAATCTAAAATTTGGCATCAATAATACACAAATAATACATTGATTTGTCATTAATCTTTAAATCAACCATTAGTCTTAATTCTGGTAAGGTTAGGGATTAAACCCTAACTTGTCTTGTTTAAGATCTAAGTCTTAATCACTTAATCAATTAACTTGATTGTATACATATGATTTAATATTGATCTTAAATTAATGAATTATAAGTGTTAAGGTTAATCTTGAATATGTGTGATTGAATCATCTGAATCTAAACTTTAGATCTTCAATTTTCTCTTATATAAGACTATTAGCATAAGATGGATAATAAAATTGGAATGACTTATGAAATGATCTAACTCTAATAATATCTTTGATTTCATCCCATGATTGTAGAATAGAGAATGATCAGATGGATTTTTATTTATCTGATCACCTTAACCAAGTTTAATAAGTAAACCTTGAATAGTAAAAAAGTGAGATCTCAAGAGTCTTGCTATAGGATCATTCTTGAAATATTTAAAGAATTTAATTATTGATACATTGAGATAGGAAGAACTTTTGAAACTTACCGAGGTAGGAATTTAGATGATCCTTCATAACCTTAAAAGTTTAGCTTGATACCTTATAGTAGAAATCACCTAAAATAGCTAGAATGGAACTTACTCCTTGCAGTAGAAATTAATATTGAGTGATCCTTTGATCACATCCTTGAAGCCTTGTGTATGACACACCTATTTAGAGTAAGGATTAATAGTTTTGATATATCCTTATCGATTAAATAGAATCTTTTGAACCCAGATTATTAGTTGGGTATAATAGGGTATGCCCATAGTACTGGATTATTTCAGCAATATTCAGGATTAGGTTGATTCACTCCAATGCGGACTTATGATCAGGTGTTATCCCAAGGGATTAGACGAATACAGTTCTGTTACAGTAAATCTTCCAAGACTAAGAGTGTTACAATTAGTGAACAAGATCCTTAGTTTGAGATAAAAACTACGACCGGGTTCTGCCTCCTATTGTAGTGCACTTCGATAAGTGCAGTTTAAGCAAACTAAGTATCTTAAGTCACTTTGCGTAGACCACTAAGTATGCTTGTAATTAGGTCATTTAACGGCTTATCTTGATATATAAATTGTGATCGGATTCTACCTCCTATCGTAGTGCCCTTCAATAAGTGTAGTTTTAAACAAGCTAAAGGTTAAATCCACATCTCTTGGAAACATACAACTATGTGTATACAACCTTTCCAATTAATGATTTTAAATAAACTCTCAACTTTAACCAATTATCAAACTATAATCTAGGAGTCAGAATCCTTTTAGCAGGATTTTGCACAATGGAGACATTGAGTTTATTATCAGATTTCAATGTATTTTTTTGGATTTTTGGATTTATCTCATGTAGCTTAGAAGCATTAGCATGAGCATAAGCATGATGTGTGAGTATCAAAATAATGTATGAGTATCAGTGATGATTTATGAGTTACAAAATATTGCATACATTGACTTAGGAATTTTAGGATGTATCGGTATCATAGTAAATGGTATTCCCAACTTGATGTATGTATACATTGGATTGTACTACTTATAGCAGTTCAGTGATATTTTGGTTGCATATCAGTAACATGCAGTATTGTGGCATATTTAGATGCACAGTTTTAGTGACATACAGCATAATTTTACATATCATTACTCAGTTTCAGATCCATTATTATTTTTGGTTTACTTTCAGTATTCAATTTACAGTTCAGTTTTACTTTATTTTACTTCAGTTTTGTACAATTTTATATAATTTTATATTTTCAGTTATCTTTACAATATTACTGCAGACTTACTTACATTATCTAATTGTTAAATAAATAACTATGACTATTTAGACTAGTTTCAATGTATTAGACTTATTGTCTAATACGGGGTACTTTTGGGATTCAGTAATTTGCTAGATCTTGAGCATTATATTGAGCCAGGTCAGGAGGACACCCATGAGATTCAGGAGGAGCCAATGGAGCACTAGTGGACTCTTCTTCAGCTTTACCTTTCTCTTAGTTCAGTTCAGTACTTAGCTTCTATTTCTGTATTTCAGTAAACCGTTTGTAATAATTCTGGATGTGTTTTCCTTTTCTTTTCTGAGATGAATGTTTTATTCAGCCTCTGTGATGAATGTTTCTGGATGTTTGCTTTAGCTTCCGCACTTTATTTATAAACTACTTATACTTAGTATTGTGATGTAATCAGTATACTGGAAATGCTGATATCTTATACATATATTGGATTCCTATTGTATTCTAAATCCAATGTATGTATTTGTCTAATACTTAGGATAATGATACTACTCTTATCAAAAGTATTAGCTCTCAACCCTCCTTAAGGTTGAGTCAATAGTCCTTCAGATGGGTTAGGTTTGTAGCTATTCGGGGAGACGGGATATTCCTCCCCGAGTGGCGTACCGCTCTGCTGCCAAAATTATGATTTTACCTCTTTTCACGCGGCGACGGGGCGGGGCGCTACAAAATCAATGGTGGTTGTCTTCTCTCCCACTTTAATATTCATTTTACCATTCACTACATCTATTATTGCGTTAGTGCTAGCTAAGAAAGGATGTCCAAATATAAGCATGGAATTCTTATTCCAAGTGTCCCATTTGCAAATTATAAAATCTGATGGGACAATAAATTCTCCTAGTCCCACCGGCACATCTCTCACACTCTCAAAGGGTGTCAAGGAATCCAAATTTGCAAATTCTAAAATTGTGGTAGTTGCCTCCATACCTCCTAGCTTGAGATGCTTGAAGGTATGATAAGGCATGATGTAAACTAAAGCTCCTAAGTCACATAATGGATCTATGAACACCTCACCCCTTATCACACAAGAAATGCTCAGGCTTTCCAGATCCTCACACTTTACCGCCACTAATCTACCAATTTCAGTGTGTTCCAACTCCCTCGCCTTCTCTAATTCAGTCATGTTTATTTTTGTTTGAATGTTCAGGTTGCTATCATAAATTTCGTTAGCGTGAACAACACTCACCGTCTCCTTAGGATTTATTTCAGTGGAGTTGAGCAATGCACCTTGCTGACATGTGGCAAGCTATTTTGAAATTTGCCCAAGCTACACTTCAATATTTCTAAGGGATGATTCTCCCTTGGATAGAGGCATCATGATAGTGAATTGTTGCTTGATGAATCCATAAATTACTTCTAAAATAAAAGGGAAAATTCATTTATTTAAGATATTCTTTGTTGTTCCTAAATTAAATTTCTATATCTTTTTCAGGAAATGGATTCCAAAGGAGCTCTAGGGCATTTCTGCAATTTTATAAAAAATATAACAAAGTAATCCGCTACAGCGCGCTACAGTGCGCCGTCGCGTGCCGCCGCGGGCTGCAGCGGAAACATTTAAGCCATATGAAACAGGCCCCCAATTAATTGAATAGTATTTTTTGCAGAATTCACCGCTACAGCGCATGGTCGCGCGCTGCAGCGGCTTATCGCGGAAATATTTATGATTATTAAAAGAGGGGCTCAACTAAATAAACAGTATTTTCTACAGAATTCACTGCTACAGCGCGCGATCGCGCGCTGCAGCGATGTATCGTGAAAATATTTATGATCATTAAATGGGGCTCAACTAAATGAACAGTACTTTCTGCGGAATTCACCGCTACAGCGCGCTGGGCGCGCCCTACAGCGGTTGTATCGCAGAAATATATATGATTATTAAATGGGGGCTCAACTAATTGAATAGTGTTTTTTCGCGGAATTTACTACTACAGTGCGCGGTCGCGCACTGCAGCGGTTCATCGCGGAAAACTTGGCAATATAAATTGGGCCGCCCAACTAATTGAACAGTATTTTTTTGTGGAATTGACCGCTACAGCGCGCGGTCGAGCACTGCAGCGGGCAGCTGTGGAAATATTTCTCTATACAATCAGAAAAAAAAAGCACTAATTGAACAGTATTTTTTGCGAAATTTCCCGCTACAGCGCGCGGTTGCACGCTGCAATGGTCTACAGCAGAGGACTTAGTTAAAATTGCTTAGAACCAAGGTATGCTAAGGCATGCAGTAAGGCGCTACAGTGCACTCCAGCGCGCTGCAGCGGCCCGCCGAATTTTTTCCAGTCAGAGCATTTAATGCGGCTGGAGACATGACCTCTATCCTGAATGTTGTCTCTAGCCACCATATCCTACAGCAGCCATTCTTGTAAAGCTTTGAAGTGATGTGTGGCTAAAAAATTAGGATTATTGTCACCTCACCCTAATTTAAAAATTAATACAATGATGAATTCAGTATTTTTAAAAGAGAAATCTGGTTGCTTATGAGGAGGAGCATGTAGCCCCCCCTTCCTATAAATACCCTTCCTCTTGACTAGAGGAGGGTTCACAATTTTAGCAAGAATTGCCTAAGTAAAGAGGAGAGCCAAAGGAATAGAGAACTCCCCAAGGGTGACAAAGCAAGCTTTTGCAAAGGGAGAAGAGGAAGAAGGCAGCACTAGCATCCTAAGGAGAAGGTAATTAGAAGGAGAAGAAGAATCCCGGAGAACTTCTACGGAGCATTCCTAGTATCTTCTAAACTCAATCTTGTATTTTCTTTTTAGTGACCATGAAATGGTCTTTTGCTATGTATGTGTTTTCCTTATTTTCTTGTGTAATGAGTAGCTAAACTCTCCTTAGGGAGGGTTGGGATGAAGTCCTATTTTGCATGATGTAATATTATTGTGTGAATTTTTTCCCTCAAGCATGATATAATTGTGATTTAAATGTCTTACTAAGAAATTTCTATCAAATTAGTCTTGATGTATTTATAAGAAAAGAACTAAAGAATCCAAAATTTAATAGTCTTGTGCTCCTTAGCTCACCTTTGGTTGAATGCTAGATTTTGAGTGCATGGATGCTTAGAATCATGTGAGAAGGATCTTGAGCTCAATGCACCTCAATCTAAGCTCAACCAAAGAGTTGATGCAAGTGATGCTAAGACCCACTATTTAAGCTCCTTAGCTCCACAAAATTGAGATTGAGAAATGAAGTGTTGAGTGCTCATGAACTAAGTGACATAGTCATTGAGCTGAACATGTGATTCTCTCATCTCAACTATATGAGATGCGAAGTGATGCTTGTAGTGGAAAATCAATGCTTGTGAGATCTTGAGATTTAAGAAAATTTAAACTCTCCTAAGGAGAAAATGAATTAACTTTAATTCTCAAGAATCTTACAAGAATCTTTGTGCTAAAGTAGAACCGAATGTGAGTTCATTTTGTGCACGAGATTTGAACTTGTAAGCCTTTGAGCTAGACTAAAGAACAACAATGTGCACTTGATTTTAATTAAACTAAATGATAAAGCTTGAGAAACAAATCCACACAAGTATTATATCATTATATGTGGGATGGGCCCAACTCTCCTCTTTCTTTAAATCTTGTTATTTACTTAATGAATATTCATTCTAATTTTAGACCAACCAACCAATATAAACTATAGCTTAAACATTAGTGAGAATAGATATACTTTAGTGCCAAATCAACCAATTCTCTGTGGTTCGATAAATTCCTAGAAAGTCACACTTTCCACTTATTACTTCAGACCACGTACACTTGCGTGCAAGCGCAGACGTGTATTTACAGTCTGTCAAGTTTTTGGCGCCGTTGCCGGAGAATTGGTTTTTGATTTAAACTAAAGATAATCTATAAATAGCTAGTGATTTAAGCATTTGATTTTATTTCTTCTTGCTTTATATTGTCTAGTGTAATTATCAAGCTAATATTTTATATTTCTTTTTATCTATTTTTATTTCCAAAATATATCTGCTTGATCTGTATTGCTAAATTGTTCTTGATAAGCTTTACTGAAACTTGTATGAGTAAAAGAGTTTGTACTGAATATTTGTTTGATCCTGAAATAGAATGAACATACTTACAAGCTAGGAGAGAACAAAACTTATCAAACCAACAAATTGATATGGACACTTTCACAGAAAACTTAAAGGAGCCTAGGGGTAAAGCACTTAGAGATTATGCACTACCCACTATTAGGGGCATTCCCCATGCGATTGTAAGGCCGAATATAGAAGCCCATAATTTTAAAATCAAACCCTCTACGCTGAATATGGTACAAGACAATCAGTTTGGAGGATTAGCCACTGAAGATCCAAATTCACATATTTCAACCTTCCTTGAAATATGTGATACCTTCAAGTTTAACAGCGTCTCTGACGACGAGGTTAAATTAAGGTTATTTCCTTTTTCACTGAGAGATAGAGCCAAGAGTTGGCTCAACTCTTTACCGAGCGATTCTATCCGTACTTGGGATGATTTGGCTAAAATATTCTTAGCCAAATACTTCCCTCCGGCTAAAACTACACAGTTGAGAATTGAGATCACCAACTTTACTCAGATGGAAGGTGAGACTCTCTATGATTGGTGGGAACGCTTTAAGGAGTACCTCAGACGTTGCCCACATCATGGGTTCCCTCTCTGGATGCAAGTTCAAACCTTTTATAATGGTTTGAACGCTCCGATGAGGACACTCATTGATACAGCAGCCGGGGGATCCATTAGTGGAAAAACCCAAGAGGAAGCCTATGACCTCTTAGAAGAAATGACAAACAATGCTTACCAATGGTCTTCTGAAAGGTTAAAAACGGAAGCTTTAAAGGTAAATTCGTCCGATCAATTA
This sequence comes from Gastrodia elata, assembly GCA_016760335.1. Taxonomy (NCBI): domain Eukaryota; kingdom Viridiplantae; phylum Streptophyta; class Magnoliopsida; order Asparagales; family Orchidaceae; genus Gastrodia; species Gastrodia elata. The sequence continues at coordinate 27,922,433 of CM028681.1, forward strand.
ATGATGTTACAACAGGAAATACATGCCTTAAATGAAAAAATAGAAAGAATGAATGTCAATGTTGTTCTTGAGGTGCATTGTGATTTGTGCGGGGATAAGCATAACAGTGAAAATTGCAATCTAAATAACCCTTTTGTACAAACCAGCACTGAACAAGTAAACTACCTGAGAAACAACAACTCGATTAATAACCCGTACTTCAGCACGTACAACCGAGGATGGAAAAACCGTCCAAATTTCTCTTGGAGTAACAATAATAATAATGCAAATCAATATGGGGGAAGCTCATCCAATCAACAAGGCATGCATAGTGGAAATAACAACAATAATTATCACCCCAATTTAGAAGGGGCCTTCAACTCTTTCAAAGCTGAAACAATCCAATTTATGCGCCGCACAGAGGCGACCATCACGCGCCATGATGCTTCTATCCAAGGGATAGAGGTTTCCCTGAGGAATATAGAGACCCAATTGGGGCAGATCTCCAAGCAGTTGACCTCTCGGCAGCAAGGGGCCCTACCCAGTTCAACCAAAATAAACCCCAGGGAGTTAATTAGTGTGATACATTCGGAAGATACGTGTGAGAGAATTAAAACTGAAAGTACGAGTGCAACAGTTTATATGCTAAAGGACGGGAAAGAAAAAATTGGGAATGAGCGTGAGAAGCTAACAGCTCCTAAATATGAAGACCCAGGGAGGTTGAGCATCCCCTGCATAATCAAAAATGAAGTATTTATAGATCCCTTGTGTGATCTAGGTGCTTCAGTCAATGTTATGCCCTACCATATTTATGAACATCTAAAGGTAGGAGGGATGGAATATACCTCAATGATTTTGGAATTTACTAATTTAGAATCTCTTACCCCTCTTGGAATGATAAAAAATATTGCAGTCGAATTAGGAAGTTTTATAGTTCCAACTGATTTTGTAGTTTGTGAATGGGATCAATGGAATAAGAATTCCACGATTATCTTTGGGAGACCCTTTCTAATGAGTGTGAAAGCTGTTATTGATGTGGGTCGTGGGTTTATGAGCACAAATATAAAAGGAAAAACTGAATTAATTGACCTTAAACCCACGTTATTTAAGGAAAAAAAGTGGAAAATGAGGTGATGAGAAGGGTAAGAGAAGAAAGACTATGGGTTGATGATGTACTTGAAGATCTAATGTTAGAAGAAAGGAATTCTGATCATAGCTCAACTCCTTCCTATGAAAACCAGAGCAAGGAAGGAATGAAAAAGAGAAAAATGCGATGAGAAAAAAGAAACAAAAAAACCCCCACAAATTATGAAGTTGAAAGAAGGGATCCTTCGATTAAGGTTGAGGATGAACAAAGTTTGAGCCACCAAGAGGGATGTGCTCACTTGAACATCCTTAGCCTAATGAAACCGCCAGATCCATCATATTAATCTTAAAAGAGTCTAGCTTAGGACGTTAAACGGATCACTTTTTGGGAGGCAACCAAAACACTCAATATATATATATATATATATATATATATATATATATATATATATATTTGGCACTACAACGCGCTACCGTGGAATTCCCGCGATAGCGCACTGCCACAGAAATACCGCGATAGTGTGATACATTCGGAAGATACGTGTGAGAGAATTAAAACTGAAAGTACGAGTGCAACAGTTTATATGCTAAAGGACGGGAAAGAAAAAATTGGGAATGAGCGTGAGAAGCTAACAGCTCCTAAATGTGAAGACCCAGGGAGGTTGAGCATCCCCTGCATAATCAAAAATGAAGTATTTATAGATCCCTTGTGTGATTTAGGTGCTTCAGTCAATGTTATGCCCTACCATATTTATGAACATCTAAAGGTAGGAGGGATGGAATATACCTCAATGATTTTGGAATTTGTTAATTTAGAATCTCTTACCCCTCTTGGAATGATAAAAAATGTTGCAGTCAAATTAGGAAGTTTTATAGTTCCAACTGATTTGTGGTTTGTGAATGGGATCAATGGAATAAGAATTCCACGATTATCTTTGGGAGACCCTTTCTAATGAGTGTGAAAGCTGTTATTAATGTGGGTCGTGGGTTTATGAGCCCAAATGTAAAAGGAAAAACTGAATTAATTGACCTTAAACCCACGTTATTTAAGAAAAAAAAGTGGAAAATGAGGTGATGAGAAGGGTAAGAGAAGAAAGACTATGGGTTGATGATCTACTTGAAGATCTAATGTTAGAAGAAAGGAATTCTGATCATAGCTCAACTCCTTCCTATGAAAACCAGAGCAAGGAAGGAATGAAAAAGAGAAAAATGCGACGAGAAAAAAGAAACAAAAAAACCCCCACGAATTATGAAGTTGAAAGAAGGGATCCTTCAATTAAGGTTGAGGATGAACAAAGTTTGAGCCACCAAGAGGGATGTGCTCACTTGAACATCCTTAGCCTAATGAAATCGCCAGATCCATCATATTAATCTTAAAAGAGTCTAGCTTAGGACGTTAAACGGATCACTTTTTGGGAGGCAACCAAAACACTCAATATATATATATATATATATATATATATATATATATATATATATATATATTTGGCGCTACAACGCGCTACCGTGGAATTCCCGCGATAGCGCACTGCCGCAGAAATACCGCGATAGCGCGCTGCAGCGGAACCTCCGCGATAGCACGCTGCTGCGGGTCGCATAAACATCGCGCGGAATCATTTTCTGCCCTGGCGCACCCTAACCCGCGATCGCACGCTACAGCGCGCTACCGCGCGCTACAGCGGTTTGCCCAGATTTTCTGCCTTGGGAAAATACAGTCAAAAAGTCATGACCTTTGGGTTCCCAAGGCAGTCAAAAAGTTGCTGAAAAAGCTGCCCCTCCCCCTTCATATGGATCACCACATTAATGGCATGGGGAAGACCATTTGACCATCTTCTCTTGCCTTGAATTTTTTTGGTTATAAATAAGGAGGGAATGGTGGGGGGGGGGGGGGGGGGGGGGGGGTTATCCTTGCACCTTCTCTTCATCTTCTTCATTCTCTTGATCTTCTTAAAAATCTCATCCCACATAATGTATTCTGGGAAGAAGGCAATCGCTAGGAAGGATGTTGGAGCTTCCTCATTCGGAGGTACTTTCAACTCGAAGAGGTTCTCCTCGGCGGAGGCCGAGCACCGTTTCACCTCTATCACTTCCCAACGGAAGTTGATCCCAGAGCGAAGCTTCAGCGTTGCCTACCCCATCCCTCATGATCAGGTCAATCCTAGAGGATGGCATGAGTTTGTGACCAAGAGAGCTCCCACATACATGGCAATTGTCCAAAAAGTGTATGCAAACGCAATAGACGCATCCGGGCAGCAGATTTTCTGCCGGGGAAAGGGTGTCATCCTAGGAATTGCTCAAATTAAGCAATTCTATGGGTTGGCGGAGGTAAGTTCTTGTTCATACTCTAACCTCTTGGACTCTCGCTTCAACCCCCGCGCTCTTGTTGCGGAGATCGTCAATAACGACACCGAGTAGGAATGGGGACTCGCCAACATTCCTCGCTCCGAATTAACAGAGACGAGTAGTGCTTGGCTAGTCTTCATTTCTAGCTATGTCATGCCCTCGAGTCACTTAACTAAAGTGACCCGTGCCCGAGCACTCCTTCTGTGCTCATTGGTTAGGGCAGGTGAAATCCGCATCTCAAACATTATCTTTGAGCAGCTTTGGAAAGCTCTCAAAGGTTCATGCACAGCATTGGCCTTCGGGTCTTTGATTTCTGGGTTATGCGAAGCCCAAGGGGTTAAGATCCTCTCCTCCGACACCATTGTTCCCCCCAGCATTGCCCTGCACCCCTAGAACCTTAACGTCCGGGCAAGTGAACGGAAATTGCCCAAGAAAAGAAGGGGCCATAGGGCGGAAGCGTCTGCACCTTCTGATTCGCATCTCACGAACCAACTCTTAATGCGCCTCCACAATTAAAATGCAGAGCATAGTAAAGCTCTTGCTACCGATATGGGATTTTTCAAACAGGAATACGCCCAACAGCGCCAGTTCCAATCAGAATTCCATAAAGCCCTCGGGATGTTGTTTGATGATTGGAATTTGCACGGCGGACCGGATGCTTCCATGTTGCCACGGCCTCCCATCGGTGCACCCATACTGGAGACGCACTACCCCACTGAGACGACGTATGTGTCGAAGGAAGACGATGATGAGAATGAGGAAAATTAACTAAGTTGTATTTGTTCTTTTTCATTTTGTTTCTTTTTATCTTTATTGTAGTTTGCTTTTATTTTGAGATTGCAATTTATGAATTCTCATATTTCCCGCATTTATTGAGTTATTCTTAAAGGACATTTTTTTTTTGAATTTTTCAAAAGAAATGAAACTCATAAAAAAATGCAAAAATCAAATGAGATATAAGTAAAAGAATGCTTAGCAAAAAATGATTAAATGAATTATTATGCAATCAAATGTGAGATTGAGGAATGAATGGAGGAAAATCTAAATCTCCAAAAATTTAAATAAAATGCTTGAGCTAAGTGTGGGAGAAGGCATAGGATTTAAACAAAAAGAATATGGAATGGATTCTAAATGGAGTGTGCTAGGCTCCCATAGGATTTCATGATCACAAAGATGTTATGGATGAAGTAAAATATCTCTCCCTAAGGATAAAAAGAACAAAATATTTATGAAAAAGGGGATGATAAAAAATATATCTCCCAAGTGATCAAAATAAGAAATAATGAAGAAAAATATCTCTCCTTAATTATTTCATCTTTGTGATCTATAAGAAGAAGCACATATAGTACAACCCTAAGAATCTCCAAACCATATCTTTAGTCTAAAGGTCCAAAATGTATGGAACCCATCACCTATTTTTAAGCATTAAACAATTCAAATATTTGGAGATTTAGTGACTTACCACCTTAGTGACTCAATTGATGACATTAAGATTGCTACAATGTTCATTTCATTTTTTGTTGCCATGCACATATTTTCACTTATACTTATTTCAAATACATCATTGTGACTTTCATCTATTCAAAATACAGAAAAAAAAAATTTATCATTTTGAGCTTCCTCGAGGACGAGCAAGAATTTAAGTGTGGGGGTGTGATGAATCCATAAATTACATCTAAAATAAAGGGGAAAATTCATTTATTTAAGATATTTTTTGCTGTTCCTAAATCAAATTTCTATATCTTTTTCAGGAAATGGATTCCAAAGGAGCTCTAGGGCATTTCTGCAATTTTACAAAAAATATAACAAAGTAATCCACTACAGCGCGCTGCAGCGCGCCGTCGCGTGCCGTCGCGGGCTGCAGCGGAAACATTTAAACCATATGAAACAGGCCCCCAATTAATTGAATAGTATTTTTTGCAGAATTCACCGCTACAGCGTGCGGTCGCGCGCTGCAGCGGCTTATCGCGGAAATATTTATGATTATTAAATGGGGGCTCAACTAAATGAACAGTGTTTTCTGCAGAATTCACCGCTACAGCGCGCAATCGCGCGCTGCAGCGGTGTATCGCGGAAATATTTATGATTATTAAATGTGGCTCAACTAAATGAACAGTACTTTCTGCGAAATTCACCGCTACAGCGCACGGGCGCGCGCTTTGCAGCGGTGTATCGCAGAAATATATATGATTATTAAATGGGGGCTCAACTAATTGAATAGAGTTTTTCGCGGAATTTACCGCTACAGCACGTGGTCGCGCGCTGCAGCGGTTCATCGCGGAAAACTTGACAATATAAATCGGGCCGCCCAACTTATTGAACAGTGTTTTTTGTGGAATTGACCGCTACAGCGCGCGGTCGCGCGCTGCAGCGGGCAGCCGCAGAAATATTTCTCTATATAATCAGAAAAAAAAAAGTACTAATTAAACAGTGTTTTTTGCGGAATTTCCCGCTACAGCGCGCGGTCGCGCGCTTGCAGCGGCCTACAGTGGAGAACTTAGCTAAAATTACTTGGAACTAAGGTATGCTAAGGCATGCAGCAGGGCGCTACAGCGTGCTCTAGCGCGCTACAGCATGCTGCAGCAGCCCGCCGAATTTTTTTCCAGTCAGAGCATTTAATGCGGCTGGAGACATGACCTCTATCCTGAATATTGTCTCCAACCACCATATCCTGCAGCAGCCATTTTTGTAAAGCTTTGAAGTGATGTGTGGCTAAAAAATTAGGATTATTGTCACCTCACCCTAATTTAAAAATTAATACAATGATGAATTCATTATTTTAAAAGAGAAATCTGGTTGCTTATGAGGAGGAGCATGCAGCCCCCCCTTCCTATAAATACCCCTCCTCTTGACTAGAGGAGAGTTCACAATTTTAGCAAGAATTGCCTAAGTAAAGAGGAGAGCTAAAGGAATAGAGAATTCATCAAGGGTGACAAAGCAAGCTTTTGCAAAGGGAGAAGAGGAAGAAGGCAGCACTAGCATCCTAAGGAGAAGGTAATTAGAAGGAGAAGAAGAATCCCGGAGAACTTCTACGGAGCATTCCTAGTATCTTCTAAACTCAATCTTGTATTTTCTTTTTAGTGACCATGAAAGGGTCTTTTGCTATGTATGTGTTTTCCTTATTTTCTTGTGTAATTAGTAGCTAAACTCCCCTTGGGGAGGGTTGGGATGAAGTCCTATTTTGCATGATGTAATATTATTATGTGAATGTTTTCCCTCAAGCATGATGTAATTGTGATTTAAATGTCTTACTAAGAAATTTCTATTAAATTAGTCTTGATGTGTTTATAAGAAAAGAACTAAAGAATCCAAGATTTAATAGTCTTGTGCTCCTTAGCTCACCTTTGGTTAGATGCTAGATTTTGAGTGCATGGACGCTTAGAACCATGTGAGAAGGATCTTGAGCTCAATGCACCTCAATCTAAGCTCAACTAAAGGGTTGATGCAAGTGATGCTAAGACCCACTATTTGAGCTCCTTAGCTCCACATAATTGAGATTGAGAAATGAAGTGTTGAGTGCTCATGAACTAAGTGACATAGTCATTGAGCCGAACATGTGATTCTCTCATCTCAACTATATGAGATGCAAAGTGATGCTCGTAGTAAAAAATCAATGCTTGTGAGATCTTGAGATTTAAGAAATTTTAAACTCTCCTAAGGAGAAAATGAATTAACTTTAATTCTCAAGAATCTTACAAGAATCTTTGTGCTAAAGTAGAACCGAATGTGAGTTCATTTTGTGCACGAGATTTGAACTTGTAAGCCTTTGAGCTAGACTAAAGGACAATAATGTGCACTTGATTTCAATTAAACTAAATGATAAAGCTTGAGAAACAAATCCACACAAGTATTATATCATTGTACGTGGGATGGGCCCAACTCTCCTCTTTCTTTAAATTTTGTTATTTACTTAGTGAATATTCATACTAACTTTAGACCAACCAACCAATATAAACTATAGCTTAAACATTAGTGAGAATAGATATACTTTAGTGTCAAATCAACCAATTCTTTGTGGTTCGATAAATTCCCTGAAAGTCACACTTTCCACTTATTACTTCAAACCATGTATACTTGCGTGCAAGCGCAGACATGTATTTATAGTCTGTCATTGCTTCAGTTCTTTTCAAAGCTGAATTTAGTGCATCCCATAAATATGACTTAATTTCTGTTCAAAAAGGTAGAAAATTTCAACTTTTGCAGTACTTAAATTGCAATTTGGAGTTCCAAAGCGCGCTATAGCGCCTTTGACTGTAACAACTCAAGTAGTTACTGTAGTTAATTAGAACTAATCTCAATCTTAATCTTGATCCTAAGTGTTAGTCAAGTCATTAAGAGTCAAACCCTAGGCCCCGGTCCTAATCAGGAGTTAAATGGATCGAATCCTAATTTCTGGAAAGTTCACAAACCCTAAAATTTGACCTGTCTAAAAAGACCTCCGATTGAAAATTGGACTTCGCCATTGCGTTCATTGCCCCCAAATTAGCTAGGGGTGATATTTTCGTGCCAATTAGAAGTCGTCGAAATTTCGACGAATATTTTAATAATATTTAAATACCCCAAAAATTGGGAAATTAAAATAATCGTCGGATCAAAAATTCGACCTCGTCGTTGCGTTTCTCACATCTCAATTAGCTAGGGGTGAACATTTGGAATTTTCCTAAACTCAATTTACGTGTAAATTTAAATAAGAATTTTATTGATTTAAATTTAATAATATTATTAATTTTATAATACCAAACGGAGTCACTCGCGTCATCCCCCATTGAAGCCCTCCGTCTGATTCGCCCGTCTGATCAGACGGAAGAATGCTGACCATCTGATCGATCGATCGGAAGGTCCTGAAGCGTCGTCCCGAGCCCCGTGAATCGCAAGCCATGAGGCAATCCGCCATCCCCAGCGACCAATCCTGGCCCTTCTGGCCTCGCCTTCTCCGCCTAGCAGCCCTTAAGACCTAAATCTGGGCTAGGGAGGTTAAGATCTAACCGTTTGGAGCTCGAGCCACCCTCGATCGCAACCTCGAACCACTGCCGTCGAGACTAAAGGTACTCCTATCCTTCCATTCTTATAGTCGATCGTTCCCTTTTTTGTTCCATTAGTTATTCAAACGGACCCGATCGAGCTCGATAGGATCCGATCAAACCAATTTCAACGGGTATCCATAGTGGATACCGTTACCATTTTGTGTCCAAACCCTAGAAGCTAGAGTTAACCCTAGTGCTCGTCGTCGACCCCCCCGGTGCTCGGTCCGACCGTCTATGACGAGTCCTCAGTGCCCTCTACCTAATACCGTGCGAGCCGGTGCCATGCACGGCAGGGAAGACCGGCAACGGCGATGCCCTAGATTCCCGCGCTCGCGGAAGGTCCGTGAGGGCAAAGAGTTCCATCGAGCCGAGCCGGGCCGACCCGAGGCCCGCTTGCGACACTTCGGATCGCGGGTGCCAGTTGCAGGCCCCGCTGTGCCGCGCCCGCAAACACGTGCGCGACCCGGGGCCCACGCCTTCGGTTGTCGTGCCGTACCCGCAAGCCAGCTAGCGCGCGCGCAGTGGTCGCGTGCTGTCAGGTGGGACCGTGTGTCCCTCGGCTGGGAACCGCGGGGCCCAAGCCTCCCCCGAGCGCCAGTGAGCCACTGCCACGTGGCAGTGGCGGGACCCGCCGCCTCTGCCACGCCCTATCAGAGAGCGCCACGTGTTCGTGGCGGGTCCCGCGCGTCAAATCCTGCATAAATATTTAATAAATATTAGTAATAATATAATTATGTTTTTATTAATATTAATTAAGGTTAACTAAAGATTAATTAAGGTTAACAAAGGGATTATCAAATTTAAATAATATTATATTAAGTAATTAAATAATTAAGTATAATTAAGATTATCTTAATAATAATTAGACAGTAAGTATTAATTTAAATTAGCTTAATTAACTAATTAATTAATATTTAATTATTTATTAAGTTGTAATTAGTTAATTAAATAGTAATAAACAGTTAGCATAATTAAATTAGTTATGATTAATTTAATTAAACAGTAACACTAATAGTTAAATTTGATTTAGATTGACTTAATTACTTTTAAACAGTGATTAATTAATATAATCATAATTAAATAGTGTTATAATTAATTAATTAGCACTAATCATAATTGAATAGTAATAATAATAATATTATAATTAAAATATTTAAATAATAGATTAATTATTATTTAATTAATAATTAATATTAATTAATTATAAATTAAGAATAACTAATTAATTAATAAATACAAAAAAATATATTTTTAACTTTAGGAATGAACAGTAAATTAATACAAATTAAATAAATGAATAGTAAATAATGCAAATTATATTTTTGAATAGTAATTAAATTAATTTAATGAAAAACTTTAAAGTTTAATAATTTTTTATATAATGATCCAAACATAGTCAATATAGGTCTCATTTTACTCAAAAAAATAAAAGGAATCAAATGGCGTAATGCAAAAATTAGTTTCGGGTACGTATAACGTAGTGATATTTTATGACTTATTTAAACCCCCGTAACTTTTAACCTAGTTGTCCAAACATATGCAATATGGGTCTTAAAATACTCAGATGAATAGCCCCATCATTATAGTAGTATTAGTTTTTCTATTTTGACATCAAGATAGAAAGTCAACCCTGGACCCCACAGTTGACTTTAGGGAAAATAGACTAAAATATCCTTATAATTCAATTGACCATAACTTGGTCAATTTAACTCCAAATTCAGAAATTCAAGGTACTGACTAGCTTAGAATTTTAATATCATTAATAAACTGAAATAATATTTAAGATCTGAACCCTAGAAAATTAGAAAATAACTAAAATATCCCTAACCTTAGTTAGGTCATAACTTGACTATTTGAGGTCCAAATTGGGTTTACTCCCTATCAACATGCTCAGTATATTATAGAAAAATTATAAAAACTGAGTTTGCTAAAATTGGACATCAAACGGAAAAGTTTAATTTTTATCACCCGTTGACCAACAAAATTATCGAATTGCCCTTAGAAATTGGAATAGCCATAACTTAGTCGTCTGTCCTCAGAATTCAGTGTTCTTAGACTCTATGGAATCCTTGAACAATAACCAATAGTAAACTGCATAAAAATTTAGATTCCATTTGGTGTAAATTACAAGTTTACCCTTCTGATCAAAAACCTTATTTTGGACCTATAGGACCCGCTTCTTGTCCAAATTTGGTGTACTTACTGTCTATCTTCAAGTTAGATGGTAAGGGATCATTTGGTACTAAGAAACTTCAATTTGGACCCTTAAATCAAAAGTTGACTTTTAGACCCTTAAGTAGGGGCAAAATAGTCATTTTGCCCAAAATTTAGGTTAAGTGTCCTTAACCTCTAAATTGTCTTTTAATTCACTAAAACCAATATTAGAACTATGTTAAATTAATTAAGTGATTAAAATCAACTATTAGGACAAAATGATAAAATCCCTAAAAAATTTCTCTAAGTCCTTTCTTTAGGATCTTTCACCCCACATTAGGACTACTCCTAAGATAAGGACTAGCTCATAGGTAAGATTTTATTTATTATATAAGTAAGTTATTCAATAAATGAATTCTTGTTTTTGTTAGTTTCTATAATTTTCAACTTATTCTGATTATTTTGTCTTTCAATCTTAGATTTAGGATAGGAAATTCATCCTATTAAGTTTAATTTACTTAATAGGATTTGCCTTAATCAGTAGATCACTGTTAGAATAAAACCTAGATCTTAAGTCTTATCCTTTGGATTATTATATTAACCCCAATTTTGTGGTGTTTAATCCATAATCTATAGCTTAGTAAATCTTGATCATATTTTAGATAGAACGTCTAAATTCATAAAACTAGGACGTGTGATTTATTGATTTAACTCATAGTCATAATTTGATTGAATTAGATTAGAACTTGATCAGTTCTAATTCTTTTTAACTTATAAGGCTGAGCTTCTAAGTTACACTCGATAGTAGGAATTGGAGATCCTGAATTTGTGTAACTTAGAATAGTTAAATTAGTTAAATTAGAAAACAAATGATATCACCATGCTTAGTAGAGTCCCTTGCTTACTATTTGATTTTATTGCTACACATTCTTTGATGTTGTGTCATATTTTATTAAGCATATCATATAAGATTTTGATGCATAAATAAAATTTTAGGAAATTATGGAGACTCCTTAGACTCTTTATAAAAATATTAATATAAATGATTAAAGATAAAATTGTGGTAGTTGAAAATGGCAGATCTATATCAGATACAAGATCAGGTGCCAAAGGAGGTACCTTATCTATAGGAGGAGCCTTTAGAGAGAGCTACTGCTTAGTTTCTTATAAGTGAGGATGAGATGATTTATTTGCTTTAATTACTTAAACTTTAATATGATGTAATAATACAGGTACCCATGACTGTATATTTTGGATTATTATATTATTTATTCTGAGTTATATTTCATGTTATTCATATTATGATGCTTGGATGTCTCTTATTTAAATCGCTTCCGCACTCTGCATGAATTTCTTATAAAGTGACTGAATATTTGATTCTGTGCTTACTCCTTCCCTTATTATGTGGATTGTGGATTTCATCCTAATCCAATAATAAGTGAATGGTTAATCAGAGTGACGCATCACCCCTTAGCTTAATCTTGTGAATTAAGAGGTAGGGCGCTACATTGACTGTATTGGGAATCCAATGCAGTCAATTTCTACTTCAGTTGGGAATTTTGTGCTGCAGTGCACTGTGGCACTTTGAATTTGTGCTGAGTTATCCGCCATAGCGCGCTGAGGCAGCGAAATCCGCTGCAGCGCGCTGTGGCGAATAAATATGATGCGGCGCGCTGTGGTGAATAAATCCGCTGTAGCGCACTGCAGCGGTTCTTAAGTAGAAAAATTTTAAAATTCAATTTTAATTCTAGAATTATTTTCACAAAAAAAATTTTTGGTTGTTTATTGATTTTATACTACTCCTAAAAGTAAGAACTTTAAATAAAACAAAAAAAGTTGGGTTACCTCCCAAAAAGCGCTTGGTTTAATGTCGTCAAAACGACACATTTTGGTTCACTTAGATTCAGAATGAATATTGGGTCTCCATTTCCAAATTTCAGATTTTTGTCCCTTAGTTTTAATTGATCATTTTCTTATCTTCATTGTGTCAGTATTTATTTTCAATTTTTCTTCTACTTCATTTCTAGAATGGGGAATCCCTTTTCTTTTTTTTTCTTCCCCTCATTGTTTTCTTTTTATTAATTGGAGGTTTATCACTTTCTCCTCTAATTAAGGAGTGAATCCTACTCTCACCTCTCTCTTCATCCAATTCTAGATTTTTCAAATTCAGCATTTTGCACAATTCCTCCTCCCTCATATTCTTTTTCCAAAAAATTCTAACATTTTTTTCTTAAATTTGGTGGGTTTTAAGTTAATGGAGGCTGTCTTCCCTCCCACTTTAATATTCATTTTACCATTCACTACATCTATTATTGCGTTAGTGCTGGCTAAGAAAGGACGTCCAAATATAAGCGTGGAATTCTCATTCCAAATGCCCCATTTGCAAATTATAAAATCTGCTGGGATAATAAATCCTTCTAGTCCCACCGGCACATCTCTCACAATCCCAAGGGGTGTCAAGGAATTCAAATTTGCATATTCTAAAATTGTGGTAGTTGCCTTTATACCTCCTAGCTTGAGATGCTTGAAGGTATGATAAGGCATGATGTTAACTAAAGCTCCTAAGTCACATAATGGATCTATGAACACCTCACCCCTTATCACGCAAGAAATGCTCAGTCTTCCCAGATCCTCATACTTCACCGCCACTAATCTATCAATTTCCGTGTGTTCTAGCTCCCTCGCCTTCTCTAATTCAGTCGTGTTTATTTTTGTTTGAATGTTCAGGTTTCTATTATAAATTCTATCAGAGTGAACAACACTCACCGTCTCCCTAGGATTTATTTCAGTGGAGCTAGGCAATGCACCTTGCTGACATGTGGTAAGCTGTTTTGAAATTTTCCCAAGCTGCACTTCAATATTTCTAAGGGATGCCTCTATCCCCTGGATAGAGGCATCATGACAAGGAATTATTGCTTCAATTCTTTTCATAAATTGAATTATTTTACCCTTAAATACATTAAATGCTCCTTCTAGGGTTGAGGGTTGGTGTTGATAATTATTCCTTGAGTTGTATCCTTGTTTATTCATTGCATTACCCCCATTATAGTTTCCTAAATTGTTATTGTTGTTATTATTTCCCCAAGATAAATTGGGGTGGTTCTTCCAACCAGGATTGTAAGTACTTGAATAAGGGTTGTTCATAGAATTATTTTGGGCTGCATTGTTATTTCTCAGGAAATTGATTTGCTCAGTTTGTGATAGATCAAAAGGGTCGTTAATATTACAATTTTTACTCATGTGACCCCCTCCACAAAGCTCACAAGAAAAATCTTGAATATTACACACTGTCATATTCACTAGTTCAATGCATTGATTTCATTTTATAGTTCCTAAATCTGATGTGTTTCATTAAGATGATTTGCTTCTACCTTCCTAGGATTCAGCCTATCATTAGGCCAATGATGTCATTTTTTCTAGGAGGTCAAAAGCCTCTTCTTGTGTTTTGTTACTCAAAGATCCCCCTAAGGTTACATCTATTAAGGTTCTAGTTGGCGCATTTAATCCGTTATAAAATATTTGCACTTGTTTCCATAAGGGAAATTCATGATGTGGGCAGCGTCGCAAACAGTCCTTATAACGCTCCCACCCATCATACAAATTCTCACAGTTATGCTGTGAGAAGTTAGAAATTTTATTCCTTAGCCTTGCAGTTTTAGCTGGTGGGAAATATTTAGCTAGGAACTTCTTAGCTAAATTATTCCACATCCTAATGGACTCACCGGGCAAGGAAGTTAGCCAAGTTTTAGCTCTATCCCTCAGCAAAAATGGAAAGAGTCTTAATCTAAGTGCATCATCCGAAACGCCATTCATCCTGAAGGTATCACGAATTTTAAGAAAGTTGGAGATATGAACGTTTAAGTCATCTGTGGCTAGTCCACTAAATTGGATATTATGGACCATGTTCAAGGTTGAAGGTTTAATCTCAAAATTGTTAGCTTGAATTGGGGGCCTAACAATAGCATTAGGATTCCTCCTATAGTAAGGAGGGCATAGTCTCTTAATAGTCTACCTCTTACCCTCACAAGTGGCTCTAAAGGATTGGCTTCTTGGTGATCCATTTCTAAATGAAATTGGTTATGAATTCCTCACTCTCTCTTAGCCCTTAGGTAATTACGCTCAATTTTTGGGTCAAATACTAAATCAGCAGAATCTCTTATATTCATACAATTCAGAAGTTTCCAGTCTGCAAAGATCAATTCAAGTCAGAAATGAATTTTAACACAAGTTTAAACAGTTTAGCACTTAATAGTACAAGAATTTTAATAAGCATTAGATTTTAAAATAATATCATTAGTATTCTCAGCAACTAATTTCCAGCCTAGTTAGTTCTACAAATCAAATTGAATATAATTACAGCTAACAGAAAATGCATACACAAAAAATAAAATTCTAAATCACTAATTACTTGAAGATTATATTTAATACAAAACAAAAATGTTCCCTGGCAACGGTGCCAAAAACATGACAGACGAAAAATACATGTCTGTGTTTGCACGCAAGTGTACATGGTTTGAAGTAATAAGTGGAAATTTTAATTCTGGGATTTATCGTCCTCTAGGAACTGTTGTCTTATGACTAAGTTATATTTTCTTTCAATAATATTTAGAAGATTGAGTTTAAGTTTTTATTGGGTTCCTAAATTATCAATACAAATAACTTTAAGATAAGATATTATTTGTTCAAAGAGAGAGAGTTGGGGTTTCATTATAGTACTTGTAAGGATTTGGTGTTGTCACTTCTTTGTTTAAATATATAAATTGATTTATTTATGCCAAATTAAATCATGTGATCACTATTAGAATTGGAGCAATCCTCCAAGTACAACAAGTTCAGATTTAGTGCAACAAGGAGAACTCCCATTGGGGTTCTACCTCGGCACTTAAATCTCTATCAGATCATAATTTAAATGACCTTTGATTTCCTATGTCTAGGTTATCAAATATCTTTTTTTACTTGTTAGATCTCATAGATATGATTTCCATCAACAATGCGTCATGCGCTTACAAACGCAATTTAGCTAAATGAGAGGATGCATTGGCTCCAATGGACTATGTCACGTCATCCATTGGGTTTCCAACGTCCTCTCATCCCTTCTACTTTGATGAGTCACAAAGCATTGAGTTGATTGGAACTTTGTTCACAAGCATCAAATCTCTTGGTATTGCTCTTAAGGAAAAGGTGCAAGTGAGCTTTGAGAACTTGTCACATAGTTCTCAGCTCTACCTGCACTACCCTCCTTGCTCTTGTCCAATTAATGAGCTCAGAACCCAAGTTCTTTAATTAATAATTCCTTGAAGTTTTATTTACTAGCAAAAAATAATTTGACATAAAGTTCATCCAGGCATTCTATCACAATAATAAATATAGATAGTTTAAAATAGAAATCATTTTCATTAATTTAATCATTTCCATCACAACACCATAATATCCTTATATTTTTCTACAACTACATCCCAACCCTCCCCAAGTGGGTTTAGTTTTCCTTTACAAGATGAATATGAGCATTCATGCCAAGGGAAATAAGCCTTAGCATTGGTTTACTACATAAAATAATCAAAAAGGAAGTTAGAAAAAATACTAGGAAGCACCCAGAGGTTTTTTAAGATTCTCTTGAATTTTTTTCTGCACCTCTACTTGACATCTCTTCCTTCTCCCTTGATGTCCACTTCTCTTCACTCTTCACGGATCACTATTGGCCCCTTAGAGAGTTCTCTTTTTTCTTACTGCAGCCTTTCTTTTAGACTTTTGAATATCAAAATTTGGAACCCTCTTAAGGTCTGAGATTGGCCCTTAAATAAGAAAGTTCTCAGCCCCCAATGTATTAATCATATGACTCTTCGCTTTCCTTGACTTTAATTCAAACCCTTTAAATGTTTGTTCTGTTTATTCTATTGGGATTCGGCATAAATAATATATTTCAATTTTTAAGAGGCTGGGGAAGGCCAAAGATTGCATTTTTGTGGCCTTCCCTATGCTGCATTTATGGTTGTTCTGAAAAATCTTGGATCGACCGCTGCGACGTGCTGTGGCAACAGCGTTCCAAACACTGTTCTTCTATGGCACGCTGTGGTAGCAGTGCTCCAAACACTGTTCCTACTATAAGTTAGTATCTTTACCTTGTGTCGGCGCTGTATCCGTCGTAGCGCGCTACGGTGCGCTACGGCGGTCTCATCTTCGAAAAGGTGGAATAGTAACTATTTTATTAAGTCACATATAGTTTGTAATAATAATTAGAAAGGTCATCGCGGCATGCTATGGCTCGCTGCAGCAGTGAAAGTTCAAAAACACGGAGTATTAGTTCACATAAAGTTTGCGTGAATAATCAGAAATGCTGCCGCGGCGGTTTAAAACTTTGAAAATGTGAAATATTTACTGTTCTTAGTTCATATAAAGTTCTTAAAGATTAATTAAATATGCCGCTGTGGCGCACCGCGGCGAGCTGCAACGGTTTTGTTCTAGGTCAGTGCAAATCCTTATGAGGCATAGTGCGTTGTGGCGCTCTTGGAGCGCGCTGCAGCGATTTATTTTATGAAATAGTAGATTTAGCACTATTCAATTAGTCCACATAAGATTTAATTCATCTTTAAGAAATGACGTAGTAGCGCGCTGCGGCGTGCTGTAGCGCACGGCAGCAGTCTTCCTTCCAGGTTTTCAATTCTGCTTCCAGGTGAGGGAGTTAATGGAAATGCCAAGGCGCGTTGTGGTGCGCCATGGCGCTGTGGCACGCCATGGCGCTGTGGCATGCCATGGCATGCTGCGGTGATTTTCACCTATAATTTATGTAAATTGCTCAGATCTTCGTTGTCCTCCATTTTCCCCTGAAAATCATATGATTACATTCAAAGTACTTTGTTTTATATGATGTTTAGTGATATTTTGGTACTAGATTTAGCTATAAGTTTTGTATATATCATTAATCACCCCCAAATTAGCTATGGGTGATATTTTGGAATATTTGGAAGTCGTTGAATTTTTCACGAATACTTTCATATATTTAAAATACCCCAAAAATAGAATAATTAAATTATCATCAAATTTTTCCAGCAATGGCCCGGCCGTCAATCAAAAGGCCTCTTCGAGACCTTTCCATTATCGTGTGGGCCTGCCTCCAGTGACAACAGGAAGGCCGTTAAATGCGATGCCCTAGGCGGGAGCTCTTGGTCTCGCTGCGTTGATCTCTCCGGGCCCATCTCGGGTCGGGTCGGGTCAGACCAGACCAACACCTTCTCGCGCGAGCGCGCGGTCTTCCCTCTCTTTTGAGCCATTGCTGGTGGGTCCTGTGCATTGTTTGATCGCTGGAGATTAGGGTTAGAATTAAATTAATGTAATTAATTTAGTGTAATTAATATAATTAATTAGCAATGTTCAAACACTCATAACTTTAAAACTAGAAATTCAATAATAACAAAATTATATATCATTTGCTCATAAAAATATGAGGATTATTTTGTAGTATTAGTTTGTTGTTTGATGCTTAATTTAGTTGATGAGAATTTTAGGACTCTTAATCCCCATTAAACCCTTTATTTTTTATTAGTTCATAACTTAGCCAGTTTAGCTTCAAATCATATGATCTAATATATAATTTTAATTAGAAGAATGTAAGGAACACTAATTAGTAATAAAATTTTAGTTTATGTGATTAGATTTCTTAATTATCTCTAATTACTCTAAGAATATATTAGTAAATATTAAGCTTATTAATTATTCAAATTTTAAAATTTAAGTTTCAAATCACTCCCAATATAAATTAGAACATAATGGTAACGTTAAAATATCATTTCTATAATTAATCTCATTAATCACTCACTAATTATCCTAAACTTTAATTAGGGTCTAGATTAAGTAATTGAGGTTCAAATTGAGAAAACTTACTGTCATTATGATCAGTATGCTATATAAAACCTATAGCCACTGATTTTACTCAATTTAAACACCATTTAGTGAAGTTGAGATTTTGGGACCCACTCTTAATCTTCCTTAATTGCCCTTTTAGGTTAAATCTTGTTTTGCTCATATCTTGATTAATTGATCTCAGAATTTAGCAAACTTAGTTTCTATAGAATTTTTAGATAAAGTAGAACCTAATTATAGCAAAAATATTATTATTCCTGAAGTAATTTAATTAATCAACTCTTAATGAGCTTAAATTCTAATTTGAGCTCATTAGCCTTAATCCTTGGTCAAATTGGGTGTTCTTAGTGTTTATCTTCATATTAGTTGGTAAGAAACCATTTGGCATTGATAGAATTTAATTTGGATCCTTAAATATTAAAGTTTTATTTTGACCCTTAAGGATGAGCATTTTGATAATTTTGCCTAGATTTTGATTTAAGTGCCCTTAAGTCCTAGAAATATTTCATTTACCTTAAATTAGTAAATTAATTATTTTGGAAATCAAAATTTAAATCTTTTGATGATTAATTTTGTATATTATCTTGAACTTAAGCTTACACGTTCTTAATTTTCTCTTAAATAAGAGAACCAGCATGTAATGGTCTTTAATTAACTAATAAAAGATAATTGATTTATCAAACAATCTAATCATAAAATTATAATGACTTATCTCATGATTTAAATGTTAACCTATAGAGATTTAGTATTAAGCATATTACATCCTTGTATTGACTCTTTCAATCAATGATTTAATATGTGACCTTGCATAGAATCATACTTATCATATATTTAGTTTAGTCATAGAATTTGTAAATGGTAGATGATATAATTAAGAACTTTTAATCTTTAAGAGATAAGTTAAGTAATATAATTAAGATGATTTATAGAATTATGGCTATAGTTAAGATGATATTGAGGTAGGAAATGCCTTATTGAATACACATTGAGGTAAGCCCTTAGATGAATCTCTTGAACTCTATATAGTTGATCTTTTGCCTTCTGGTATCAATAATCCAATTAAACTATAGAATGAATTTATCCAACTATGGTAGTTCACCCAATATGAATGACTTGTTTGTCACCTCCTTAGAACCAATTGATTAGCACCTACTGCAATGGAGACTAGATTCAATAGTTTAAAATTTCTTATTTATTAAATTAGTTAGTGTAGAACTATAAGTGATGATATCATTGGCATTATCATATAGAGATTGTAGTACATTTCCATAAAACTAATTTGATTCAGTAAAAATATGGAATTGGTTTATTTATCTTGAATGAAATTGTAGAATTTTAATCTTGTCTTAGATGAATATACAAGTACAATTCATAATAAACTTCTCATTTCTAGCATGTGTATTTATAAGTATGGGATTGAACAATTTATTTTGAGAGAATAAACTATAAAAGGGTTTCGTCCTCTTATCTTTGTGTGTATTAATAAGTACAGTTAAATAAACTAAGGGTTTCAAATTACCTTTCTTAGAATACTTTAAGTTATGTTTCTAAGTAGGGGATTGAACATCTTATTTTGAGAGAATAAACTATAAAAGGGTTTCGTCCTCTTATCTTTATGCTCATTGATAACTGCAGTTAAACAAAGTGTTTCAAGTTACCTTTCTTGGAAATATACTAATTATATATATGTACTCCCAACATGTGAGAACTTAGAAAGTTATAAGAATGCAGTTGAATTGGATATCAAATTTTAGTTGAATAAATATGATTTATATAAAATCTTATGATTAAGTTTTAGATTTACAGAAGTTACAAGTAAATGTGTTATTAAGATAATCAAAGTTGATATTTAAATAACAAAAAGAGATGTTTTTATTTTTTTATTGGCTTTTGATGATTAAAGGAAATCAGATTATTTTGAAAACATTTTTGCATAAACTGCATAAGCATCAAGAACTATTTGTCAGCTACGGGATGCAGCATGCATTAAGATTGAGTAAGAACTATAGGATGCAACGGGCATCTTGATATTAGGATTTTTGTTGGATGCAATGTGGCATCAAATTGCATATTCATAACATTTAAGTGGAATATTCAGATGCATTTATAGTGGCACACAGCATGGCTCTATTTTAATATTTTATTTAGTTTTTAGTCTTTACAGTTGGTTTGTTTCAACACCTTCTTTCAGTTACTGCCTTACTATACTTTCAACTTTTAGTATTTGTTTTCAGCTTTAGTTTATTTCAATTTTCTGTAGTAGATTTTTATTTTATTTAATGTTAAGTAAATATTTCTTAAACTGTAAGAAACTTATATTGCAGCCTAAGTTTGTGGTATAATTATTATCTAACACAGTGTCTTTCTTTTTGGCTAAGTGTTGCCATTGTGGATCCAACAACATGTCAGATCCAGAGCAGTTTGAATAGCTAGCAGTAGAGACTATCCAAAAAATCCAAGAGGAACTAGAGGAGCATTACAATATAACATTTTACTCACTTGCTTAGCTTACTTTTAGTTGTGAGATGATAGACCCTTTTATTATTGCTCTTTTTCTTAAATAATAGTTTGTAATAATTAATCTTGATGTATTTTCTTTTATTTCTTTTTTGAGATGAATACTTTTATTTAGTTCTGTGATGAATGCTTATAACTTCTGCACTTTGATTATTTTTCTCTACTTATACTTAGTATTGTAATATGATCAATAATAAACTCCTATGTAAAGAACTCATATACATTGAAAATATTCTTATTATTTCACCAAGTTCAATGTATATAAATATTACAACTAATAATTAAGATAAGAATATTGCTTATCTTAAGGATTAGTCTTTAATTCTACCTTAGGTAGAATTTCAGTATTATTATGTGGGGAGGTTTAGGAATCCTTCCCAAGTAATGCACTATTTTGCTACCAACTATTAAGATATCTATTCCTCAAACCTCTCTGTTGCGCGCAGCAACGGAACGAGCACTACACCTATATATTAGCATCAAAGTTATTATATGAAGATATACAATTATCTGTCAGTAATTGTTCACATAAATTTTAATTTTGATTAGTCTTTCCTCTAGATCTCTTGCTTCTTCCCGGTGGACTAGATCTCTCATTATTTCTTCATGGGTTGCTAGAAAACTCTACCTATATATTTTCAATTTTGTTATTCCTCCAAGGAATCTAACCACATATATTTTTCACAAGCATTTATGGAAAGTAGTTGCAATTTAAATAATATAAAAAGAAAGGTACATGCCAGATACATAATTCTAAGAGAAAATAGGCTCAAACAATACTAAAAATAATACAATTATGATAGTTCCATGTACTTGATTTGTTTGTTTATTCCACAAAATTTTTCTTGAATAAATATGCTAAAAATTATTTCTTACACATCAATCTAACATTCAAATACCTAAGAAGTGATAATCTATATGTTTGGTGTCAAAATTACAAAATTTGATAAAAATCCTAAAATTAGCTCGGTGGTATGATCAGGATTTTTGGTAAGCTTTGGACACCTAAATGGAAGTCAAAAAGTTATTTGAAATTACTTATGTCTAAATGAAAGTTATTCCTGATTGTTAGGAGATTGAGCATGCCAAAGCTTAACTATTAGTTGTAAATATATTAAATGTTATGTATGTGCAAAGTTTGGGAAAAATATTAGCAGTTTCTAAAATTTTCTAAGAAACAGTCACATTATTTCTTAAGCTTTGGATATAAATATGAATACCTAAATAACAAAATTAGGTTTTGTGTTCAATAGTAAAGTTGTTTCTAATATCATATAGGGTAAGCATGCAAATATTTGCTTAAATCCAATTGTTAGATTAAAAGTTATGATATCACAAATATGGCAAAAAAATTTCTAAATCTGTGAAAATTATTTTTTTGAACTTAAATAGGGTATTTACTGAAGTTTGAGTGCCTAAAAGAGGACCTTAGAGTCCAAATGGACCTGTAAGGTCTTCAGGGAAAATGATGTCTATACATATAAGAATAAACATATAAATTTACAACAACTGGATTATAGTGATTAAAAGTATGACTCTCCAAAGTTGACAGAAAACCAAAAAAATAATTCATAAAATTTTTCTTAGTAGAAATAAAGATTTTTCCTAAATTTAGAGTAATATTTAAATATGTTATATGCATAAATAAAGTATAGTGTCTTCTAGTGATATGTTAAAAATACATAAGAGAATATGGTGTAAAATTATAGCAAATAAATATAAGTACAATAAGAGTAATGGTGACACAAAGTAAGGATGAAAATTTACAAAATTGATAAATAAATAAAGGAAATTTTTCTTTGATTTTTATGAAACTAAACATATAAACTATGAAATATAAGAAATATCATTATGAATGTGTCAATAGCATAAAAATACTTCAAATATCATCTAATCGTTCATTTCATAAGTAAACATGAATGAAATTTAGTGGATGAAAAATAAAGAGAATGAGAGAGAATGGTACCATCAAGCAAAGGGGTCTTGATGAAAACTTGAGAGAGTGTTTATAGCTTGAATCCTCCTTCTTTATATGATTTGGAGCTTCCAAAACTTTCTCCTTGCCTTTGGTTTTGCTTAGGAATGAAGTATTTAGGGTTTGGAGGGGTGTGGAGGAGAAAGAAGATGGGGATTTCGCAAAAGCTCTCAAATAAGGTAAAATAAAGGTGATGGAAAAATATTATGTTTAGAATTAGGGTTATATGGTTTAAGAGTGTTTATAAAGGCCTTAAGATTAATCCAATGTTAATGGTTTGATCAAGGGGTAATTTGGGTGGCTCAAAATCATTTGACATAAATTTCTCATCAAAGGGGGCAAATTTCCATGAAACACTTAAGTGTGCACTTAATTAAGTGGTTGACAAGTGAAAGCCCCAAAAATTTCCAAAATGAAGTTTTTGTATTTTCCAAAATTAAACAAAAATATACTACTAAAATACAAATTGATTTGTCCAAAATATAGGTCTCAGTGAGATGATTCTATAAACACTAAAATAGTCAAATTTTGCCAAGTGGTTGAGCTGAATTTAGCTTGGGAAGCTGACCCAGCTCGGGTCTCGCTAGCTCTCGATCGATCGATTCGACGCAGTTCAAAATCGACGGATAACAACCGTCACTTTCGAGGCTGGCCGCGTCAAAGCATGGCACCATCTGCATCACTTTCAGCATCGAACACGACATTTTCGTCTACGAAATTTTAATATAATTTCTAGTTAATTTAATTCAGTAATACAATTAATTTAATTCTAAGTGTATTTTTGGCATAATTCATTCATTTTACTTTACTGAAATTTTTGCTGCTAACTAATTTAATGGTGTAGAATTCAAAATTCAAAAATATTTCAAATTTGACACCCCAATAATTTTTTGTAATTAATATTGATTTAAAATCATCATAAAATAGTTGGAGAAATTTCACTGATTGAAAAATTCCCAAACATTTCCCAAAATTCTGTAAAATTAATCTTAACATATTTGTAATCATTTTTTCAAAACTAGTTAATGGATTATTCAAATTAAAATAGGTGATAAATAATAATTTAAATATCTTAAAATCTTTTGATTTTACATTCTCCCAAACTTAAAAAAGATGTCACTCCGACATCCATTCAAACTTCTGCTCGAGTAAGTAGATTGAGCATCCTTATAATAGAGGAATTTTAACTATGCCTTCTGAGTTTGATCATGTCAGCACAAAAATTAGTAGCTCTTCCATTAATAATGAGCAACATAACTCTATAATTAGCACAAAGCAACATTGGAGTTTCTACTTTAAATTGAAATCTTGTAGTATGTATTATATTATGTGATGCGTAATAAGGATTAATAACCAAAATAATAATATAGTAATTAAGAAACACAAAATATACATTAGGTAGAGGAGTTTGTTCATATTTTTCTTGATCATTTTTAGATTATTAACATCCTTCTCGTTGCTCTTAGAGAAGAGCTTGAAGTGAGCCATGCATATGTGATGGTTAGAGCTTAAATCTAGGAAGATGATGTTGGCAAGATGTTCGTATGTTCGCAGTTTTGAAATCCGATCATTGCTGAGATAGAAAAAGAAAAAGGAATATCTTCGAAAATGATCTTCGAATGAAGGTTAACATGTTCATAAGGATTTTTACAAAGGTAGAAGGCTTGGAACCTGAACTAAGGCTTGGAAGTTATGAGTACATTAATTAAACAAATTGAGCTTTTATATTAAATTAAGTAAATCAAAAAGTATATTTATGATAAATCTTATAACAATTTTTTAAACCTTTTAGGACATATCACACTTATTAGGATAAACTTTGAGAATAATGCTTTCTCATGCACAACTTCTGCTCCTAAGTTGCTTTTTCTTATCGATAAAAAAGTTGTTACTTTATTAACAGTTCTATTGATTTGTTAATCCTTACGGATATACTTTATAAAGAGGGGGAATGATTCCTCATAAATGGGTTCTCTTGCAATAAGTATAGGAACAACACATTTAAGTGTTGCAAGTTCTTATCGATAAAAGAGTTGTTACTTTATTAACAATTCTATTGATTTTTACTCCTTACAGATATACTTTATAAAGCGGGGGCATGATTCCTAATAAATGGGTTCTTTTACAATAAGTATAGGAACAACACATTTAAGTGTTTCAAGGCAACACATATTCTTGCATTCACTCACATAGTTGTAAGACTATTATACTAAACAGTTGTAGTTCATTCTATTTAATTCAGAAAATTTCCATTTAACTATTTCTTAGAGTTAAAACTATTGGACAAAAATAAATATGTTAAATCTAATAATAAACCAAATTGCATGTTTGCAATCACATTTATTTAATTAGATTTAATAATATAGATTTATGTTTGACTAAAAGTTAAATGTCACACTGATCTAAAAGGTGGTTTTACTAACTTATCAAATAATATCAAAGAAACAAATGTAGATGCAATATCTATAAGTTCATCTACAACCAAATCTATAGATGATGCACTGATCAATTTCTTGATTATTATGATGTGATTACTATTTTTGATTTTTTTTAACCAATGTGATTAAATAAAACATTAATCTCTCATCTAAGATTTTTCTTATCAAATTCCAACAAATAGATTGATCTCTATAAAGCACAATTTATCTTAATCACTCCCATAAATTTCTTTGTTTATCATATCAATTTTAATTTTTATACAAAATGCATAATTCTAAGTATCTCATTAGTCTCTATAAATAAATATATCTATGCTCAATCAGTAATCTAGTATCCTTTTCATGACTTGGGGAGATCAATAACTTCTTTATTCCAAGAACTCGTATTATTTTCATACCATCATAATAGCAATTAGCTTTAATCTAAAACACAATAATTAATTATCCTAATTTACAATTTCAACCTTTTAATTAATTAATAAGTATTTAATAAACATATTTAAACATATAAATTATAAATCACAACAAATATCAAATGAAGGTTTTCTCTTGCTAATAAAATCTTCACTAACTTTAAGATAGAACTAAAATCTCCATAAGGATCTAATCAAACTAATTTAAATTTAAATTGAGAAATCCTAAAATTTCATTAAATAAAAAAAATAAGTAGTCACTATCCCTTACAATTAAAAATAAGGTTCAATGACCATTTCTTCTTTATTATTCACTAATAAAAACATGTAATAATTAAGATAATAGAGAAAATAATTTTTCTTCTATACTTTTTATAATGTAGTAAAATTGTCATAAATATAGATGTTTGATGTAGGGTCAAGCTTATTTACTCTTTATTTATGATTTATACTTTGATCACATAATAACTCAAACTCTAAATGAAATTTTAATAATAAATAAGATTTCATCAATAGTATCTAGAACTTGAATCAAGAATTAGTTGACCAAAATATGGTTAAAATTTAATAATCCCAATAATATGCCTTAAATATATTATAAGTACAATAACAAAAATTCCAAAAGCAATCAAATAATTAAGCAGTTATTTGACACACAAAAAGAATGCAGTTGTTAATACACATAAAACTTGACTAAAATTGGATGCATTGTAGGGTCACAAAACATTATAATGTTTATATAGGCAGATGATGTAGGGTTGAGTCATAATACCCTTAGATTTTGAATATGGGCCTCTGTGGCGACCGGGGATCGAAGTTCGAGAGTCTTTAAAGAACAATTCATCTTAATTGAAAATATAAATATTTTTATAATTCAAAAAGGACATAATAAAATAAAATAATGAAATTCACAGTCCTTTTATACATAGAGCCAAAACATATATGAAAAGTTACATCAATTTAAAAATATAAGAAGTATCTACATTCTTCTGCTTTCTTTATTCTTCTTCTTTTAATTTGGCAGATCTTCTAAGTTCTTTAATTATTAAAAACCTAAAAAAAATTCAGATTACCAGTCAGGTAGGAGTACGCAAATTGTTCTTATAAAAATAAATCTAGCATCCTATAATAGGTATGAATCATATATGAAAATGACTGAAAATAAAACTGTAAGTAAAGTAAGCAATTTCCAAATACAATTTCTGCCCTGCAAAATAGCTGTGAAAATCAACATATATGAAATAAATTTTATCAAAAGCATATATAACAATAAGTCGAGTCCGGAGACCCCTAAGCCCAAATGGGTAAACCCATAGGCATAAATCTGTAGGAAGCTTATCTCGCCACCCGTCGGTAGCTTACTCAAAATAGTAACTGATGGTGTGTCTTTCCTCTGGATTTGTCTACTTCCTACAAGAGGCTAAATCCCTCCATATAACTCCCAGGGGCTTGCTAGCTAGCCCAATCTGTACAGATTCCAGTTTTGCATTCCACCCTCCAAAGACAAACACCACAAAATATATATAAATTCTTTTTGTTACATGCTTTTTGATATAATTCTTTTGCAGATTAAAATGCGGTAAGCAGTGCAAATAATACTCAAATGGAAAAATGGCTCAAATAAGAATACTGAAATAAGACTTATAAGTAAATTTGCGTACCTGACTTATTTTGATCAACTAGTTTTAATTTTTTTGATCTATCAAAATAATGAAGTTTATCAATTTAATATTTTTATTTATGATTTGTAGGTATTATAACTATTTTGATTTATTTGAATTTATTTTTATTAAGTTTATATAATTATTTATGCCTTATAAGGTCAAATTGGGAATTTGACCTTATAAGGGCATTTTAGTAATTTTATTCTTAAAATAATATAGACTTTATGTTAGTTTATTGAATATTATGTTCTAAAGTTTCTATAGAGTCCAAAATTATCAAATTCTGATAGGAATTGGCTAAGTTATAGCTATTCTAATTTGAAGGGTTTAATAATTAGGGTTTATTATAATTAGAGAGTGATTAGTGATTTTAATCACAAAACTAATTATACATTTAGGTTCTAATTCATATTATGAGTCATTTAAATTTGAAATCACTTAATTTATTATATTTGCTAATATTCACTAATTAAGTTTTAGAGTAATTAGTGTTAATTAGAGGATCTAACAGTTGGATCCTAAATATTTTTATAATTTACTGAAATTTAGGATTTTCTGATTTAAATGGATATTTGGATCATCTATTTGGAGTTAAATTGACTAACTTATGGCTATTTGAAGTTTCTAGGTTTAAAGGCTTAATTAGGATTATGTCCTAATTGTGATTAGTCTAATTTAATCCAAATACTAAAATTAATACTTCTAAAATATTCCTTAGGCTTTTCTGAGTATTTTAAGACCCTTATTCAATAGGTTTGGAGTAATGAGTGTAAAGTTATTTTTATTTGATCTTTTTGAAACATTTTTCCTAATTGATTATTACCTTAAAATATCACTATATAAAATATCTGTCCAAATGAAAATTTGATTATTTTATATTATTCTCCTAATTTTGCTGATTAATTTAATATATTTACTTGTAATATTTGGATAATTATTTTAGGAGTTATTTAAGTTTAAAGTTTGATAATTAATTATATTATTATTAATATGTAAATATTAAATATTTCTAAAGTTTTAATTTTGTATCAATTATTTTTGTATAATTTGTTATTAATTATTTTGGTATATTTAATATTCAATCTGTTTATTTAAATAAATTTGAAATTATTAGATTATACTAATTTTAATATAAATATGTAATTTTCTATTTACAAATTTATTTATATTAATGTTTATTGTTTTATTTTATATTTAAAAGTTTCTGTTAATGAATTAATTCTGTATCATATTTATATAATTTGTTATTTTATTAAATTATTAATTTATCTTAATTATTAAATATATTTATTAAATATTATTTTATCATATTTTATTTAATTTTTCTGTTATTATTATTATTGTATTTTAATTGATTTGATATCAAGTATATTATATGTATATAAGTATTAATAAGAATTATTATATTTATTTTTTATAATCTATTTATCTGCAGGTGGGGGCCACAGAGGACACGTGGCGTCCAATAATGCGTCGGTCAGGTGGGAGGGGCCCACATATGTCTTAAGTGAGACAGATTTGATCAGTTTGATTAATCTGTGGGTCCCACCGCATAAATTCCTCCACTAGAATTGCGCCACGTGTCACAGCGTAATAAATGCGCGGACGTGGTTCAGGCCTTAAATTAAAAATGAATCGGTCTGGTTTTGAACCGGTTCGAATTTTAACAGAGTCTGATTAGATCTAACTCAGATCTAACGGTTGGATCATAATTGAATCCAACGGTTGGATTCATCAGATGGACTGCCTTCTCCTCGTCGTTCCCGAAGAACCCTAACGCGATCGGAAACCAGTCGACACGATCGATCGAAACTAGATTCGATCGATCGAGTCCCAAATATTTATGAAATCGTTTAACAAAATGCTAAGAATGCTAAAATCTTTATTTAAAAAAAAAATACCTGGATCTATGGTGAAGAAGGATTAGGGTTTGGAAGAAAGGGAAAGTAGCGATACTAGTCTCCTTTAGCCAATATTAGCAGAAAAATAATTGTGAGCCGAAGTAGAACGGCTTATTTAAACAATTAAGACATGAGATAATGCCGATGAGCGGCGTGGGACACGCGGAGATGTCTGCGGTTGCCGCGTCCACGACATGGCTGCACGTGTCGCAAGCTTTGCGAAGAGGCGAAGAGGACGACTTCAGGACCGTCCGATCACAGTGATCGAACGGATCATATGATCAGTTAAATCTAACAGAAACCGGCAACGGAGGGTAACGGCAGAATTAATAAACAAACGGCGCCGTTTAGTATAAATATATATATATATATATATAATTAATTAATTTAGTTTATTTTAGTTAATTTAATTAATTTAAACTTATCTAAAAAAAATTTTAAAAATATTATTTCTAGCTAATTGAGGGCTTCTGAACACAATGGTGCACTCGGATTTTTGATCCGATGAGTATTTAATTACTCAAATTTTTTTGGGTATTTAAATAATATTAAAATATTAGACAAAATTTTAATGACTTCCAAATGCGTTCAAAACTTCACCCCTGGCTAATTTGGGAGTGGTGAACGCAATGATGAAGTCAGATTTTCAATCTGATGTCAAAATTATTTAAATATTAATAAACAGTTTGAAATAGAATTTTGGTATTTTACAGCCTCTGTTCTGAAAGTTTTTCAATAATGATTCTTCCTAGATTTGATATCGAAGTAAAATATTTGCAAGAGAAGACAATTATAGCGTCTATCTCAACAGTTCTATATAAATCTAAAAATAAACTACTTAAAAGAAATAAACTTATCTATGGTGTGCTCCTGACTATTAGTTATTATTTTTAATTATAATAATTCAATTCTATTGTGTTTAATTCTAACACATTAAACATATTATACTATGATAACTTTCACACAAGTGTTTGGCAATTTAAATTTGCACATAACATTTTATTGTCAATCCAAACAGTTCACAATCAACTCAATAGAAAGTTCACTTTGAATTTACTAGTACTAAAGTTATCAAATCATGATATGTCTAAAGTATCTATTCTCATATAACAAGTTAATATTTTGGCTGTGAATTTTAATAATAATAAAAAATTTTGCTAATTTGTAAATTAGGATTATACTTTTACTACTACGCTCGCCAACTTTTATTCTACCCCAATATTTTGATTTAATCTTTTGGCTATGTTTAAATTATTACTTGAATTTTCTGAACATTTTCTTTGATACCAATTAGAGCAACATAAACTCTTAAGTGTCAAAGTATTATTCGCTTTGGCCTAAAATGTCTCACAATTTTTTCATCATAAGATAAATTCCCATATCACCTATCATGGGAGTGCTTCCACCTAAGTACGCCTAACTTTGAAGTTCTTATCAGAAACTTCACCATTATCTGAAAAATGGTCAATGTTTAAGAGTTCCACTTAATACTACTTAATGAGATCGTTACATATTAGCTCGAGCTTGACCTTGTAACTTTCAGTCTGCTCACATATCCACCCAACTACGTACGAAGACTATCTAGAAAAACTTTGTACTTCAATTAACTTTACTCTATTAGCTTGGCTATCTTAGCCTCTCCAATCTCTACTTCTACTTGAGAACTACTCGTTCTCCAACTGATCTTTAATTTTCATGGAATTATGAAATTACTAAGAAAATATCACCTATACATTTTTTATATGCAATTGGTATATAGATAAAAAAAAGAAACTCACAAGAATCTCTTCATTTAGAAGAACATGACAGGTAGGCTAAAAATAACCTATTGGCTCCTAAAGCATACTTTGTGCTTTAAAGTCTTCTTTTCTTTTATCAAATGATTGACGCGTAGGCAAAGATCTAAACTCTAAAGATACATCAAAAATAGCCTAGATTGAAGAATGTCGTTCACAATGTCTTATCTACTCAACACATGATCCAAAGAATTGGATACAAACTGACAAAGCTAATGCTTTATTTTTCAGATGTCTTGTCTATACATCACTGCTTAAGCAATGATACTATGTGAAGGCAACATCTTTTTAGTTAGAAGCTTACGCATAAACCCTAGTCAGAAACTTCCCTCATATCCATCGTCAAATATTAGGGAAAACACGAGAAAAGGCTTCAACATCTCAAATACGAAGTACTTTGGTTTTTGGAGTTTGCAGTTCTTTGCAAATTTCCCAATTCAGCACACATTTACATAACTCACTTTATTTTTCTACAAAACTCCAACCCAAGCATGTAAAATACAGTTCACTTCTTTTGTGAATAAAAAGTTTTCAATTCTGTCAACAATAAGAAATTTACTGCCAAAGAAAATACATTTTCAATATAACAATAATTCTAGAAATGAGCAAAATTAAAGTTTTTTAAGAAAATAAGCAGAATAAGATCTTAGGGATGCATTTAAAGTTGATGCCTTCCAAGTTCGCATCAAACAGGTATATTCTAATCCTTCCTCAGATCAATGAACTCTTGTCGAACTCCTGTAGCATTCACAATGATAATTTCTAGCCTATCTCCCTGAAATAGTTGAAACAATACAAAAATGAGATGTATATATATAATATATATATATTATAGGTATAAGTTTAAATCTTCCAATAAAAAATGCTGTGCAGGAACAAGATGGTGAAGTCTACAGTGTAGATATCCCTTTCTGTGGCTGAAGCAAAAACATCTTTGACGAGATCAACTGCCTCCAACTCAGAGAGTTGTGTCACAGCATCCTGCTTAAATTTTGCTTGAAGTGTGAGAAGCCAGAAAAAATATAATTTCTATTCAAAAAAAATAAAAAAAAATGAATGACCTTGGCAGGTAACAGCAAAGGACTAGGAGACTTCAGCTGGTTGTCTAAAACAGGCATGATAAGGGCCCCACCCGTTCCTTGGCAGCTGTACCCCACCCTCTCATAGGATCCAACAGCATCGTAGGTATAGACACAACCCTTGCCTAAACAAGGAAGGTTAGCAATGCAGCTAGCTATTGAACAGCAGGAGAAGAATTTATTAAAGAGCCCTGCTATATACCCAAAAATGAGCCCAAAATGAAAAAATAAAATTTGATGCAGTTTGGGAGTTAGTTGGAAAAAAAGGGCATGATCGTAATTCTTTTGCTTTTTCGCACTCATGCAAAGCGCTTTGGGCAGCGCATGGGGCAGCACAACATTTCCTTTATTAAATTATTAAAAATAAATACATGAACAATAAAAAACAAACCAGCAATGCATTTATATTTTAATTTCATCATAAAAAGATTGTATTTAGGCATGTCGATGTTATCTTTATTTTAAAAAGATTTTTTTTACTTGATGTGACAACTCAGCTATGCTTCCCGGTACATCTTCTAATTATATAAATTACTCCGCTTTTTGCATAATGTAATGAAGATAAGCTATTTAAGTTTGGGATTTGTATTCAATCATACTTTGGTTTATAATTAACATTAGTTAATCCATGTCCTTTAACAAGACTTCGTGAAATATGATTTGATGAAAAACTTGAACGAGCCTTTTAAAGCCTGATTGTAGCTCAGGCCAATCTTGGTTCTTTATGTTTGTTCCTAACAAATAATCACGTTTTAATTTTTATTATGTGATTAAAAAAATTGCCCTCACAATAAGTAACCCTCATTTCCAGACATTCTGTCCATCACCTTCCCTTTTAAAGCTTAAAGAATTCTATTATTCTTCCCATCGTCCAATTTCAACGTCTCAACAATCAGAGCATCAATATGTTCTCCACCGGAGATTTTCCTCGATTTGTAAAGATAGCCACAAGAACCACATGAGATAGATCTATTTTATATAAAGAATGAATATTCTCTAGTCTGAGGTTATAAGACTGAAAATTAAATGGGAGAAATTGAAACTTATTACTCCCATGTATTTCATACATGAGAAATTTGTCCCTACTGAAATTTGATTTTTACTTAATTTATCCTTTAGCCTTATCAAAAAATATCCTCTTAAAATTACACAAGGAATTCTTATTTCAAGTATTACATAACAGACTATCACTGTTGAACTATCACTGTTGAACAGATTCACTAATTGAATATGAACAAATCGAAATTAAGTTATACATGGATTGTTATGGAGAACTTCAAGTTATGAATTGGCTATAATGAACATCATAGAGTGATAATCGATGGATGACATTTTATTATCCACACTCTAAGTTGATACACATATCTCATTCGCTCCCATATTTAGCATTTACTTGATAGAAATATAGACAATATATGTCCTTTTGTGAATACATCAACTGACTCCGTTGAGATGTGAACACATATGAGTCTCTATCAAGCCTCAAATCAAAACAAAATTAGTCTACCTCATCAAATTAGTATATAATTGTCATGTTGGATAAGAAAGAGTAATGCTAATGGTAAACTTGTTATTATAATACAATTTGATAAATAAAACTTTTAAATTTAATATTTTCAAGAATAATTTTACTATAATAACTTACAAATTATTGTCATAGTTGGTGGCCCCATTAAAGTGCAGATAATCTCTTACTCGATATCTCCAGCTTGAGGATGAAGTTGACTATTTGATCAAGTACTGCTTGTTCTTGTTAGAGCGAGGACCTAGCATATTTAGGTCAAGGTTGGCTATGGAAAAGAATTCTGCTGACAGAAAAGATGGCAGCCTTGTCATGTCAGCATATTTGTAATGATAGTGTTAATCAAGTTTAATCTAAAAATTGGTAACGATGTCAGTTCTTTCCCAGAACAGTCTGCATCATAAGAATTACATAAACATTCTCAAGAAAAAGACTAAAATCTCGAGAGATAACGCAAATTGCCAAAGATCGAACTGGAGAGCTACGGCCCCTCCTCCAAAACACAACGAGAGGTTGAGTCTACTAAGATGTTTTGAGATGAGAAGGCACCCTTAAAGGAGTCTCCTATAAAACCTTCCCACACCATATTTGAGGTAAAGAAGTGATGATAAGACTGTTAGACAGATGTTTGCAGGATGGAAGAAAATGGCTCTTTCGACATGAAGTATTAAATCACCTAAACTATTATTCTGAATGTGACTAGATTAGCATCAGGTTAAGACGTACTCATTTTTCCATGTTCATTTTTAAAAGATGCTCAAATGGCAAAAGGAAAAAAAAATCATGAAGATACCTTATGAGAATCCCAAGCTTCTTAATACCTTTATATTCTGACTGTTGCCCATATTTAGCCCAAGATAACTATGACCGCCTCTAATCATGCTAAGACTACTGTTGCAAGATAGGAGAACTGCAATCATCCAAAAACTTCCTCACAAAGAGGAGCCTAAGATCTAAGGGTACAGAGGAATTCTTTGTTAATGAAATTGATGATGAAGATGTGGTGGACTCGATCGCACTTAAAAGGTTCAAAAGCACTATAATCGTTACAAGATGTGGAAATATAGATCAATGCCCTTCATATAACTATTGAAGACAGCGTCAAATTTCCCTCCAACCTGACTATGGATATTCAACATTGGTGAATTTGTCCACCTTTCAAGGGCGATTGACAAAAGGGGGAAGAAGGCAGAAGAGCTGAAAAAGTAAGTTTCAATCTTAAAGCCAATCAACCTGCCATCAAACTTTAGTCAATCTTCACGAGAAAGACTAAATAATAATTTTTGTATAAGATCAACAAACCCAATAACTCAGAGAAAGACAAAAAAATTTCAAATCTCAAGACAAAAGTAGTTGAGCTATAAGCTTCATCATTAAATCCGTTCCAACTCTAAATAAGAAGAAAATTAATACCAAATACAAAGAAGTCAAAGAAGTATGCTAAAGCGATACCTATTATATCAGAGGTAATATTGCTCTTTAGATTGATAAACTTCTATATAAGGCCAGATGAATCGAGAGGATAGGAATTTCTACGTTTGATTTCGATACATGCTTTAGGGCAAAGCACTCTTAAAACATTTGACTAAAACAGGACGGAAAATCCAAAAATAAAGGTTAGAAGGTTCCTCCTAGCGAGGAGGATTATAATGAGTTCAATAGAAAATGACAAAAAATTGTAAACATTATGTTTCATTCATCTCTTTCCTTTGTGCTATTGGTGTTTGTATTGTGTTTCTTTATACTTGGTTCATGGAGAACAATACTATTAAGGTTTTTTGTTGTTGTGCTTAGCACTAGGCTTGTTGGGTAACAAATCAAGATTTCTCTCGAACAATCATCTTGAGTCATTGAGTAACCCAGTTCTGCTAGCTGTTTTTTTCTAAGACATTGTCAAGTAATGGTTAGAAAGTAGGTCAACTGGTTCCCTCATGGCATGGGATTTTGATTCCTTTTAATAATTTGAGTAAGGATACTAGGTGACTGAGCGGCTGAGCATAGTTAGTAAAAGTTCCTTATCAAATAGATTCAGTTTTAACAATTGTAAGGTGGATAAAATTAAATATTAAAACAATGATAACCTGCATTGTCAGTTAAAATTCTCAACTCGGTACTTATAACACTAACATTGGGGGTGAAGAAGGCGCCACGATGTCGTTTGTTGAGTTGAAATTGGTACAAGAACATTTTCCAGAGATGAAATTGCATCAATATCCTCTTATTTTCCATTCACATAGAGAAAACATTTCTAAGCTTCGGTACTTAAAACACTAACATTGATCACCCAGATAATATGGAGCTCTAAAACAAGACATTAATCTAAGAATTGATGTAATCCAATTAAAAGGTTTCCAAAAAGCAAGGTTGTTCCAATCAAGTTTAAAAAACTGCTTTATATAGGATTACAAAATGAGCAAATTATCAAAATAGTCCATTGACTCTTGCAAAATGTTCAAAATACTCATTTACTCTTGTAAATATTTTTTTAGTCTCTTAACTTGTGTTTAAATGATTTTTTTAATCCATGCCGTTGTATTTCGTTAACTTCCCATCAAATGCATTCCGAAAAAAAAGGTACAAGCAGAATTCCAACGGGCTTCTTCTTCTGCAATTGCTATTTCTTCTGCATGTTATGATTCATTTATAGGTTGCAACTTTATTTTTTTTTTCTCGAACACAAACACGGGCTAAGGTTGCTTTGCAAATGGCTCAGACAATATTCGTCGACGTTGACAAAGAGCAGGCAATTTTTATATTCGAGGCATCGTCGATTTATATCTAAAGCGTTGTCGACATCGACAAAGAGCAAGTAAATTTTTATATCCGAAGCACCATTGATTTATACCTGAAGTACCATCGACGTCGACGAAGGACTGTCTGAGCATCAATGAGAGACGTATAGAGAGACGAAGAAGAGACATTGGGTAAGAAATTGCAATCCACTCTATAAATAAGTTCCATTATGAGAATAAATCGCATTTGTAGGAAAAAAAAAATTAAAATCGTAAGCTGCAAAAGAAATTGCAACTATAGACAGCGAAGTCAGCTATAATTACACCTTTACCAATTTTTTTTAATAGATTTGATGGGAAGTTATGGAAATTTAACGGGTTGATTAAAAAATCACTTAAACAAAAGTAAGGGGCTAAAATGAGCATCTACAAGTCAATGACTTTGAAAATTTTGCAAGAATCAAGATACCATTTTGATAATTTTCTCTAAGAGAAATAGTCCATATGATCCTTTCATTGTTTTAAAATTTAAAAAAATAAAAATGGGATCCAGGTCTGTAGTCAATGCGTTCCTAAAACAAATATCTTTAAGAAGTTATTTATTAAAAGAATATATAAATACATTATTTTAAAAAGTTCACAGCATGCCTCAGAAAACTTTTTTGGAGTAAAGGAAGCCATCATACCTTCGTTATCCAACCCGCCTAAAACATTGAAGGTATAGTAAGGAAAGAATCTTTTATAGTAGAGAGTATTTGAGAGGAGCCGGGCCATTGCAGGACAGGTCATCTGTTTGTTGTGTTGATGCTGATAAATCTAAAAGGAAGTATGAAAGATTAAGCAAAGACTAATATCTTGAAAGAGCAGTTATGTGCATGTGAACACAATCAGTACCTTGTGAAAACCATACAAATTTTGTTAGACAGTCCAAAGCCATAAATAGCAAGAAAATGAAAGCTAGGGAGAGACACAAAATGGAAACAAAATATTTAAACCAAGAATTGCTCAACTGTGAACATATACTGTAAAAGATGGAATGATTTTTGATGTATAATAGTATAAGCATTTCAGCCGTTTAGTCCATGAAGCATTAAATTACACAGTGAATGAAAATTACATTATTGGCATATTGATGACACTATTTAGCACAAGTGTGCAAAGATAAATTTCATACATATTACTCAGAACTTTCTTAGATACATATCACACTCAAATTTTAATATAAACATAACTAACACCTATAACTCATCATTAGAACGTGTACGTACTTAGACCTTTATAATCATTGCAAGTGCATGATATCAATATATAAATTAATAATGGTGACAGTTTGTAAATATTAAACTTTAGTGTTAGATAAGTGAGGAAAAAAATGTGGGAGTTAGATTAATAAACAATTTAAGAGCTAATTAATGGAATAACTCGAGTTGATAAAATATAACAACGAACATCAAATTCAAGTAAGATTGAAATCAAATTCACAACTGCAGGGTTGAGTATTATTTTGCTGATGGCTTAAATTTTGTTGAGTCAATTAACGTGTATAACCCCAACAATCTTGTCAAAAATACGAAGAATAACTATTTGCATCACCACTCCACACCACATTTTTGAGATAGTCTCAATTAATTTCTTGAGATGAAAATGTTACAAAAACATTCTGTCTCAATAAAGTTTCATGAGATAGAAAGTGTCGCGAATAATATTGCTTTTATATTTCACATATACTATGAAATTAAACCAATGCATTTGAGAAACTTTTAAAAGGCTCTGTGAAGCATAAAGCCACTGTGGGCATTTAAGAATGCCCAATCAAAAGATGGAACTCAGTATAATTATCATTAGCCGTACAACTATTGAGTCAGAAAAAGATAAAATAAGGGAACAAATAAAATCTATTATTTAAAACAAAAGACATTTCAATTTATGAGAATTCAAATGGGGTCAATCATTGACCCCTTTAGAAAACATGTAAACAAGTATAAATGAATTATTCTCAAACTGATAGAGAATAATTCTGAGTCTACTCATTTCTGTTACATTCATCATCTCTACTCTTTTCTGTATTCCATCAATTTCATATTAAAGCGAAACCAAAAGCTACACACTTCTGACTCATGTTCCTGGTCAAACGAGATAACACCAAAGATGAAGCTTTGGATGTTAAGAGACAGTCCACAGCAAACCACATGCGTTATTAAAAATAAGATTCAAAAAAGGAGCAGCAGAAATCCATATTAAAATTATTCTACAGATCTTATTGGATTTTCCCATTGTAACAAACAATTGAATCTTGAAAGTCTCCAAGTTATCAAATCACAATATCATCAGCAAGCAGCCCTTTCCACAACGTCAAACCAAAATCAACAACTCCTCACAACCATGTCACAGGCAATTGCAATTGCGGTGAAAAAATAAAATCTTTATCAGAAAATGGGAGAAGTAGGATCATTGACAACTCTATAGACGAAGTAACGAGAGCTCTGTTCAAGCACATATTTGACACAACTGAAACATAACATGCTCTGTCAAAAGTTATAGATCTTGGTGTAAGCATTCCTAAGAAAAATTATATGCAAGATTTAAACCAAGTAATGATAGAGTTAAAACCAAATACAAAAACCACTTGTTGTTGACTGATGTGAATCTTGCTCTCATATATTACAAGTCGC
This sequence comes from Gastrodia elata, assembly GCA_016760335.1. Classification (NCBI taxonomy): domain Eukaryota; kingdom Viridiplantae; phylum Streptophyta; class Magnoliopsida; order Asparagales; family Orchidaceae; genus Gastrodia; species Gastrodia elata. The sequence continues at coordinate 27,961,585 of CM028681.1, forward strand.
AAGAGTATTTGACAGATAAACTTTGAGGACAATCACAAGGAAAGTGAGTTTATTTGTAAGAAAATCAAAATGAGTTTAAAATGGTAATGAGGCGAGAAACAGGAAAGTTGCATGGTGGCAACGAGAGATTGAAAAGGGGAGGAAGAAATGTAGTTCAACGACCAAGAAAGATAAAAAGAGGAACATCACATAAAAGAAGATAATAAAACTTAATTATTACAGCATTTCATTCTAACAATTATGTCCATATTAATAACCTTTGAGGTTTATTTCAAATGATAGAAAAAAACAATAATTAAAATTTCAGGCCATATCACATCATAAAAGACAATATGAGAGAAAATTAAATGATGTGAATGGTTGATGGATGCCATTTTTAAAATAGGAAGCAATTGCTCAATTTCAAATTTCACTATAATTATCCCTCCAAAATTTAAATTTCAATATCACAATATTCATCCCCAATTGATGTTTTTCTTCAAATAATATATGGTACAATACTATTATTAATTGAGCTAGCTTGTGTGGTCCACATGATCCTGCTAGGTCGGATGATAGAGTTTACTTGATGCTGATTGGAACTAACGAGAAAATGATCTAGTAATTGGTTATTGCTACGCTACATCAAATTATCTATTCCCATTACTACATAAAAGAGTAACATATATCCATTCAAGCTAAATTGATGATCAAAATTAGCTCCCATCTCATTCATGCTTGATGCACTTCTCTCATGGCAATCTAAACCTTATTGTTGTGCAATGGAGCATAGAGTGCGTCAGAGCAAGCACACAAAAATTATGAATCGATTTGAATCCATTCTGATGAAGATCGAACTTGAAATCACCAAGGAGCCAATTTTGGCACTGGGCGCCTAGGCGCCAGACAATTATAAGGTGGTCGAGAGATCGTCACTTGGGCGCGCTCAAGCACCGTGATGTTATGGTGTTTTCACCTTTTAAGATATTTCTTGAATCAACTCCTACAGATTTGTCAAAAACTTCTTTTACATGAATATATCATCTTGTTTGAAGGGCATAAGCATTGCAATTATTAAAAGTTATTTCATCAATTATAATCATTAAAAATATAATTCAATCTCCCAAACTCTTAACTTCCACAACATTATCCTTTAAATTCTTATTAAAATGATATCAATATCATTTCTATAATGATTCTTACTCGAATGCTAGAGTTTAAAAGCCTAAACTATCAATTTCTTTGTTCTCTCCTCACTCCGCCTACTTCTTTCTTGATGTCATAAATATCTTTTCCATAATATCTACCAATTAAATAAGTTTACCAATAAGAGTGTTAATATTCCAACTATCTAACCCTAATGTAGTATGATGACTAGATTCTTTACCCATCCCAACAAGGAAGTCCTTGCATCTTTAACACCAACCTCGGGCATCGATGCAGTGACCTTGCGCACATTACACTACATTCAGGCAATGTAGCACGTCATTTTTAGGGTTCCCTAGCTTTAGCATAATTTCTTATAAGATTCATGCCATAAGTTATGATAAAGTTTTACATTGGCTACCAACTATCAAACACGACTCTCCTTTCTCATCCGAGAATTGCGACCAATAAAATTAACATTATTAGCAAATAATATACATCTTGTTTATTAGAATCTTGTTTCCACCATCAAACATCATTAACCATGCTCTATATTAGGAGATCTATCTCATAATTCTCTAAGGATATCTTTAAACCACCTTAAGAATATAAGTTGTACTTGCTTGCCACATTATATTAGTTTTCTTTTCAATAGTCCTAATATTAAGGCTCTAAAAACAGCTTCATAAATATATCTTTGTTTTCATTCTAACAATTTCACCAAACAATTTTCAAGGATAACTTAATTTTACCATTTATTTTCTAACTCATTAAATTTAGAACCAAAATAACCTTACAGTACTTGCAATATAATCAATCTGTTTTGAGCAGAATAATAATCAATCTGTTTTGAGCAGAATAATAATCAATCGTAATTTTAATAAACAAATTCTTACGAGTAATACTGTGTTCTTCTGAATTTTGAATAAATTACTATACAGTAGAATCTCTCCCCAAACAAATGAGATATTCTAAGTGCCAACCTTTAATTATTTGTTTAGATCGACTTCAATGTGGCTATTTATTATGAGAAGTTTCTTACCCTTATGCTCTATATTCCCACTCATTCAATGACCAAATAAATTTATTGTAAAGAGTAAAAAATATTAACCTATGAGCATTTGACATCTAATGAGTATATTTAATAAAATTTTGTGTAATCAAATACAAGATTTGCATAACAATAACATTTAGATAAGATTTATAAAAACCAATAGATGAATAGGTAAATAAAATTGGAAAAAAATATTAAATTAAAAATATCTACTATTGGTAATCCAAATTTTAAAGCAAAAACGATTTGATATTTTAAAAAAACAAATAGTTAAAAAATTTATAGTTTACATATAAAAAATACATTTAGGTCATAATTAAAAAAAGATCTTAAGAAAACACCAAAACTGCTCCATGAAGATCATTACCATGCATTTACGATTGTTTATGGCCATCAATGGCTCGCATATGAATGCTCACATCCTAGCTAAGGATCAGGATGCTTATATTGGATGCAATCACTCTCCCACAAAAAATATTGTAGTTCTCTGTGATTTAGCATGCATTCACACACAGTTGGAATTGTAAATAGTACATGATGCTTGCTTTTTTTCAGCAAGCTACTATAAATCATTATTGTAATATTCTTATGCCATTTACAGCATAGTCAAACATCTCCATAGAATGTTTTTCTAAATATATTCACACTATCTTCTGACTTTGTCATTCAAATTAAAGACAGTTATAGTTGGCCACGTTGGTTAACCCTTACATAGGTGATTTCAAAGACCTCATCTAAACTGTAGACAATGCACCCCTATGGTTGGGATAGTAGGGTTAATAGGAAATTTTAAGGGTTAATTTAAAAGAACCGTAGAAGTTAGAAAATGAGTATGCTCCTTTAAAAAGAGAGCTTGATTTTTTTTTTTCTTTTGCCCAAGGGTGTTTGCTTCTGGAAAGTTGGGGGATTTTAACAGTGTTAGTTTGTTTCTGGAAAGTTGGAGGAGTTTCAATTTCTGTGGCTAAAGTCAGCTTTAATGATTGTATTTACCAAACAGACTTACTTGAATTAACTTTCCTATAGTTAACTTTTCACCTGATTTAATCAACAATGACCACTGGTTCCTCTAATAATATTTTGCAACTAGGAACTACTAATCACTCCCTGTTCATTTAGCTTTTTTCTCTTCCCTTTATACTTACCTGTAACGACCTAATGTCGTTACTTCGCAAAATTAGGTCAAATTCAGAACTCAGAAATTAGGATTCCGGAGAACTTCAAATATGGCAAACCAAAATACCATTGGATAAAATAATTTTTAGATCAAAATATCCTAGTTTGAAAGAAACCCAGATAACAAAAATTCCTGATTTAAATTTTAAATTATTTTAATTCAATAAATTGAGAAAATTAAATATAAGTTCATATTCATCGATTTTTGTATCATTGGGTTAAGTATATAATTAAAGACTACACTAAAACTTTCATCAAATTTGAATCTCCGGTTCGATTATGATTAATTTTTGTAGTTTCAAACTCCAAAAAATTATTTTAAAATAAAATTGCTCCGAATCGAAAATTTTGGCGCGAGAGTGTTCGTCTCATCGTAGCACACCTCTGTGTCAAGCTTCGTTATTTTTGGAAGTCAAACGACGAAAAAATGCGAAAAATTTAATTGAAATTATTTATTTAAGTTTTCTTGTTTTCTTCTGTTCCCCACAACGCCGCCACGCTAGGGCGCAAGCTCTGTCGCTCGACAGAGCCTGCTAGACTCACATACGAATGCAAACGCGTAGACAGATGCAGACGCTGGCCGCGCGTCGCCCTGGTCGGCGCCAGTTGGTCGACCCATCCCCCCTCTCTCCTTCCCTCCTCTCTATTTAAAACCCCCCTCAGCCAACCCTTCCTTCCCCAAACAGCAGCCCTCAGCCAGTAGCAAGCAGCCAGCCACCAGCTAGTCATCGCCTCCTCTGCTCCGGCCACCCCACTCTGGCCACCCCCTCCGACCCCCTTCAGCCACGTCCGGCTGCCAGGGAACCCTAATCCTATGTGGGAAGAGGAAGAAAAATGAGAAGAAAAGAGAAAAAAATTTTGCATTTTTTTTTTATTTTATTTTCTTTATTTCTTTTTCATTTTTCTTAATGATAATTATAGTATCTCTATTATTTGATTGCATTACTATTGTTGTCAATTATATTATGACTAATATTTCTATTTTGTCAATTTCAATTCAATCATTTCCATTCTGTTTTTTGTTTCATACATTATTATTATCATTATTATTATTATTATTAAATAATAATAATAATGCTATTATAAATATTATTGCTACTCTCAATAACTTAAAA